>OX453064.1:10806268-11321470 GCA_949699795.1 Spicauda simplicius
CTATGAAGTCCACCGCCTTGTTTATCGCATTCTTGTAAAGCACGTCACTGCCCTGCAACGGTTTTTAATTTAGTCTTAAGTCGTTTACTTATTGCTTATTAATAAAGTGATAGAAATGTATTAATGAAGTACCTAGTAGTATCTGGTTATATATGAAGTTGTTAACAGAGGTCCATGGGTGGCAGTAACCACTAAACATTAGATGGACTGCATGCTCGTTTGCTACTTCAGACACAAGTCAACGTCTTTAGAGGACGTAGGTTGCGTTCGTTTGAGGTCCTGGAACCGTCGTCGTAACGCCGAGGACCTCTAGTGGAGTGGTTTAAGTGCGTGAAAAATACCCACATAACCCAACGTCATTTCGACGGCGTCGGGTAACCTTTGGATAGTTTTTCCCGTAGAAATAGTAAGTAATAAATAGTCTCTTGGTGTGTGATAACTAGGTGAGTGGAAAGTAATATATTCTAGGTAGTCAATCTCCTTAACGATTGCCTAGGTAAAAAGGGTATCTTTTGAGGTAAGAAAATCTTTTTCCACCGCCCTTATATACGACGGTTAAGTCAACAAGGCATCGAATATGAAACCGCGCAATAGTACCTTAGTAGCGAGCAGTGCGTGCAACGCGTACGCAGCGAGCGGCACGGGGCTCTGCGCGCGCGGGTCGTGCGGCGCGGCGGGCGCGGGCCAGTCGCCGCGCGGCGCCTGCGCGGCCGCCAGCCAGCGCGCGCCCGCCGCCGCCGCGCCCGGCGACACCGCCAGGTAGCGCGTGGCGCGCCACATCCAGCGTGTCGCTACCGCTGTCATCCTGCACGCCAAGGCCATGTTACATTACCGAGTAATAGTGATGTAACGCATACACGCTGTGTCCATGTATCAGTTACGTCGAATTTGCTTTTAATGGACTCCCCATGAGGTTGTCGTATCGCCGAGTTCGACTCGAACACAGCCTCATGTGAGGTAAATCAATGGATACTTATCATAAGGTACAGGTAGTAAGTTTATAATGCACACAACTTACACAAATGACCGCTGTCCAAGAGTGGAGCGACGTAAAAAGAAGATGAATGTATGTATGTAAGTATATTTATTGTGCAATTAAGGTACCCAGACATACACTTTTAAAATGTGTAGAAGTAATGTAGAGGTACAGGAATAAAAATGTAATTATCATATATTGAGATATCTATTCCTTAAAAGTTTATTATTGACACATTGAAATAGTAGTAATAAAAAATAATAATTTAGTTTCACTTACCAAACATCTCCTTTCGCGTCGTCGCCTATTTCTTGGGTAAAAGAACCGTCGGGCAAACGGAAGGCCATTAAACGCTGGTAACCTGTAGCAACTTGAGCACGTGCCTCCTTTATGATTGATACCTCGTCATCTTGTTCGGTGACCTGAGAAAATAAAAACGTTAATAAAATCTTTATATATTCTCGGAAACAATTAAACGTATCAAATAAATATGCATAGCTACGTAGGTATGTCATCAATGATGAGTGTTATATACAATTTTTTTAAAATGTATTTATTGTGACAGGTAGGTAGGTATTTTAAATCATTCTCAAAACGTATAGTGGTGTTAAATGACTAGAATTTATAATATTAAAATTACTTATAAATTTATCACTTTGTTTTTTAGAACAATTCCGTTTACTTTTAATTTTAACAAATTTATATAGGTTAAATCATGTAAATTGAACAAAATAAATATAAATCTATAAAGCAGCGTGATCGTCGCTACCTGTTCTGTTACGTTATATGTCGTGCTTAATATTTTGTGTCATGGAGCGTTCATACAAAGTGTGTCTTTTTTTTTACTAAAACACTGTATTCAGTGTTTGCAAGGTGGCTTCAAGGAAGTGCCCTATCGAACTTCGCCCAGGTTGGACTCATCGCATTGTGTGGTTATTACATCAGTATGTGACCGTACATACCGCTGATATTCCCGGGGTCGCTTGATTAAACGGTGCAAACTCTAACTTTCGTCGCCCGCAATTCTGGAAGCCCTGCTTGTAACTTACCCCTATTTATACCATACCCCTATTTTTAATGTTGTAATTACAACGTGACTAACCTGCAAGTAATCAAGCAGCACACACGCGCGTGCCAGCGGGCGCAGCGCGTACGCGGCGTCGGCGGCGGGCGCGGCGGGCGCGGGCAGCGCGAGCGCGGCGGGCGCCAGCACGTCCCCCGCCGCGCGCAGCGCCGCGCCGCCGAGCCGCGTGCCCGCCGCCGCGCGCACCTGCGCCGCGCCGCGCGCCACGCTCGAGCGTGCGTCTAGTAGCGCCCAGGACCACACTTCTTCCTCGTAGCCCTCCTGAGAATTTCAACTTGTTAGGTTATTTACATTATCGTCAACAAAGACGAGTACGTAAGCGTCTAGCAAAATATACACCATCAATTCGATACAAAAAACTGACATTACATGAAAATGGCTCAGCATGGGCAACCCTATTCAGTACTCATTCTTACCAGAGCTGCGTGTGTGCGCGGATTCGTTTGTATTCATCGGTCCTTGACGAATATTAAATGTTGCATTCCCCGTTTTTCTACATGCTTTTTAGTTTCTTGTCGGATTCAGAATTAACATTTTTTTAAAGAATTGATTGCTATTTACAGCATCGATTGCATTTTAAGCGGCACATCCATGTAGAAAATATTTGACGGTAGGTAAATAGCAAATAAATGCTGATTAATATTTAAAACAACGCATTTTTTACAGTCCTAACAATACTTAGTCAAGGAAAAATCTTTTAAATTAACAAATGTCAAATCCATCCTAATCTAAAAACTAGCTTCCAGAGCGGACTGCCCTCTCTAACAATACAAAAAGAAAATAATCTAATATGAGCCATTTAATCGTTTACCTTGACGTCAATATTCCGGAAGAGCGAGGCAGACACGCCCCCGCCGTTAGCCTCGACGATGACGGGCGCCTCGCCCGCGCGCGCCGCGCTCACCAGGAACGCCGTGCTGGCCGCGCCGCGCGCCGCCACCGTCAGCTTCACGCGCTTGAACAGCTCGATCTCTGCACACAAACATCACCTTTAGAAGCTGCTAGAACTAGTGTTTTTTAAGCTACTGCATAGCTTTTATCGCGGGCTTTGAGTGCGGTGATCGAATCAAGAAATTCCGTAACGAAAAACACCTAATACCCCTGAAGTATGTGAGATATAATATGTATGCAGCATGTTACAATATTAAAATGATCAGTAATAAAGTAGTCGTTAAGCAACTCGGTTGTTTTCCTTGCCATCATGCCACCTCCCCCCCTTCTCCTCGCATACTTCACCGCCTACTCCGCCTACCCTGTAACGCGGCCAAGCGTTCGCTTAACGTGTATATATACGTGTATGGTACGACATTACGAAGTTCGCACGGATCGAGACGAGCTGCTTCGATATCGAACGAATATGTAAGCAGCGGTTTGTGAAAAAATAATAGTATCAAAGTAAAAACTTGAAATAATATCAAAGAAAAAAAATACTGCACAAATACATAAATGATTATAATTGCATAAGTTGTTAAAAAATGCTATGCAATAGCTTTGCCACGGCAGTTCTCGAGTGCCGCACTTTTTTTTTATCTGAATGAAGTAGCAAACGAGCATGCAGTCCACCTGATTTTAACTGGTCACTGACGCCCATGAAACTTCAAGTAGAACATGGGTTCATGGGTTCATGAGGCGACCATCATAGTCTTCGGAAATAGCAATGCATCTGTGATTGACTTCAAATAAGACCCATAATTCAACATGGAGTTGGTTAAGATGTTCATTGGCGGCGGTTAGGTACCACATACCATCACGTGAATTGTTTGCACTTTGCTTTTAACTGGCTTTATACAAAAGATGCAAAAAGTGGTTTTACAAAAGTAGGTATAGTGTGTAAGAATTAGGGCTTAGGTACATTCTTTGTCAGTTGAGTACAGCTTCATACTTATACTTTCATTTTTTTTTTCTCATCGCAAATAATTTGAACTAAAAGAACCAAAACCATACGCAAAATTGTATGTTAGATTTCAAGCAAAGCTACATTTATAGTAATTACTTAGTTACACTCACTTTTAGTAGAGTCCACTGTATTTTCTAATGGTTCAAATTCGAAGTACTGATCGGAATTATGGAAAGTGACATCAAGAACTGTTTCAACAGGCAGGGTACTTTTCAGCGTTACTATTACTGCCAATATTTCTCCTTTCTGTAGGGTTTCTGGTAGTTCAGCGGTAATGGAGAGAGGGACGCTGGTGGTAAATTTTTGTGGTGCGGCCAGCCCTAGTCCAAGGGTGGGGTGAATAGCAAATGCACCTACAGACCATTCGCCTGGTTTAAGTGGTGACCAGCGCTCTCGAGTGCCTTTTCCGTCATTTCTGAAACAATTAGAATTGTTCATACCTGTTTATGTAATCCTATGACAAACTAGGGGGATTCTGCGATTGCACACGCGTTTAATAATGTGCATATTTTTTTATTTATAGGATTGAAATAGTAATTATTAAATTAGAATTAATCAACTTTCGGTAGACTAGATGAATTTTAAAGACCAAAATTTTGCAGTTTTGGTTTGATGATGTTTCCAACATGGTCAAAAATATTAACAGAAGTTCCAAAATTGTAGAAATTTATATTTCTTCACTCCTCCAAAAAATTTTTACGCGCGGAAATTTCATTTAAATTATATGTACGAATTAGAAATTTAAGTTTACCCAAGCGTGAGGTTGGTGAACATCCAAGTGTCGTGCGGCGCGAGCGTGAGGTAGAAGCGCGGCGACGGCGGCGGCGGCAGGCGGCTGAAGGCGTACGGGCCCGCCTGCGGCGCGCGCGTGCCCGTCTCCGGGGAACTCATTAGCGGGTCTGATAAACACATATTTATTACACTTGTGGAAAAACAGTACAGTAAAAGCTCTTTATTTATGTGATCACTAGATAATTATGACACTTGTGCCAAAATATAATACAAAAGATCCTTAAACCGCGAGGGTTATGTTCTACCCTTATGCCGAGACCGTTTATGGGCAGCAGTACGCAATGAAATGAGCATGTGCAGTGATAGCCTAATGGTTGTAACTTGCTCAATCAAGATCCGAGGTTCAAATTCCAGGCACGCATCACTGATTTTTCTAAAATTATGTGCGTTCTTTTTTCGTATTACAAAAAAGGCACGGACGAGCAGTCCGTTATGCTTTACGGTGAAAGAAAACATCGTGAGGAATACTATACACCCGAAAGTACTTCAATAAAGGTCTCAGGTGTGTAAAGTCTATCAATTCGCACTTGGCGCGGTGAACAGTTACCTAAAACTCTCTGATTCTGAGAGAAGACCCGTGCTCAGCAGTGGGCCAGCAATAGGTTGACGACAATTCAATGAAAGCTGATGGACATATAGCAGGCTTCAAACCTTTTACCAGTACGGATTACACCTGCGGGAAATGACATTTTTAAACGAAAACCAATTATGCTCACATTTTTTTAGCGACAACGTAAACAACGGTGATCGTTTTGAGAAAACATTATAAACTCGTACCAAAGAAACTGTACAGGAGAGATCCACTATTGAATATAATTATTCTATAGATATCGATGAAATTCGTCAAAAAATATAAGGAAATATTTTACCTTCATTCGTATTTGCAGCAACTACACCGTCTGTTAGAATAACCACTCCAGCATTCTGAAATAAAGGTCTAATATGAAATAAACGAACAAAACTAAAATATTAAAGTTTGTTGCTGATGTTCCGATGTTTACCTGGAATACGTCTCCTGATGTTTTTCCTCCCAGGTCTATCCCAGAACCCGCAATAAAATCTTCATCCTTGAAAACCGTGTGTGATAAACCACTGAAACTTTCCACTTCGCGTTCCACCTAATAGGTAAAATAAAACATAGATATAAAAAAAATAATGGTGAAATTATATTTTTTGTCAAAAATTCTGGAGAAATTTTACATCTCTCTCAAAGTTAACCCTGCTCAATGAACCACTATTCTGAATATGAAGTGTTGATGTAGCTGCTACCAACATTTTTGGTCGTCGGTGGTACGGTTACACGTGAGAAGAAATGGTGGTCACCCTTTTGAAACAGGTACACAATGAATATTCTCATTGAACCTGGCTAATGCATTCGAAACATTACCATATTTTATAATAATTAGAATATCAGATATCACGCAGTTAATGTCATAAAGCTTTCTACACTTATAGCTTAGGACTTTGTCTTATTCTCTAGCCTAAGAGAAATGGAAACACGCAAAGGCGACTACGCAAATACCCAGACCCAAAATTTTAATTCATAATTTTAATCTATCGCGAATATTTTTTTAAGGAAGTCAATTAAAAAAATATTCTGTTACCGCGTGCATGTCCAGTCCGCTGCCGAGGCTCTCCGGGCCTCCCAGGCCGGTGGCGATCGCGTCGGCGTCAGTGCCGAGCAGGCCGGCCAGCGCGCCCGGCTCGCCCGCCACGCGGAACTCCACCAGCCCGTTGGGCCGGTACGACAGCGTGGGCGACACGGGCTGCACTGACACCTGGATAGATGGATTGATGAGTTTCGTATTTTTTGAGCCCTTTTTATTTTATACCCCTGAGTTGATACGTTTCGAAAAAGTATGTTTTATAAAATGTAATGCAAATGTAATATAAGTCTAGTTTTTCTAGTCTCTTAGTGCAATTGTGGTGTAATAATATAATAATGCTTTGCAGAGGATGTCTTAAAATTTCATTCAATTTAATTCCAAATAAATCTGTTTAGACTATTCATGTCCACGCTGAGCCGCACTGAACTTAAATGAACCATGTATCTTACTACCCATGTGCATGGATAAACCAAATCAACTATATTTTGAAAAGATATAACGTTTTGATAAAAACTCAAATTACCTATTTTACCATTAACTTTGATCCTTATAAGCGTAATTATAGCGTAATCCTTATAATCCTTATAAGGGACAGTGTGTACAGCGCGGGTACCTGGTGCCGCAGCGTGTGGCGGTGCGGCGCGAGCAGCGCGGCGGCGAGCAGGCGCGCGGCGGCGGCGGCGCGCGGGTACCACGCCAGCACCACGCAGCCCGGCGCCATGCCGCCCGACACCGCCGCCTTCACGTCCACGCTGCGCCGCGCCGGGCTTAGCTATTGAGAATATATGCTTTAAAACATAATTTTAGCTAAATTTTGCAGAATTGAACGACGAAGCTTCGCTATGAATAACTCACAGAAGCGATTGAATTTTTTTTTGTACTATTACTACTACTCGACCAAAACAATTAGGCGCACGACAGTTGAAACGTCATTAGAACTAGGGATTTCCCATCCCGATACTTATATTCTATTACGAAATACCAAAAGTATGTATGTAGGTATACCATTATTAAAACATACACCATAGTGGTGTATGTTCAATAGTCGAGTATTTATTAAAGCACTTTCATGTGTTTAATATATTCGCAGACATGGAATATTTCCTTTCTTTTCTTATGTGTGTAAGAGACTGATGCCTGTTGCAGCACACATTCGATTTTCGACATGGGAGACAGGAATACTGAGCCCAATACTCTTCTCTTGTTTAAAAAAATGCATATTTTGAATGTAAGAATCCTTTCTCCTCCATGAATAGTCTTTTCCTACCCATTTTGAGCTTTATTGACGAATAATTAACTAATGTAATAATAACTTTAAAAATTCAACAATCACTCATTAAATTAACATTATAACGAAATAACATTAAACACGTGCTGGCTAACGTAAATACCTAGATGATACACGACTGCACGTCACTAGGGGATTCGTGGGGAAAGAAGCGAGGTGCGGGGTTCGGAACCGCTTTTGTTTTATGCGCCTAATTGTTGTGGTCGAGTAGTACTTACTATTATTGATGTGAAAAATCTATAGTAGCAGGAAAGACCGACTATCGCCGTGGCGACTCGTCGCCACGCTATATAAACTCACTATATACATAGATTAATTCAGTTCTCACAATTGGATATACATTTTTGAGCTTTGGTTTTATATATTTTTTGTCATGAAACTGATTATGCCAATTTATTTTTCGTCGTAAACATTTCACATTTGGCAGGCGACTAGTGACGGCTCTTTTTTTTCACTAATATTACACGATCAAATACTTACTTCAACAGTCTTCGCCACTAAAATATCCCCACGTCCAATAACGACGTAGTGCACTAGATCCATGGGCTCGGTAGAGGTGATGCGCACTCGCATCTCGTCTCCGACAGCCGTGTCTTGGGTTAGCAGTTCCACTGTCATGTACTGCCCATCGGCTGGCGCTGTGCCTTGGATGTTAACTACCCGCTCCGTTACTTCGTTGTATTTTATCTGTCCATAACACAATGTATTGTCATTTATTGTTATTATTTTTTAATGTATAGTTTAAATGTCGCTTATAAAATAAATATATTAATTAAATTTGTTATAGGTATTACAACGCACTAGTTTTCTTTAATTACACCACTTGGAGTGACTTCGTAATTTTGTAAGACTACCCTCAACTTGAATACATTTCCATTATAAATACAAATAATATTATCGTTATTTCTCTTCTTACCAATAAGTTAAGTGTAGAGTTCGAATGCGCCTCATCAGGTGTGAGGGTGTAGGTGGCGAGTCCGTCCTTGAGCGGCACGGTGGTGGTGTTCGGCGGCGCGCCGTCGTCCCACTTCCTCTCCACCGTCACGTCGCCGTCCGTCAGCATCGCGTGTCCCGTGGAGTTGACGAGTTCGATCTAACATGAAAGAAATAACAAAATTAGTATGAAGAAAATATTGCTTTTAAAGTTTTAGATCCTATATTTTATTTCAAAGAATTATTTCACAGCCAAATGATGTTTAGGCAAAGACTTAATGAATGTGAACATAATTTCCAAGAATACATACTTACTAATTTGAATACTATTATTAGGTACAGAACAAAGCTGAATATTTAAGGGAAGAAAAATTGGGAGTGTGATTATTTTTTATAAGATTAAAGTAGCAAAGAGAATCCTGATGGTAAGTGGTTACTTTTGTACAGGGATTTCTGTATAAAGTTTATACAGAACCGAGGTTCTACCTGAAGTCAATTACAGATGCGTTGTTACTCCCGAGGACTAAAATGCTCGCCTGATATAAAAGTAACCCATTCTTCCACCAAAATGCAATAATAGGCTATTTGACAATGCGAAAAATTAAGTGTCAATTACTGTTATCAGTATATATTATGAGTTTAAGAATGGTTATTTATTTACATAAGTTGAAAATAATAGTTAAATTTATTTAAAAATCCTTAAATAAAAATGCATTTTTTAAACGTTTGTCACGTGACACAAAATGCTCCTGATTTGGCGGGTTTATGATGACGTCACTTGCTTGTAAACTTTCGTTTTTTGTTTACAACAAATGTATGTGGATGACATGAGCCACAGATGACAATACAGGCAAGTGACGTCACCAACCCGCCATATGTCAAAGTAGCGTTTTTGCGCGCTATTTAAATATTGAATTTTTAATTTGATATTTTTTAGCAAATATGTACCAAAATTAAAAAAAAACAACTTTTACTGGGTTCCTTAACCTCTGCTAGATAATATAAAATGGATTTTAAAAACCTGTCAAATAGCCCATTGCTTTACGGTGGAACTACTCTGATTGTACCACCTGGAAAAAGACTAAAGTAATGCAACAAGCAAACCCTTCTACCGAAACGGACACCCACTTTACGTTAGAAATTGGTATGGCGGTAGTATCACCCTGGTCGAACTATACAGGTTCTACCCTCTTTTGAAATAGTTTAAGAAAACTTAGTCAGTAACTTATTGTAAAGTAGAAATACGACTGATACCTGAACATTATAAGGCAGCTGCGGTTTGAAATAGGTCGGCGCGGTGATTTTCAGTCGATAGGGCGCCCTCAGCAGCAGTATCCTCGAGGACACGTTCTGCCGTATCAACGTGTCTCTCTCCTCCAGCACCGCCTCGACCACGAGCGGCCTCGCCGCGTCCTCCGCGAGCTCGAGGTCGGTCTTCAGGTCGTACACCACGCTCGCGCTGCCGTCGAAGTCCACCACCTTGCGGGCCGGCGTTGAGAACACGGGCTGTAGTACGCCGGAGAAGAACACCGCGTAGGCGGATATTGTGAGCTCGCCTTGTACTGGTAGACCATTAAAATGCCTGGGAAAGCGAAAAAAATTTTTTTCTCTTTATTTATTTATTTGTTTATGCACACACATAGAAATCAAGTATAAAGAGAACTCAAAATTAACATTAAGTGCAAAGGTACTGCTTATTGTACTCTTTCTTGTTTAAATGTTTGAAATTGTTAGTGTTTTTAGAGTATGATTTCATGACGCTTGGTTTTAAACCATTTACTTAATTTTGACTTCAATTATAGGATTTAAAGTAATAGGAATACCTAAGCTGCCATTTCTTGATAAAATTACTTAAATGTTGAAGAATGTATGTATTAAGTTCCATATACCAACCGTTTTCTTTGGAAATGGCATAGAGCTTGCCTATGGCATGGCATAGAGGTTTAGGTATGCTTAATATTTTTTCCATCATGTTAACGTCACATTCACGATGACGTAAAAAACTCTTACACGTTGGATGATTGTATCAACTTTCGTTACAAGCACTACACATGTGCGATCTATCTCAGGATTCTTAGGTAAGTCTCAGTCTATACTATGTATATATCACGTGAACCATAACGTTATATACCTACCATGTGCAGCAGACACAATATTTTAGTACTGTAATGTCGTAAAAAATCTGTATGTAAATATTATTTTAATAAATTAACAATACCATTTTAATAAAAATATTACGTTATACCATCTTTATTTATTTTGCCAATGATTGATCATTGTGATAACATTCCTGCTAGAATTCAAATTCCCGTAATGAGTTTTCTTTCAACGAGATTATAAGATTTGTAGCTTTCTCTTTGAAAGAAGTGCCGTGAAGGCCGTACTTTCCTCGCCGTTACGCTTTATTTTGTTTCTCAGGTAGTATTATGACCTTATTTTTAAATGAATGAGTAAACCCTGTTATTTATCTTTGTACCTTTATAAGCAGACTATGTGGGTAGGTATACGTTAATTTAAGAAACGACCTACAAGACTACTATACATTTTTTACGTTCAAAATTAGAAATGAGTGTCTACACTACAATGTTTGTAGATAAGAAAGTAAATATTTGATAAGTAATGTAATTTCATTGATTTTTAGCCCAACTATGCAACAACTTAATGCATGTAGTGGTAGGTTGGTAAAAGGTGAAACTTAGTAAAACCGTTCCATTAATAACAGGTATCTTGGTACTTGAACACAATAGTTTTAAGATGCCGTGATCTTTGACTATATCGTTTCTCTACTCTCTTGCAGTAACGACGTAACATAAGTTTCTATTATAACTTTCACCTCACTAGTTTTGTTTTTAAAAGACATTACCGAAATAGAGCTTAATTAGAAGTGGTACTCCGTATAATAAAATCGTACTATGTATTAAAATCGTACATCGTACTATGTATTACTTTGATAAATTATTTACTGCATACTTACTTAGCAGTGACGTTAATGTTAAAGCGGCCATCGGTGAAAAGGATCTCTTTTGGCATCTGGATATCCATTTGGAACTTGGGCAGAACATAGTCGGCCACTAAGATGTTCTTCGTGTAGGTCTGACCGCGAATTTCCACCTGTTATCAAGATACGTATGTGAATATTAATAACAACGTTCATATCTGTCGAGGTCATCTCGTAATACTCGGATATGAAATTGTTATGAACAAATTGGAAGGTCATAAGATACTGCGTTGTGCAACTCACTTGGATAGTCCATTCTCCGAGGGCCGGTTCGTCGGCTAGTACTATTTCTTCTGAAAATACTCCTCGATCCAACGGTACGGTTGCCCATTGTCTAACCGAAGAGCCGCCGGTGTCTAAAATGCTCACATCCACAGTGTTAGCCAGCGGCAGCAGGTACCTGCAAGGGTTAACGACCGCGACGTAATCGTACGTAATCTTACGCGTGCGAACATTGTAGGAGCCAGCGGCTGCTATAAAATTGAAAGTGGGTTTACTGTTACGCTGCTTTCACAAGAAGCGCTGATAGCAGCGCAATATATACAAAAGTTACGTTCAAAACGGATGCCACAGTAGACGAAACGAGTAATATTAATATACTTTGACGGACAGAATGCATTCAAGTTAACGGTTTGCTACATCCATCTATACAAATTGTAAAGTAGGTCAGTAAGTTAGTTAATGTTTCGATGCTCTCCGAGGTCAGATATTGCCGTCATATTGTAACAGTTGAATGAACTCGACATCATCTTACTTGTCTAAGGCGATAACTCTGAAGTTGATGGTATCTCCCGGTTGATAGACCCGTTTGTCCGTCTGCACAAATACGCAGAAACTTCGCGGTTGGTACACAAGACGAGCGGACGAGGAAAACTGTGGACCTGAAGTCGAGCGCGCCACCAGAGAATAGTCCCCAGGGCCTGGATCCCCAATCTAGAATTCAAGACATACTTACGTTGATAGTAAACTAATCTAGACTAGGCCTAGACCTAAGGTATGAGAGCCGTGTTTGCTCTTTTAATCTTAGTAATATCTCAGTTAAACTTAACTTACTCAACTTAACAACAATGAAGAACATTTCTTCAGCAAAAGAGTAATTGCTAATGGGTCAAAGAGCAGCAATAGCAATATTATTACAACAGTTACAGAAGGGTCATCCTAAATCTTACTTAACGAATATCAATACCTACATTATTTGCATGAGTGTAATGCCAAAATTGTTAGAACAATTAAATAAAGTTTTACCGTAAGTACTAAACAATCCATTAGATGTTATGATAAAGTCTGCATCATAATATTTATCCCGGAAACCACACTCGTGTGAATTTTATTTATTGTATTAAAAGTATAGAATTAACAGATTACAAAGATATCATTTTTTTTTTATAAAGTTTAAGTAGCTAACGAGCATGCACCTGACGGTAAGTGATCTCTACCACCTGATGTGAACATCTGAAATAATTTCATATAATAACGGAACTATTTTTAAAGTCAATCATAGTGTTTACTGCTTCTGATGAATTAAATGGTCGCCCCATAATAAGTCCACAACCACAGACTACTACCTCAGGCTAGAAATAGATGTAGCGGTATCTCAGCGACCCAATGAAATTCACCCTAAAACCTTGTATGTCCAGTTCGAGTAAAGTTAACCAAGTTTAAGCTAATCAAACTTGGCATAGCTCAGGTAACACTCATCGGGATTTGTACTTCAGAATATGGATGACCTAAGCTGATGAATCATTTATATCTACAATTGTATATATAAATAGGTGTTCACAGTGCATGTAACATTACAAACCAACACAGCTATTGTATACTGGTACATTTTATGTAATGCATGCATTTTATACGTTATTTTTGTAGTGATGTCCATTATGTATGAAGGTCATTCTACCTAAAATCTTTAATAGCAATCTTAATAGCAAAAAATAGATTCTGCTACTAGATAAAATTATATAATCTAAAGCAATAGATTGTAATGAGTTTCTGTGCTCAGGAATGATTTATTGTAGAGTAAAAACATTAATCGACCATGCAGTCCATCTGATTTTTATATTGTCACGATTTGAAGTTTATTAAATGAGTCCACGTGAATAGTCTGTCAAACATGTCATTGAGTTGCTGAGCATAAGAACTTAGTTGTCTTTTATCTAGTTTCTCAATAACTACAACTCTCAAATTAGTGCACATCACTACATAGTTTATAACAAACTCGCTTCTCGCTGTGTGGCGTGTGGCCCTATGTATGCTTAGATCTTAAAAACTACGCTACAGATTTTAATGCAGTTTTTTTAAAGAGTGATTCAAGCGGAAGGTTTTTATGTATATACATGTATAATAGGTCCTCGAGTGGCGACCACGTTTAGGCAAAAGGAGTACAGGTCGCCCCCTACCAGGTGGACCGATGACCTGAAGAAGACAGCGGGAAATCGTTGGATTCAGAGGGCACAGGACCGGTTGGAGTGGCGCTATTTAGGGGAGGCCTATGTCCAGCAGTGGACATCAAAGGGCTGATGGATGGATGACATGTATAATATGGTGGGGAAACCATGATAATATTAGATTTTTGACTTAAAGGCGGAACGAAGTTCGCCGGGTCGTCTGATTAGAACACAGGCCTATTGAAATAGCGGTTTTATCAATGGTCACGTCATGGATGTCACACAGAAGATGCTGCTGCACATCTCCTGTTTTTTTTCCTTAAGTTGCCTCCTACAACACGCACGAGAAGCCGGCGCATCGCGGCCCAATTTACAGTTCTTAATATTGCTGATATAATATAAGACATTATTATTAGTAGATGTGACAGAATTGCTAGCACAGTTTAACAAGGAAAAGATCTACAACCTTTACAATGATGTCGTTAATGGCTCAAATTCCTATTCAGCTTTTAATACCTTATACTACAAGTCTTATTAGGAAACACTTATAACAATTATAAATTAGCCATCTAGAGCGATTTGTTTTGAGCTACCTACCGATGTTTTTTTTACTCACAGAGAGATTTAACTATATGTTACCTTATGAGTAATTTAAGTAATAAATTAATGTATTTTTATGTTTCTCTTCTATAACATAAGTAAATGTTTATATTTGAATATCTCATCATAACGTTATGTACTTCCATATAGATATACGTGGTATGTAAAGATGGTAGAATCCCTTGCAGTTTGACTTTGGAGGCCCTACCATCAGATCTATTTTTTCCATGATTAACGTTAGCGCTACTATGTTCTGAATTGAAGATTTTGGTATATTTATCCGTGGCATTCGATCTTAGATTTTAAAGATAGTAATGCATCCGGCCATATTCTCTGGCACTTTTATCTATCTGGAATTTATTACAAATATTTATGGATATCATAGATATGGATCAATATAAAGAGGATTGCGTGCTCGTTTGCTATTTCTATACCATAAAATATAAATACATAAAGACATAATTTTGTTGAAGAACATGTGATTTTGTAGTTAAAGGTAAAACGGTGTTAACAAGAAGGAAGTACAACTCTACATAGTAACTAAACTACGGTATCGCTTTGACCTGAATGTAAAATTGCAACAAATTTGCAGCAGCTTTATTTTAAACAACAACACATTGTATTTATTTGAAATTTAAGTGGAC
Source organism: Spicauda simplicius (assembly GCA_949699795.1). Lineage (NCBI taxonomy): Eukaryota > Metazoa > Arthropoda > Insecta > Lepidoptera > Hesperiidae > Spicauda > Spicauda simplicius. Next base: position 10,821,472 of record OX453064.1, read on the forward strand.
AATATATGAAAAACAGCAGCATATTATTATGCAAGGTTAACTGTCTTTAGAATTATTTCATTAAAGTAAGTAGATTTTATCACGTGTTACATATTTTTTTATCTGACTAAAGTTGCAAACGAGCATGCAGTCCACCTGATGGTAATTGGCTACTACCGCCCATGGACATCTGTAATCAACTTCATACAGAACATGTGTTCCACCTGAAGTCAATCGCAGATGCGTTGCTACTCCCGAGGACTATGATGGTCGCCTCATATAAAAGTGTGCCGCCAACCACATATTTCTATAAAATACAAATAATTCCTAATAATAACAAAGTCAGTTAATAACTATGCTTAATGAATGTCTTAAAACTGATAAATAACTTACTTCAAGTCCTATAAGTGAAGATGTCCCGGCCTGGACCTGTACTTCTCGTCCTTGTGAAAATTGCTCCCCATTTGACTTCTTGCCCTCAACTGCCACATACAAATTATGCGCCCTCGATCCACCTGCTATTGAAACTCGATATGATCCGAAAGGCCTTAGTACTCGTGGCCCTACAACGGATATACTGAAAAAAGGTAACAAAAATTAATAAGCCTTTTATTACGATTGCATTTTTTTATATTTAGCTATTACATTTTGTATTGATACATAGTTTTCACCTAGGTACATTAGTTTTACCTTATAAAGTTGACACAACTGAACAATGATCCATAAAATTCACCATACAAGAATGTTATGTATGCATCGTTATATATACTCGTATATCGTGTTGAAAAATTAGAACTATTAAAGTACCATTGTCTTAAAGATAATTTCCTTCTCATCGATGGTTATGACATGAAAATGAATTGGTAGTTAGTATACTAATACATCAATAGTATTCGTGAGAAATGCAGGGCTTTCAGTCACGACAAAAACCGCTCCGAGCAACGCGTGCGAATGGAGAAAATTATAGCTAAACCCAGCATTATACAGCATTTGTACGTTATAGCTACAAAGCTGGTATGATTTCTTGCTAGTGAGAAATGACAATCATATTAGTCATTTAGGCAAAAAACAAACATTGTATGGATATACAGTGTTATATTGTACCTATTGTATGTAGAGTAGATGTATGGACAATTGTTATTCACTGTTACAAAAAAAACCTGTAGAATCATTATTGAAACTTACTTTCTTGTTTGGTTAGATATTATATCATAATTATGTTTAAACAGTAGGAAAGCTGTCGAAATAATTTGTACAATTCTTTTAGCATCATCCTAATTCATATTTTTATGAGTTCATTTGCTATTTTCTGAATTAGCTATTTGCTTATACATTGACAAAATGACTATGAAATCACCAGTAAAGAATTTAACGATAGATCACTGCATCGACAATGGTTCAAAGAGACAAGAATGGTAGCGAGACAGGAAAATGCTAGCAAAAACAAGCGAATGATTTTCCCGTTAGAATCTTTGATGAATGTGAGGCTAATCGGCATCATTAGATCGGTCACTAGATAAGCATAAATCGAACTTACCCTTGTATGACTCCCGAGATTGTGAGGACAGCAAAAACATACAGTGGTATATATCCCATAATGATCTGCAATAAACATAGATGTCGACTTAAACAATGTTGCGATTTTGTATTTGACATGCAACTTGTAAACGTGTATTGAGTTCAGTTCGTGTTGAAGTAATTTGAATATTATTGATATTGTCTACTGTTTCACAACGACCAATGTAAAGCAATACCTACGTTGCAAGGTAATATATCTTAAATGTGTTTGTAAAATCGATGATTGTTAACGAGAAAATTATTGAAATAGCGATGAATTTATTATCGTGTACTTACGATGTTATTAATTTTATGCATCTATTAAAATATACCTATGTTCAGTTTTATGTAGCTACTTGAACTTATATCATTAAAATTGAAATTTAGATTTAATTATCATTGATATACTCGTAGTTACGTACAGATTTAATAATTAGATGTAAATAGTATAATTACATACTAAGATAATATTTAATGTACCCACAGTTAGTTATTTATTTAACAAATATTTAACGAAGCGTTGTTAGTCGGGGACATTATAGTGTATATATTTTTTTTCTTGTTTACAGTCTGAGCTCACCGTCCTTGTGTCACACACAGCTTCTCTGACTCACTGTATAAATATTATATATTATACGTATTTGCGTTGGCGGAACAGCCTTTTCGCCCTATTTGGTTTAACTTATGTAAAGCCTACGTGTAACATTTCATATTAATTTTACTTTTCAAATGATTATTTGAGTGGATAGAAATGTATGTCGGATTACACAAATATTGAACTACACATAACTATTGCCGAAAATCTATAAAGAATATCTTAAATTAAGTGTTTTTTTTTACATTTGTTGGAATATTTTTATTATTCGTACAATATAAAAGTAATTATTTTTTAATATTTTTATATCAAAATTTCATTTATAATGTAAGAATGAAAAGTTATCCTTCTATACTTAGGTATTTTAAGCACTCTCTAAGTTTGCAATAATTCAAAGCTTACGAATGACGAACATACACTTAAAAGTATATGTACCCAGAACTCTATCAAACAAAAAGCTGGATTTGCGTTAGTGACATACTAATAAATAAGTTTATTTTATATACTTATATGCCATTTATTTGTATATATAACACTTTGTCATGAATGTTTACGAGGTCTGAGAGTTAATGAAAAACAGATATACTTACAAGTAGCGTTTGGCGTCTTATATATTGTGGGTAGAGTACACACCTGGGACACTTGTAACACTTAAAACAACTTATAAACGTAACTTAACACTATATCACAGATCGTTTCTGTCGAATGCACATAGTTTTGTGCAAGAGCGTGTGAGCACGCGGGGCAGCCGCGAGGTGCAGTGTAACTGGCAGTCGGCATTCGGTTGAGGCTGCGTACGCGCTTCGCAGGCGCCTACGCCACAGGTGGGGCGCCACAGAGCGCTATTACTCCTACCGGGCGCTCGAAGCCTTGCGAAAATCCGCCGTCACTAATGATATCATTACACGCTTGTGAAAACGTACAATAGGTACTGCTTTTTAACCGACTTCCAAAAAGGAGGAGGTTATCAATTCGTCTGTATTTTTTTTTTTTTTTTTTTTTTATATTTGTTACCTCATTTCTCCGGACTGGGTGAACCGATTTAGATGATTTTTTTTTTATTTGAAAGGTAGTGCGTGTCATCGGGTCCCATTTTTTTTTAGTATTTTTTTGACTAGGGTATCCATAAGAAAAACGCATAAGTCTTAAATTTGCATTTTCAATGTACGCGATAAATGTATGAATAACTCAATATCCCGCCAACCGATTTTGATGATTCTTTTTTTATTAGAAAGGATGTACTCCAGGGGTAGTCTGATAAGAGTTTGATAAGGTTCTAATCATAGGATCTTCAACTTTTTGGAGCAAAATAATAAAATTAGTGATAGTCGGCCGAACCTTAGCTGGAGAAGTCCAATTGAGTAAAATATAGAATAAAATTACTATGTAGGTATTTACTATGAAAAATTTGACCTTCAACTCTTCAATCCTGATGATGCAGGGGTACTGCCAGCCTGAACTATAAAAGTTGGTCGTTTGATGTTTGCGAATATATAATGAAATTGTTAAGCAAATTCATGGGACAAAAATTTGACCTTCAACTCCTCAACCCTGATGATGCAGGGTACTGCAAGCCTGAGCCATAGAAGTTAGCCACCTGGTACTAACGTATATGTTATAAGATTACTAAGCAACAATATAAGATGAAAAATTTGACCTTCAACTCTTCAACCCTGATGATGGAGGGGTACTTCCAGAGGGGGCGCCCTGTTTGTATGAATTGTAAAAGTGTTTTATGTTTAATTTTTGTGAATATGTAGATGCACAAAGCAAACTTAGAGGCTTTATTTAAATACAAACATAAAAATATAGTCACTAAAAAGTGTAAAATAAAAACTTTTTAACAAAAAATATCTACCGACTTCCATGTCACAAAAAAGTAAAAAATAATTTAAATATATTTTGGTCTAGAACATACTCAGTACTTAGTACATAGTTCTGAAGTCGGTGCTCATATAGGACGTAGTTACCGTCGTCCAGCGAAATATGTCGAGCACCGACTTCAGGACTATGTACTAAGTACTGAGTATGTTCTAGACCAAAATATATTTAAATTATTTTTTACTTTTTTGTGACATGGAAGTCGGTAGATATTTTTTGTTAAAAAGTTTTTTACACCTTATGAACGAAAGCTCGCTTAATCTTCGTATACCTACATCGTCATTTGTAGCGAGTGTTGAGTAATGAACGAACACAAGCCTTGCTTCCTACGACAATATTTTATTCTCAATGAATGATCACGTTTCTTTAAATAACTGTGCATAGCTACAAAATCGTGATGTCGTCTGTGCTTCCACTCGCATTCTACGAGTATCTAATTATAATCATTCATTAACAACTACCTAATAATTAATAGGAAATATTACCTCCGTTATTGCTAATATTGTTGGTCTACTTTCAGCTTTCAGCTAAGATTTTATCAACCGACTAACATTGCGTTGTTAAAATAATAATTACTAATATCAAAAACGATTTGAACTACATATAACAAATGTAGGTACTACATATTGTTTATATTATTATAAAAGTTTGAATAAGTACCTATATATATTTATACTTACGTATTAACATATAAACTAGTTTTCTATTTCAGAACAGGAGCGTCGTCCCCTGCTAATTTTGTCTCTTGACAAATAACAGTGAATTCCATTTAAACTTAAGTTGCAATAAATATCAATTCAAAATGAAGTTGGAATAGAAGTCATGCGCGTTGAAGTTAATTAAAATATGTTCAGCATTAATCATCGGTATCTATACAATATAAACATATGGTCGATTAGTAAAGTTACGTAAAATATTAAGTAAATATTTTTGCTCAGATGCTAACACTCTACAAATAGGTCTCTTAAGTAACGTTATTGCCAATAATGAATACTGATTTATCTATAGTTTGACAGAGTTCACAGTTTTAAAATAAAAAGAGCAGACGACTGAATGACCTTTGTGTTATAGTGTGGGCATAACATGCAAGTCGCGATTTGGAAAACCTGTTCCGAATATAAAAGGTAAGGCCCACATCGACCAGGACAGGTTCGCCCACATGACAAATTTCTAAATGTAGCTTATTTGATGCAAAAAATCAACAATCTTATGATTGTTATATAACATTACACTTTTACAATACCAAACTACATATTAGTATCTGTCAAGTGGATATTGTAGTACCGAGATAAATTATGCTTAACGTGGTATAATAAATTTACCTACACTAAAAGTTCCAATCAATCTAATTCAAAAATAAGGTAAAACGAGTCGTACTGATGTCATATGGATCTAAAATATTTGGTTAATACCAAAATAATCTAATATTATAAACTTTATTCAAGAAAAAAAAAACAATCAACCGCACATTAATTAAGTAGTGAAAGCCTAAGTACTTAAAATACGAGTACCTTTTTTTAAAACACGTACATATGTATTAAAACAATAAAGTTAAATTTTCTAACAACATATTAACTTTAAACTTATTAACATAACAACTTAACTTAACCTCAACATATTTCAATATAAAATACATCTGTAATTCACGGCGCTTTTTAACAATCTTCAAGGAAAGAATCGATGGGACAGATATTTGTGAAGCCGTTGGAATTATGAGGTGTAGTCGGTGACTCCGTGTTATCACTGGCGTGTAATTTGGAAGCCAGCGCGGCGTTGTCCGCCAGCGCAGCGGCCAGCGACCGCTCCAGCCGCGCGGTACCAGCCCTCTCCGACTCCAAGGCAGCTCGGACCTCTACCAATGACTCTTGATCTGGGTCTTTAATAGCCTTATTTTTTGATTTATCGTCGCTTAGCTCCGATAAGCGATATTGTAACTCTGATAGTAATGCTCCAAGACGCGTTATTTCAACTGTAGATATTTAAAGAAAACAGTTGGTGAGTAGCCCATTTTGTGTAGAGAATTAGCTATTTCTAAATTTATTTTCATAAAAGTCACCTATTTTTATATATAACGTAAATATCTTAACACAAATTAGCTTTTAGATCAGCGCTACTCAACCTTTTTTATTATAGTCTACAAATATGTTTTAGCGGAGTGCTCCCGGGCCGCCAACAGTAGCGTAGCGTTGGTTTATGCCGCCTGGGGCAGAAAAAAAAGGTCGTGAGCCCTACTTACTCCAAATTGTCGACCAAAAGAAAAAAATCTAGATATGCCGCCGTTTTAACACTTTTACACTAAAACTCTGGTAGGTATGTTGCTACGTGCCATCCTTATTAAAATCATCTGTCAAAATGGCTCGGCGGGCCACGTTGACTAAAGCTATTTAGATCAATATCGCCTATTTTAAAATATAAGAATTAGAATATAACCCTTATTTACCATTAGCAGCACATAATTCTTTGGAGGTGTGTTGAATTTCAGCGGCGGTGAGACGTCTCTCCCGAGCGTGCGCTGTCGCCGCCAAGCGAGCACGCTCTCGTATCTCTAAACCTGCGCTTGCGCATTTCTCTACTCTTCTTAGCTCATTTCCAAGCCGAGAGGATTCACTACAAAATATAAGTAGATATTTATGGCTTAACGGCTTTCAGGCAACTTTTTCTTTGCTAAATTAGCATTGTCAGGTATCTGGAAAGGCTAACGCCTTTTAGAATCAGCCCGACCAAATAAAACGGGGTGCGGTTTCTGTTATACTTTTTGGTAAAATGTTGACTATTCTTAGCAATTCAGATATGAAATTCAGTATTCAGTGTTAAAGTAATTCAGTACTGAAAATACTTAGTAATTCAGAATGTCTGGCCTTTTTTAACCAAATGTCCAGCCAAAGTGGCTAATCTGTGGGGCTAATGCTTGGTTTAATGGCCTGAAATTCTTATGCTATAAATTAGTAATTTTATACACATTTAACAAAACAAAAATGTACGCAGATGTACCTATGATAGATAGTATGTGGTGGTTAAATGATTACATATCTATCAATTTCTACATAAAAAAGTACTAGCAATAATATTTGGTCACACCTTCGTGCGTCTTCAGTAGCAGAGTTTATTCGATTGAGCAGCTCGATATACTGGTTCTTTAGAGACGTATGCGCTAACTGTATCGGTCGCAATTGTTGAAGTTCTTTGTCTAGTGTTGCCACTTGGCTCAGTAATTCCGTGTGCTTTTCTTCAAGAAGACTATGTTGACGCTCCTAACAAAATTTGTAATAATAGGTAATATTTCAAGCTAATATGCTAATGCTAACTAGTAGATATTTGGCAATAACACTGAATTGGAAAACATTACGAAACGTTATCTACAACGTCGTCTTAAGAGTAACAGATAAGCGTTTGAATGAGTGGATTATTTTCTAATATATGTTTCGCACCTTTATTCATAAAAAGAAACAATTGAAAATTTACGTTTCGCGAGTTTATACCCTAGAGCGAACATAAGTACTAAGTGATAGGTAAACTAGCAAAACATAAATTTTGACTTAATTCTTTGTCTTCACCAGGACTGGGTTTAATTCCGGCTGAACTAGAAGAGAAAGTTAATTTATCTCCTTATTTATTAGGGTTCCTAGTATAAATGAGTAATTACGTGATTAATGGTGAATGTAACCCGCGGTCTAAAACTGAGTATACTTAATACCGCTATCTCAAGCTTCATCTTTAGAGTGATGGTTTCATCCTGTGTGTTAGCGAGCGCCTGCGCGGCGTGCGTGGCGGCGGCGGTGGCGGCGGCGGCGCTCGCGCGGGCGTCCGCCGCCGCGCGCTGCGCCGTCTCCTTCGCCGCTTCGGCCGCCTCGGCTCGCGTCGCCTCGGTACGGATTACCTCACGCAATCGGGCTTCAGAAAGCTACGCAAGGACGATTCAATAACGCACAAAGACGTTATAATGGTAAACAAATGGTAAGCGTCGCCGCACACGGGCCACCGGCCACGACCACAAACCGCCGCCACTGGCATATTTCCTATAGTTTCCATACATTTTATAGGGGATCGCCGCATACGGTGAACGCTTCTAGCTTCTAGTGGCGGCGTTTGTGGCCGCCGCGAGTGGCGCGTGTGGGGCAACACAGTAAGGCGTTACGTGTTTGTGTATGAGGTCACTTTTATTATTATGCATTATTACATAAATATTTCGAAAAAGGATCAAAATTACTCGCAACATTAGCCGTGTTTTAGTTGGCCATGTTTATGTTTAAAAAAGGCAGGAAAGTCACCTTTGGGAGTTTTCGGCGAATTTTCACACATACCTATTACAGAATTTTATAGCTGAATCTAAGCAATTTCATAGCGAGTTGGATACTTTTAAGAAAATTAAGGCGTATAAGTGTGAGAAAAATCATATGTAAAGATCTAAGGTTTATATAATAATTGGATGAATTTAATGTCTTTCATTAGAGTTACACCCTACAAGTTACCTATATGCTACCGTGCATGCAAGGGCTGGTTTTATTTAAGGTCATAAAGGCATTGTGTTTCAGCTCTGTAAAAACGTACTTACATGTGTAAATTATGTATCCATCGATCTATATTATTATGTAAATAGGTAAATGTAAGATTTTTGAACAATTTTGCCATTTTGTCAAACAACAGATTTTATTACCGTTTGGTAGCTGATGATGCACTCTAGTATTGGCGATAAAATTAATAATTATTCAAGAAAAATAAAATAACTATTTTATGCTTCAGCAAGTTTTATAACAATCGTAATACACCTTTCGCTTAATAATAAAGTATTCAATAAGTCATGTTAGGTAATATGGTGATAGGTATGCCAGGCGTTCAATATTCTAAAAATATTCATTTTACAATTATTTCCAAATAGACAGCAAAGTAAATGAATGAGTCTATATTTTTTAAAGCATCATTGGTTTTTGGTAATTGGTATTAGGTAGGTACTTGCTATGTTTACTTACACTCAGTGACTGAAATTCACCAATAAGATCCACGAAGTCTTTTTCAAATACTTCAAACTCTGGATTACCCATTTTAGAAGTACAAATTTTACATTTAAAATACTCTTGTAAGTAATAACTATTAACTATTATTGAGACTTGAGTTGAGAGGCAGTGTCGCCCTCAGCAATGAGGCAATCAGCAATGACAAATTTAACTTTTTAATTTTATTGGCGGGAAATGATATGACAAAAATGGCGGGAACAATAATTAAAGTACACAGATAATTTAAACGATAATTAGATAACAATTTCATACAGCTTATACCGTTATTATAAAAATAAAGTAATCTTGTTACGTTGGTCCAGTTTAACGAGATATTCACGTCAATCGAATAAAAATAACATTGCAAATTGCTTTCCTACATTTATATTTTCAAAGAAAATGTGGCTTACTGGTGTTGGAAAAATAATTTGTAGCGTCTAATGAGATCAATTTAGTCTGTTTAAATAATTGAAATATGTCAATTTTCATAGTGCCTCTGAAAGGCAGGCTACGAGGGGAATATTAAAGCAGGGGGAGTGTTGTTTTCGCTAGGGCGGACGCCTCACTATATAAATGCCGGTTACCATCTTACCAAGACAGTCTTGGTTAACCCTGGTGAGTAGAATGAAGTCGTGTTATTTTCTTTATTTGAATTATTTATATTATATAATATTTTTCCAAGAGTTATTGTTTATCTTTTATATTCATATGCTCATTCTAAATTTAATGATAGTTCACGTTCATTTTTAAATATTATGTTTTCTATACATTCCAATAATAATTTATGGCCTCGTTTATTTTCATAATTTATTGTTAGTATTGGATATTTGAAATGTACCTATAACGTAATTTATTTCTTATCTGTAATTAAAAACAGGTGGTTTTGAATAGATTTATGTAATACACAACCAATTAATACGGCCAGAATATACACCAAAAAGTTCGTTTTAAGGCTACCAAAGCACGAATAAAATAATATTGATACCAACATGCTAATACATTTTTCAGAAGCAGCCATCATGCGGAACGTAACTGTCGTAGCGTTGGCGCTCGCCTTAGCTGTGGTAGTAACATTACACTGCTGCGATGCGGCCAACGTGCGTCACCTGCCCGTGCTAGATGATGAGGAGGAGTTCCATCCCCGCCACCTGTACCGAGACTACGGCTTCATAAGGAGTCGACCAGTACGCGCCGACGACGCATTCGACGACTACGGACACCTGAGATTCGGCCGTTCAGAAGACTGACACTACAGTGGCCAACGGATACGGCGCGTCAATCCAAACAAATACAAAGCACGTGCAAATTGAATTAGTTTTTAATTAATGTAATGAAATGTCGGAGGTTGGGACGATATTTCATTATTAAATACACATTATATTGAATAAATTATTAAGTAGCATAATGTAATTCCTTTAAATAAAAATGTACGTCTAGAAAATGATTATTAATATCCATCCTATTTAGGGTCTGATTGTATAAGTACTTCTGTTTGTCGATTTTCATTATCAATTTTCAACGAATAGTCGGAAATAATGAATAAAAAATAATGGTTTCCATAATATTTATTTATAACCAATAAATACATTTTACAACAGTTATTTATAATTATTATAATGTGTTAAATTAATATCATAAACTGGTTACATAGCATCGCAGTTATCATAATGTATAATTGTTTATAATTATGTACTATGCATAGATCACGGTTAAGGCATTACCTGGCTTTAACTCTACAACAATGTAATGATTAGCCTTTTCCCTAAAAATAAAAATAATAACATTAAATGTTACTTTAATAAGACGAATCGTTGTTGAGTAGACGATTTTGATAATTAGGTCCTTACATTGAGATTTAAATGTATATTTTACTGTGCAAACTTACTGTATCTTAACATAACCTTCTATCCAATGTTGTAAATATTTTCGTTGTTTTGTGATTTATCTATTTACTGCAAATAAATAAAATGTATAAATAAAATGCAATAATTAACAGTAATTAATTGTAATAATACCTATCTATTACTCTTTTTATCATTATTCATGTTTATAATGGTAAACATATTTTCACTGGAAATGTTGTTTATTTTTATATTAGGCACGCACGATGTTACTACACTACATTAAATTAAATGAGACTAGTTAGTTCCTTTCTAATCTAAAGTATTAATAGTATAATTATCATGTTTATATTAAACCTTTAAACTAACATTAAAATAAATTGTACTTGGTGAATATGAAGCGTATTTAATCTTTGAAAATATATATATATTTATTTTTATAAATTTAAAGTAGTTCATAATAACCAAGTTCAATTAAAATGAAGATATTTCATAAACTAAAAGTGGAATAAATCGTTTAATAAGAGATGACGTGACTGAATATAAACAAACGTATTTTAATCCAACAAAATGACAATAATTAAATTAAATTTTCTTCATCCGTGTTAAACACTGATCTTAATAGTGAGTATTTAAATTAAATTATAATCCAATGTGATTTAATTATTTCTTCAAATGATGTCCCTCTTTTGCGAGTTTCCAAGAAGAGCCTGAAACAATTGACAATTTTAAATAGGGACAAAATTTAATCGGGCTGGGTTTTACTAAGTGCAACACCGTTTTTTATAAGATTGAAGTAAACAAGCACGAAATCAACTAATAGTAAATGGAAATTTCCGCCCATGGTCATCTGTAACCAACTTCCAACAGAACAAAAGTGGTAGAACCAGTGTAGTTCGACCGGGGAAGTAGCACCGCGACACTTATCTCTAGCGTGAAGCATTTCTTGCGTTTCGATAGAAGGGTGTGGTTGCCGGCACACTTTCATATGAGGCGACCATCATAGTCCTCGGGAGTTCCAGATGAGTATAGGATAGGACCGGGAGGATAGAACCCATGTTCTGTATGAAGTTGATTACAGATTTCTATGAGTGGCAGTAACCAAATACCAAAGGGACTGCATGCTCGTTTGCTACTTCAGTTAGATAAAAAATACCTTTCCGTGGAATCACAAGAATTACTTCTCGCTAGAAATAGATGTGACGATTAGTACCTTTCCGCTCAAAACCGCTTACAAACATGATACTACAATTTAAAGAAAAACGTATAAAATATTGAATTAAAACTAATAAAATATAAAAAAAATAACAAGGATTATACCTTATTGACGAAATTGACAATGGCAGTAGCGGGCTGCTCGGGCTCCAGCTCAGCGAACACGTGGCACTGGTTGTCGGCGCCCGACGACGCGCGCGCCACGAACGCAAAGATGCGTCTAGAAGGGAACCAATGTAAAAATATATCAAAATACGGTAGAATAGAGATCCTCTTTTTTAGGTGGTTAAAAATATGAGATGTCCATTATGTTGACGGACATTATAGATGCATTGTGCTAACGCGTGCAAGGGGTATAACATTTCCATCTGTTATAATAATGAAGAGATTCAGAATTTCTTTGAAGTTCTCACCTCCCCATAGTTATATTGTCCCCGTACATTTGCGATATATATAGTTATAGTGCCCTAGTATCTCCGTTCCACATATTCTTTTTACGTTGTATTCGGTTCAAATTTACGAAGTTCAAATTCAAGTTCAAATTCAAATATACGCAAAGCTTCAAATCTTTAAAATTCACTTTCCAGAACAGAATTATCTGGGGTTATTTAAGTCCAAAGTCAGGAGAACTTAATTTCATAGGGACTACACGCTTTAGGTAAGATATGTTCAGATTAAGAACATATCTTACCTACAAGTATTAAAATACATACTTTTCAGTTTGAGTTCCATTATCGTTGTGTTGGTAGCGACGTTCCTCAGGGTCGAGGCCGGCGTAGGAGACTCCGGCAGCGGGGTAGTGGCGGCGGAAGAACAGCTTGCGCGCCGCGTCCGTCAGCGTGATGCCGCCGCCGAACACCTTGAAGTGGACCACGTGGGCTGGCGCCTGGGGAATCAGAAAATAGTCACTATTATGGTGAAATATATGAGAATTGCATGGAAATGTAGATCCTGTCTTAGTAGCGTCACCTGATTCGATGCAAATTGCTATTATTTGATAATTTAAATATTGGCATCATAATATTCCTTTTTATACAAGTAAGTATTATTTTAATAAGTTACTTATGCAAATATGTTAAAATAATACCGTTATTGTTACTCTTTTATAATTATTAGGCTAATAGTAAGTAATTATAAATGTCCATTTTTGACTCCGTTGCCTTTAACTATCTTAATCTTATGAAACCTTATTATTGAAGTTGTGTTGTGAGGTTATGTTTTTTTGCTGTCGTATTTAAGTACCTAATATGTATACTTAAGAATATAAAGTACTAGTCCTTGCATTATTAAATTACATATTGTTGTGGGTGGTAGGTACTTACTAATAAATACCTGGTATTAGCATATGTATATTGCTACGTTCCTCATATTCCTGGTATGGGTATAAACAATGACTATTGACTCTAATTCTTTTCGAACTCTGCCAAAATGGGGTTGCTATCGGAGCCGTAGACTAACCTTCTTCTGCAGGATGTTGTGCACGGCGCGCTTGACGGCGGCGGGCCCGGTGAGCGCCTCGGTGTTCTCGGCGCCTAGTAGCAGCACGTGGCACGCCGCGCCCGTCGCCAACAGCGCGCGCGCCGCCGCGCTCGCACCGCCGCCCGTCCATGGGTCCCTGGTACATGGTTGTTTGATTAATACTTCAGCCAATTTTGTTGTTGCACTTTGAAAATATAATTAGATAGCTACTGAAAATTCAAATTATCGCTTGAATAGTCATTAATTTGAATTTTCAGTGTCTTTTTATGAACACAAAGAATGAATCTATTATGAACACAAAGATAATAAATGACCATTAATACATGTAAAATCCCCATTTTTTTAAATTTTAAAGTTGATATTGATGAAGCTGCTTTTTATTTCTGATAATAGAACGCTGTGTGCTGGTAAAATTCGGTTACGAAGAAGTTACGATACAATGTTATGGTTTAATCTTTTGGATAATGTCACGTTATTACTTCTCGTGTAATAGTATTAAAGTTTATTAAGCGTGAAACGTAATAAAAACCTTAATAAAAACCCTCTAAAAGCTAATATATTAAAGTGTATATAGTTTCTATTAATAACACACCCTATCCGAAATAACGGTTGTTATATTCGAATACTTTTATACGCAGGATTTACAAAGAAAGAAACAGTCTAATAGAAAAGCTGGTATTTAAACCACATTTTTTATTTGTTTACGAGTTTAGTAAAGTATTAATTGATACTTTACTAAACTCGTTAACAGAGGAAATATAACAAGAGTAGGTATTACCTATCAGGCAGCCGCAGCGGCACAGGCAGCGCGAGCGGAGTAACAGTATGCTGATACACGAGCGCGGAGAGCGAGCTGAAGACGGGCTCGTCGGGGCAGCCGCGCAGCCGCACGCCGCGCGCCGCCGGCTCCACCAGGAAGTGGCGCACGCCGCCGCCCGCGCGCACGGCCAGCCCGAACGCGCCGGGGAACGAGTTCGAGTCGCGAACTATGAAGGCACCTTCTTCCAGCGGCTGGAGTGCTGCCACGGCTGTGAACGACACGTTTTTTATAGTTTGGTTTGAAAAAATGGTGCATTGTTAGCGAGTTTCTACGGGACTAATTAATAATCAATCATTATTTGCTCGAGAAGAAAAAAGGTTTGTCATTTCAATGAGAAATATATGGAAAAATATATGAATCATACAAATCATAAAAAGATGTAACATACACACGAACAGGGTATGTATCCAAACCACGTGATCAATGTTTGTAGTAGGTAAATGTAGGTTGACAAAGCGTGAAATTTCATTTAGGCCTCCCTGTGAATAAGAATGGAATTTTGATAAACCCCCTTCCCCCTAGTAATGGTTACGCGGTTTGGGTTAAGTCCCTATCATGATAAGCTAAACATAATTTTATAATAACACACTGTTAGCAAGTCACCAATTAAGCTACAGCAACAGCTAATACTGACCGTCGTCCCTGGAGATGTTCGGCTTGTACCAGTAGTGGCTGGTGTCGCGCGCGAACCGCACGCGGTCCGGCGCAACGTGCTGCGGCTCCGCGCCGCCGCTCTCGCTGGAGCGCCGCGACCCGCTGCTGCCGTTGTTCACGCGGTACTCCGACTCGGGGCTGCCTTCGCGCTCTTTTCTGTAAGTGTTTGTAGAGGTAATCTCTTGATGTGTCGCTATTAGGGTGTGTTCTGAGAACTATGTCAATGGCTCATCATTTCCTGATCATTCTCGGATAATTTCAAAATAACATGCACGTGTCTCTATCGGGATGACTTTCAAGAATTATGCCAATTTACGTGAGGTCTTGAGTCTTTTCGGAGAACTTTTTGAAGTAATGTGCAGCAATGCAGCAATACATTGCCGCATTTTATACTTGCGTGCTTAGTAACTTTGCTTATAAAAGTATGCGTATTCAAGCTCACTTAATGTCAAAGGAAGTCGTAAAGTTTGGCATGAATATTTTTTAACTACTATTATAAATAACAACCTTCGTTAATTTATAATTACTTAAGATAACATAACGATAACAATTTTTATTAGCAGTAAATAAATATCATGGGACTCGCGCCATCGTCACCGAACGTTTTTCACGAGTTATATACAGTGTATATAATTATGTAGGTACATAGACATAGCTCCGTGCGTTATCTATTCAAGCTATCATTGCTATGGAAAACAACTGGCTGACATTTTAAGTACCAAGGATAATATTTTAGCATGTATAAAATAAGTTAGTAGTGTTACCTGGTAACAGGCGGCGAGCGCGGCGGGCGCGCGGAGAGCGAGGGCGTCGGCGTGGGCGGGTAGGGCGTGCGCGGGTGTGTCGGGAACGCGGGCGTGCCCGCTCGCGACTCCGCGCGGGACTCCGCCCGCGACTCCGTACGCGACCAACTTTCAGACCGTTCGCGGATCTGGCGCAATAACAAAATATTTTGTTATCTTATTAATATTATAAATGCGATAGTTGAAGGGGTATTTTTTTACTCTTTCACGCAAAACTATCGGTCGAATTTCACTGATATATGGCACACATAGGTAGATAGATGTAGACATTACCGAAGCGGGCGTAGCCACGGACATAAACTTGTTAAACACATTTAGTAATACCTAACGAAGCACTTATTAGTGTCGTGATCTATATACATATTCTGCGCTATTCTGCGAGACATTACATTACACTTGAATGTCCGTTTGTAACTCACTTATTAATTTTATTAGATAAATCTTTTATTTATATTTTAATAATTTTCTATGTTCGACCTATTATGTGATTGACAATTAAAAAAAAGAAAATTACAAACCAAATAAAGTATACATATTCTAGTACAAACTCTAAATAACAATTTCTGAGACAGCGGAATGACAAACTTATGTAATATGTTTTCGATACAATGTTGTAAAGAGATATCCTTGTATGCTTACGATGTTGTCGCTGGAGAGGGGCTCCGCGAGCGACAGCAGGCCGGGCGCGGGCGTGCCGACGGGCGTGCTGCTGGCGCTCCACTCACGCGTCGTCAATTTTTCGTACATGAATTTCCTAGATGAGGTTCTGAAAACAACATTTTATTTTAAAGGGGATTTAATTTTTTACCGTTAATATTTTTATTAACGAAAGCGTGTAAGTCACTTAAATTATAATTATGATCGTTTGAATTTAGAGCGCTTTTCTAATTCGATGTACTTAATATTTTAAGTTCCTTTTATACAATGTGGATTTTGTTTTAATTGAAAACCTAATTAGGAATGGAACAAAGAAAGTAAAGTGCACTTAAATATATTCCGAAATAGCTTTATCTTCTTTGTACACAGATAAGTAAGCGACATATGACATAAGTTATTTAGTCAATGTGCAAAGCTTTACCTGTCTGGTGCTTGTGGACTGATGCTATCAGTTCGTAATGTCGTGCGAGCGGTGTTCACATGAAGAGGGACGCTGAAATCGTCGTCGTCATCTGCAAAAGCTGTCGTGTCGCTTGTATACCCGTCCACACTGTAAGACATGGAAGCCATAACATACTCGTATTTATGTATCCAAAAATATTATTCCTATTATTTTCCTGAATTACCTACCTAATTTCCAACCTAAAATTTGTTTATTAAACTATTATGACAAATATTATGAGAAATACTTAAAATTAAGTAGGTAATATAGGTAGGTACATAGGTACATGCGTTGAATATAAATAAAGGTTGCACGTCCTTACTTTTTGTATATTTTTACGAAATAAAGTTTAAGAATTGAGAGTGATCATAAGTGATTTTTTAAAAAAAATATTAGATTTTTTATTAGAATTGTCTGCAATTTAATTGAATGCAATTTGATGTATTGAAAATATATTTAGTTATAGCCCATATCTTGAGGTAACAAATAGTTTAAATCTATCTAATTCATCAATTACATCTCTTTATTCCAATATATAGATTGGTAACATTATATTGAATGCGAGTGAAATCGCAGGGCGCAGTTAATAACATCTAATTTCTCACCGATGGCTAGCAGATCGTCGCACGTGCCGCGAGGGCGCATCCCATTCCAACGGCAGCCTGGCGACTCGCTCTCGAGCCTCCTTCCTCTCTCGTAGCTTCTGCTGTTGTCTCTGAAGCCATGTCAATCCGGAACTGCTCTCTGCGCTACTCTCTGATCTTCTAGGTTCCCGACTCCGCGAGGATTCCCGCCATCCTAAAGTACTGGTTGATCTCCATGTGCCATTGTCGGGAGTTGACTTCCGTGCGCTGCTTGGAGGTCGCTCTATCCACTCTGCCTCTCCGTTCATCCATCTAAAAAATGATTACGAAAATCATTTACACCTTAAAAATTATAGATTGCCAAATAAACAGCACATTCTGGATAATTTGTTACAAACATTATATCAATATGGAAAATAAAACGAAGAAAAAAACTAATGAAGTTGAAATTATGCAAATGTATCCGGTTTTTTCAAGTATAAGGACAAGTCAAGATTACATTTTTAATTAGGTATTATTACGTCCAGAGCGACATCAAAAACGTAGACTGGAATGTAGCTTATCGAATTAAGCGATCTACATGAATTATCGTGGTAGAATGCGTATGAGTACCCGCACCTAACAAAGCAGCATTTATTAGAAAGTAGATGTGACAACGTATATTTACGTGAGCGCACCGGGCGTCGTCGGTCCGGTCGCTGTCGCCCGTTTATGGCGACGTTTATCTCGAAATAGCAACTCGTTTGGGTCAACGGCGACGCAATCACATGCCATCGTTCAAATCAAAGCAAACAACTTCGAATTACCACCCGCATTACCATTTAAAGCCTACCACCTGTCATGTCAGTTCGTTAAGTACGATAACAATTAACCCTAACTAACTAGCGTTAGTTACGATGGAAAGTTAGCCTCGAAGGTAGCTGAAAGCAATCAAATTAGCAAACTTGTTTTCAATCGAAAACAATGCCTAATCAGGCATCTTACAGAAAATGTTTTTGTTACTTATTCTATAGAAACTGACTATTTCGCGTATAGTATTTCATATCATCTCGTAACATAATGGTAACTTGGGAATCTATAAGCAACTGGCGCCATATAATTCGCAGTCGTCAGTTTATGGGCCCGCATGTGCGGTGGCTAATGTCGCGGAACGACTAGCCCGCCGATTCGCTCCCGGCCCACGCCTACCACTCCACTCAATTATAGCTTCCGTTTACTTGCGAACTAGTTCGATTTGTAATATCCAAGTTTTATTTTAAACAGAAAAACGGCGATTCGAAGCTATGTTAAGGGACTATTTTTGCCTATAGTTTAAGTAAATTTAAAATTATAAACTTAGCGCCATCTACTAAAATAATACCTAATCACATTCCTACTCGGATAAGCACATTGCTTTAAAAGGATTAAAATCTAAGTCCACAAGAGCGCAACTATACATAAGTGGCATCTCAAATGCCACGAGAGTCCATTTACATACACTTAGTTACCACATTTAAATACCAACGCTCTAGAGTTATATTAACTGTATGACATATTAATGGTTAGTGTGTGAACGAGTGTGTATGACAATGAATACGTTTAATTATAATATGCTGACATTTATTACGCATAAATAGTCCTGTATTCATGTCCAGGACTCGAAGCACGCTTCGTGTTCGTTAGAGTCGTTGCACAATGCATAGTAATTGCCGTGATTGACAGGGCTGATATCCCTGTATTATCGTACTTACAATATTATCTCTTAATCTAGTTTGAGTAGGTCCATTAACATAGGCTCGAGAAACATTACTGTATCAATTTTATGACATTTATAACAAGTTGCTCGTGATTCCGTTTGCGCGCCTAAGCGTTAATTTTAGCATATTTTTAAAATTCCAGCGTAGAAACCGAATATAGCTAAATATTCCGTTTTCAACTTTTTGGTTTTAAATGGCCTATAAAATTACAGTTAATTTTAACCCATAGATTTTGATGAGCTTTGAAGTGATTTAAATAATTTTGAGTTAAGTTTTAGGTATCTACTCGCATAGATACTGAGTTCATTGCTCTTCAATAAAGGCTTATGTGAAAATCGTTCTATTAAATTAAATAAACATCTTTGCCCTTAATGGAGATAGTCAACAAGAGCGTGTTGTCACGGCCACACACGATCTCTTTAACTAATTACAGCAATTTTCTGCTTGTTCCGAAGACGAGCTATTATCGCCAATCGTTACTATCATTACCTATAAGCTAATTTCAAAATCAGATAATTAAAAAAAAAACTGGTAGATATATCTCAGTATACTCTATATAATAGATATCTAAGCATTTTTTTAAGTCAAGTAACGCACTTAGGTATCAATTCGCTGTTATCATTATGTTCGAAATATAATATTTGTAAATATGTTTATGGCATTACAATAGTGATTCAGATTACGAATAGTTTTTGCGAGTTTTTATTAGTTTAGATAAAAACTATCGTTCTATTTTGGAGACGTCGGTCCATACAAGGACGGTATAGTTTCTTTGTTCTTATCAATGGTTGTTGTTCAATTAACGCCCACAGGATGGACGGGAGCCCACGCAACAATCCGTCATGGAAGTGATCAACCAGATCGTAGGCATCCGTGACAAAAAATCACCATGCTGTTTACTTTTAGGGCTACGTAGGGCTATTTAGGGTCTCCCAATGTTATATTATGGACATGATATCTTTAGTAGGCATGTGAAGAACTTTAAGATAAACCTAAACCTAAAAGGGGTCTGTGAGATCTTGCATTTGTCTGGAAATTCAATATCGTAAGTGATTAGAAATTATAGGTAGGTACATCTTTGATAATATATATATTGATAAAATTCTCTCAACAAGTAGTTCCTAATAAATACAGCTTCCGTAGCAAAAAATAAACTCATTCGTGTATTTTAAAAGCGCTAAAACGTGCTTAGAAAATAACGAGTTGCCTTTTTTAGCTTCTATACATCATTAAGTTGATGAAAGTTAGTTCCTTTTATTGCTATGTACAAGTACACGTGCGGAAATATCAATCAATCATCAATACTATAGACTAAGCACTATATTATATTAAACTAAGCCAGCGTGGGACAATCTCAACGCATGCATCTAAGTGTTACTTCCTCGCCGAGCATAGCAATCTGGATCACATCAAGTGGGTGAATACAAAAAGGAATCGTAAAGTCGATCGAAGATCGGTTGCAGGGGTACTTACACTCCAAATTAAAGTGGAGTAATGCTCAAAATCACAATTACGAATACATAAAGATAATAGAATGGGCTTGCGGAGTAATCACGGAGATTGGTTTCAGTATATTTTATTGCTCGTCTTCATTGGCAGTGAAGTGGGTCGAGCGGAACGCGGCTAAATTAATTAACCGTCCACAAAGTCGTATCATGTTTGGCGTCACTAGAGCTTGTTTACTCATTCTTTTGTCGTTACAAACAAACATTTTCCTATGAGAGTTACAACGATATTGCTTTTATATGTACGAGCATGATCTTTAATTATAACTGTATCTGTTTATAGCTTTTCATAAAAGGGCAATAAAATAATAAACTTTTATAGAATGTCCAGCCAGCCTTATGTGTCAGTACTTTTATATTTCAAGTGCTTACGATCACCGATACAAATTTATGAGGTTGAGTGGGAGTTATAAACATTTTATTTTTATTGTTTACATTATGTGCGAAATTAGCTAGCAGCATGTGCTTGTATAAATTGGCTAAGAGGATTGGTTAAACCTCTGCTATTTTCGTGAGGTGAGGTGAAATCCATACGATTCTGGGAAATAAACATCACCCACAATGTTGCGTTCACGATTTTATAAAAAATACGATGTAAATAGTAAAGTTGTGAATGTAAACATTGCAGACCAGCGGTGTAGGCGGCCCGTGGCCTTCACGCCTACAGCACAGGAACACATGTTTACATCTGCCACCAAATCCCCCTTCCTTTAATAACATGCCCCAATTTTATTACCAAAAATCTGGTGTCAAAGTTACCAAATAGGCTATTACTCGTAACACTCATAACATGGACATTTATGTATACCGGAAATATTAAAACCTACGTAATTGGTAGCATATTAATAAATATTCAAACTTGTACAAACTTAGATACTATGAAGTAATTTGAATTTTTATGGGTGTGAATTTACTAACATACTTAGTAAATTGAATTATGTAAGTACTTATTTTTTCGAAATATGAGTTGGATGGACTTTGCAAAAATAAAAGAAAATAGGTAGGTACTTCAAAGTACTATGTACGTAAGTAAGAGTTATATATTACCTTCCATTTCGTAAGGGAGAAGGAGAAGCAGGTGGCGGTATCGGCGAGGTGGTAGTCGTGACATCTTCATGAGTAAATTTGTGCAGGGTTCGGGGCGAGAGCGGCGTTCGCGGCGACGGCTCGGGGGTGACGGTTCGCTCGTCGTCGTCGTCTTCGATGGGCCGGTAGCCGCGGTCGACGCCGAGCGCCCGGCGTACCAGCTCGGGGCTGGCCAAGCGGTTGGACGCGCGCAACATGCCGGGCCGGAGACCGGGCGCGCCGTAGGTGAAGGGTGCGGAGTCTGCGCGCGCGTGATACGGTATGTCGGGGGCACGTTCGGCGTGCGACTGCGACGACTGCGTCGGCTGCGTCGTATTGGCGGCTGGTGGCAGGTCGGGCAGCGCGCTCACTGTGCGCAACATATCGCCCAGCAACGCGTCGAGCTCATCGGGCGGGCTGGGGGCGGCGCGCCGGCCCGCGGACGAGATGCCCGAGTCCATGGAGGCGCTGAGCGGCGAGGCTGGCCCGCCGCCCGCGCGCACTACCGTCGCGTAAATGGAGCCGTCGAGAGGTCCGAATGTGTGTGCAGCTTCCGCACCTTCTCCGGTCTCGGCACCCGATCCGGACCCTTCAGCGCTCCCGTTGTGTTCACCTGATACGGAGTAAAACATATTTAGGTATCTAAAAATACTGATAACATTTAATTAAGTTGAATCAAACATCTCATAAAAGTATCTCATAAAACAATAGTTATTTTTTGTTTGGTAAAATTAGACAGTTGATTTGGCCAAATGTAATAAAGTTTACCATCGAATTAGGTGTCATTTTTCATTTACATAACTAAATTAAGTCGTCATCATAATTAACTACCATTTTAATTGTCACATTATGTTTTTTTCAAATTTAGTTTATTAAATTTGTCACTCTTGTAAGCAATATTCATAACACTCTTTTTACTTCAGTCTAATTCGCGGTGAAAGTTTCCCACATAATGATAATAAATAATTTATCGAGATCACACAAGTACACGTGGTAACTGTTTATTCCCAGGACCCGTTTGATAAATGCAGTTACGTTAGTACTGGTACTGACAACATCCTTAAAAGGACTAAGATCGCTTCCCGTTACTCGTATCCCCTACGAGTGTCCCCTACGTCTCTGGAAGACGTCTTTGTCCTAGATACAAAAATCATATTTACTGTAAACAAATATTCACTGTATTAAAATAAGAAAGTAAATTCTTCACAAAATTGATTATGCTAAACTGAAAATTATGCATAATATTTGATATATACACAATCATAATTATTGTCTAACAATTCGCACTTGTCCAGCGCGGTGCATTATGACCTAAAACTCTAATTATATCGCAATCAATAAGTTAGGTATATACCACATCTTAAATTGGTAAAATCTTCACAACAGACATTATGTAAGAATAATTTAGACGGTACATAATTAACAATGTATGTGATGGAAACATTTTTAGTACTTGCAATATTAAAGATGTGAATTGGTTTTGATTGTACCCATATACGGGTTACCGGTTCAAGGCATATCGCTCGACAAGGAAGTGTCCTCGGCGTCCACCTCTACACTATAAGAAAAGAACGTCACCGTGTCATTGGTCTATTAATAATTTATAACACGCCGTATAATATGAGAATACATTAACGTTAATCTTTAACGAATAATTAATACAAATGTAGAGTTTACAACAACTTGCCGATACAATTCTAAAAGATACATAGTTAGTTGCAGAATTTACTGATTTATTAAGATTAAGTACAAATAACCAAGCCATTTAAAAAATTATTTTACTTCAATAATATCATTATTAATATTGTATTTATATAAATAGAATGGAAAATATACCTTTAAATACAGTAGTAGCTCTCCAGTTGCCTGCTAAGTATTATTTATTTTACTAGAAACGTTTCCATGAAAAACGTACAACTTTCAAGATATTTCAGTGGAATAAGATTAACCGTTTAAAACTGACATGTGAGTAAATAACGTATGCAAATAAGGAAGAGTGACTTTACCATACATGGGTTATTTGCATAATAAATGCGTCTTATTTGCGACTAAGTATCTATGTTTTGCTGTCTTGTGCATACCGACGATTTTTTTTAAGATTTACGAATGTAGTTCAATAGTTCACCGTCTGGCGTAATACGTTCGTTTCGTAACTGTCTAACCGCGAGGTTGTCAATAACGCAATTAGTGTAAAGATATCAACGTCAGCGTGTGGTGACCGCCGCGGCAATGTGTGGAGGAAGACGGGGTTATTTCTGTGATGTCAACGAAAATAACGCGCGTCGGTCGGCCGAGGGCCAGTGCAGTGTTACGAAACGTGCGCGGGAGCAGGAACAGGATGTGCGCCCTACGACTGCCCTACCACTAAAGATGCGCTTCGTCTGTCGCTAATCAATTTGTAATAAAATAAAGTGTCCATTCATTGTTTGCATGGCAGTCATTGATTCATTTATGACAATAGTCATCATGTAATGAAATAACGCCTAATAACGCATCCCAATGTGTCATTATAGTAACCATAAATAATTCATAGTAAATAGTGTAAATACCTACGTATTTTCCTATTACTAATTTGTTACATAATTTTATTTTATGAGTTATTTACAGTTGACGTAATTTAAATACCACATAAACAAATAACATGTGTACACCTACTTATGTAAGAAATAAATGGAAAGACTACTAAATACAATAGTTTACATATAATATAGATAAATTGTATGTATCTGAAAAGTTTATGTATTTTCCTGCTAATGAAATTAACGGACTGCCCATTTTGCTCTAATATTAGCTAACATACGTTATATTTGATTCATATTATAAAAAGATAGTACCTAGTACTTATTATATGTTTTTGTAGAGATGCATGTTTCTAAATTTACTAATCCCGGCCCTAACTTAAAATAAAAAAAGATTAAGGTACATACATAGGTATATCCTATCTAATAAGTATGTTATTTTAGTTCATGAAATGATAATACGCAGCACGTCAACTTGAGATGCTGCTCAGGAATTAAGACTAACATACTGTCTTGCAGTACGAGCGACTTCTGAATAATTCAACTTAGTTTTTTATTGGTCACGAATTTCAAACTTCGTCAGTTATACAGTTGACAAGTTGAATACGTACAAACGATATAGGTAGTAAGGAATTCAATAAAACAACCGTGGTTTGTTTCGGCACGACACGAAGGTGAGCGTGTAACCGCGCCAGGACCCGGTGATGTCATCGGGCGCTCTACCTTGGTCTTCTACGAAACTCTAAGCCCCATATTATTATTCCATGTTATCCGCCTTGGTATCTTTATGTTCGTTAGTCCACCTTAGTTTAAATTCGCAACCAGTTTGTGCCTTTTACCTTTTTGGCAACATCTAAGTTATGATTGTTATGGCACAGGCCTTGAATGTAAAATATATCCATTTTAAGCTTAGAAGTTTTTTGCCTCTCCTTATTATAATGTGCAACAAAGAAGCATTGGTTCGAAGTTTTTCAATAGGTAATTGTAACATTTGTAAATCTATTTCCTAGGTATTATTTAAAAAAAACTGTAAAAGCTTTTATTTTTGCGTGGAAGTCTTAATAGTATTAGTTCTATTTAACATCAACCCATGGGTATAGATGTCATTGCACTACTTCGGAATATATATTTTCATAATACATCAATAAATCATAATCATAATACATCAAATGCAAACATAGATCATAAATAACATTTAGGTACCTACTTGTTACTATTTTGAACTCAAGCATCGTTAGTTGATTGATGAGACCTTTGCCTTAATCCATGGGATCCATCTGAGAGATCACACACGACGAACACTTAATATCTTTGCAATGTCAACACAAACATATATATTACATAAACACGACTGGTTTGTAAACGGATTAACTATTTTTTGTTGTTGAGATGAATAACATTTCCATTTCTGAGAGATCGAGGGTGAAAGTTGCTCTTAAATCCGCACCAATAAAAGTGACACAACATGTGTTACTATTTATTACGAGTACGTGCAGTACACGTGCACCACGTGTGCACCTGTAATATTGACTGCTCGCGAAATGCGAGCCCAGGTCATAACTTCATACCTGATACTGGTGTTCCTATGTGCCCATTCATGTGCCAGTTACGCTTTTACTTAAATTTTAGTTAGTCTATTTTACCATAATTAATTACATAGTAACATACTTACTCCTATGTATTGTGTATAATTATTCTGTCCAAAGCTTTACAAGAAAATAATGCATTGTCATGTAAGCTGATGTAACGGTATAAACCTGAGACAACATGATTTAGTATTTAGTTTTATCCGTATTATTACATATTATTACGAATTATGTCATAGTTATAGTGCATCATTCATGTAAGTAAGGAGTAGGTAATGAGAACTGATGAATTTGTAATTTGTTGTCTTATGTATATCCATAAAGTAGGTACGAAGTTATTCATGATAACAATGTAAAACAGCCAAATTGTTAAACGTTAGGTACATTGCTAGAAGTACAATTGGCAATCTACTATACCTACTAATACTAACAAGCTTATACTCGATACGCGATGATAATTATTCAAGGCGGACTGCCACCGGCACCTCCACTGATAAATTATATTGCCTGGCTTCGGATGACGTCACTAATATTGCCTTGCGTGAGAAATTTAAAGAAGGTAAAAATCAGTTCGGCGAATAAATATGTACGTATCTCAAAAGGAACATATAAGGTGCAAAGTAAAGACTCTGTTATTGGATCCGAAAAGAAGATGGACGATGTACGGTTTTCGTTTTCATGTCTTCCATTACTTAACGACCGCAGGGCAGGGGCCGGCCAATAATATCAGTCACGGCATAAAAGTTACGAGTTAGCGCCTACGATAACGGCCATTAAACTGATGAGCTCGGCGTTCGCTTGATGATGGCAAACGTGACGAATGCCCTGCTCTGGGGATCGGCGACAAACGAGAGGACATCCGTCAACGATTTGCCACGCCGGACAATTATTACGCCAGGCGCCACGCATTCAACTCACTCATTCTTTTCAAATTGATTGATCTCTGACATGAACTTTACAACCAAACTAAGCGTAACTAACTTCATTGTTGAAGAGAAAGTGCAGCTATGTGCAAGCCCTTAGCTCTACATGTATAGGATCATTAATGATAATATTGAGTATTAATGGTTTTTAGCATATAATGACTTTAACTGTATCATGAATAAAAGATTAAAAAGTCTTTATATATTAATACTTTAGAACAAAAACATTTATTACAGTCAAACAATTACAGATTATTCATAATTTTTGCCATTACAAGCGCCATTAGTTTGTTTGAAACAAGATAAGATAGTTAACTCGTCCTACTCACCTCAATTTAACTGTACTAGTATTAGTTTGGGACACTATAGGCCAAGTTTTAATCAGCACGTACTTAAAATAGCTGGCACGGACACCTCACTTGTCTCATTCAACCATTAACTATATGATTATTAAGTTAAGTTATCAGGTAGTTTTTATTTTCAAATGTGGCAGGTTAGGCCGGGAGGCGGCTTGCGACTGGGCGGGCGGCGCGGGCGGCGCGGCCGGGCGGACTCCGCTACATGTTTCCAAAATAGACTCACACCTGCATCGCCGCAGATAAACCGCCACCTATCCTCAACTAACGCTTGTCAACCAATGTAACGACACATTTAGACGCTAGGCGCCACTGTTGATTTTAAATGTGTCAGGTGTGAATAAATAACTACTAATTGTTCAGCGTTATTTTTTCCTGTCTCTACATATCAAGAAATGACTTAAAATATCATCTTAAAAGAAAATTGACATAAAGGACACAGTGGGTGTAAAAGAACATTGCTTTCAAAAACATATATTATCTTAATAACTCAATTCTTGAGTAAAAAGTATCAAAATTATTCTTTTTATCTACCGCATCAAAACTCAGGAGAAGTGTTATGTTTATACTAAACGATTAAACAACCATCATATACTTTTTTATAAACTGACCATTGTGGCCTACTCATATTACCGATTTCATGCGGTAACATAAGCGTGTTTGTTGCTAAACTCTTGCAACCGAAAGCTGTTTTGTGTTTTAACGGAAATAGCTTGCAAATTACGGATGTTGAGCTAATAAACCGACGCTCTGAGTTCCACTGCGTTAGCGTTCAGGAAATGAAGTCTATCGGTTCACCGCACATTAGCATTTATTACTAAAACTTAATTATTAGAAAGCTTTAGTATAATGAAGTCACACCTCATTTAAAATTACGTAATACTCTGTTGTGTTATATATAATCTATTGCGAAATAATTCTGATAAAAATTGACATAATTAACTATTGGCTATAATTAACATTTTTTTTTCATGTGTATGTCTTATAATTATGCTTTATCTTTATATATTATTTATTTAAAATATGTTCTTAATTCTAAATACCATTAAACGTTAAAGCATCTATGTATTTACGATGTCCGAAATTAATTAAGAATATTTTAATTAATAAATACACATTCTCTTTGAAAATTAGGTAGAACTAAGTAGATTATTCCCGCAGCTTTGCCCGCTTTAGTCACGTTGACGACATAATGAGCATCCTGTGTCAATCTTGGTCATAAACTATGTGCTTGCTAAATTGAAGCGTAATCCGAAATGTTGTTTTTTCGTGTAACAGTAATAAAAACATGCACATCCTCACAAAATTTCACATTTATAATAATGATGAGATAATTATGTTCAATGCTTATGTATAAATGACTTAAACCATTTCGTTCATTTCTAGTATAATCAAATATTAATTAAACGTTAAATAATCTATGTGTGTATGATGTACCAAACTTTAAAAAACTAAATAATTAGAAAAATAGTAGTAGAATTAGTAGAAAATTAGATATAAAGAAGGTAGAACTAGATTAGGTATCCTTACAGCTTCTCCAATTAACCACGTGTGTGCAATATTTAAGTAAAAAAACCGACCGGTAGTTTTGCATAAAAAATATATTAATAAGATAAGATGTTTTAAATTTAATCTTTGGATACTTATATACGTCTGTTTAAAAAATATATAACTACCTACATTGCAAATGTAACGGGAACAGTCCATGATGCACACGACTTTAGAGACAAGATAAAGACAGGCGAGATACGTCCCGATAAGCGATAGTAAGTG
Organism: Spicauda simplicius; assembly: GCA_949699795.1. Lineage (NCBI taxonomy): Eukaryota > Metazoa > Arthropoda > Insecta > Lepidoptera > Hesperiidae > Spicauda > Spicauda simplicius. The sequence goes on from OX453064.1 coordinate 10,850,433, forward strand.
ATCCGAGCTACCGGCTTACGCATGCACGTGTCGGCATGAAAGAAGACACTGCTATTATGAGGAAACCGCTTCTGGTCTACCGTTACCACTAATGCCGCATATTACTTACACTCAGTTGATGGATAAAACGCATCTCGTAACAGGTGACGTGATTATGGTTTACTGTAACTATAATTTCCATGCTGATGCTGATTGGTAAACTATGATCGTGGGATATCAATTGCTTCTAGCATAGCTTCACATTTAAATTAAAATAAAGCAATCTTAGTTATTTATTCATTTAATTTAACGCGGTAAATAAGAGACTTGTCAATTCGGTTTAGCAATGACTGTAGTCTATACTTCTATATCTATACTAATATTATAAAGAGGAAAACTTTGTATTTTCGTATGTTTGTTACGAATTAACTTAAAAACTACTGAACCGATTTTAAAAATTCTTTCACCATTCGAGTGCCACATTATCCCTGGATAACAATGGCATATTTTTAATACTAGAATACATAAGGGATCTGCTGATATTTATTATTTTTACCAAAGGCAAGCTTTATTTTTCGTGTGACCAATACAAATGTAACTTTCCATTTCCCCTTAAAAACAATTTACTATCAGGAAGCATGACATATATACAGAATTATATTATTTATGGCTACAAAATTTTAAGAATAAAGGGATCTCCACCGGAACATTTAAGACGAAATATTATTTATCAAACTCCTCTTTGTTTTCAGCTTTTGTTTGCGCTAATATTTCTTGAACTGTTTTGACCACTAAAACTATATTATTGATTGATTGCTAAACCATCTACTTAAAGCTAAAATTCCGTCGCCCAATTTTACCACTTAAATTTAACTTAAAAATATATACAGTACTTTTCTGCATTTTCGTTTTCAGTATCGACCTTTTGTTTGTTGTCTTTGGGTATTGCTCCTGGCACGTCCACTCCCGTCCCGCCGACGGTTTTTCCGAATCGGCATTCCGTATTCACGGCATATGAGTGGAAAATAACCCCCGCAAATATGGGACTTTTACCGTATTTCAAGAAACTGTTACAGTGCTAAAAGTAAATAAGTAGTGATAACCTAGTTGTATTAGGGACGTTTGTTGCTCAAAATCAAATAAAGCTCTTTGATTGCTTAATATTGTGTGTGTATTAAAAATCATATGAGAACATTCAATAATAATTTCACTAATCATCATTGTACTAAGGCTTCTGTAAGAGGTCTGTGTTTAAAATGAGTAAAGTAGAATTAGTATGAAGTAGTCTATTGCATCGAGATGTAGTTCGACATTTACCAAACTTAAATGAATCACTTGAATTCGAGGTGCCTGATGATGTCATATTTGTCGTCAACTTATAAGTGTCCTACAGCTTCTATCAAAATGAGAGATTTTTAGGCCATAGCCTCACGGTCCAAGTGCGATTGATAGACCTTTTTTTTACTAAAAGAACTTCAGATGTATGCACAGGTTTTCTCACGTCGTTATGCTTCATCATGAAGCAATAATTAATTATCAATAAGCACACAATTTTAAAAAAAAGTTTGGCCCGGCTCCACAGATTTTTCTATCTCGGATCCTCGATTAAGAGGCCGACTTTCAAATGAAATGAAATGAAATGTCTTTATTTTGTATAGGCCTACGGGGGCACTTACAAATTGTCAGTTACACATTTTTTTTTACACTACCACCGGATCGGAACACGACGTCAACTGAGAAGATCCGGCAAGAAACTCGGCGGGTTTGTCTTTTTGGTTATGTTGTATTTTTTTTTTCAATCATGTTTTTTACATTGTATAAAAATAATTCACGATCTCCCATATTCGTATCATCATTAGGAACTCATATAAGGGTACGCTACGAAACCGTCCAAATTTTTGGAGTCTTAGCTAGAAGCACTCACCCGGATCATCATCAGTGAGGGTAGAGAGAGGGCGCAAATGTTCGAGTGAGTCGTGCCGCGCGAGCGCGTCGGGCGCGGCGCGCAGCGGCGCGGCGGGCGTGGGCGCGGGCGCGGCGCCGCCAGCGCTGCCACCGCGCGCGAATACCAGCTCCACGGCGCCGTCGGATGGGAACGACGGGTCTGTGTGGAATATATTTGTTTTACTACATCTATTGATAATATCGAATGAATCCAAATCGACACTGTTCGATTTGAATTGATTCGATTAAAATATTTTTTTAATTAGATTGATTTTAATTTTTTACCATGTCAGTATCGTTCATTTATAATATAATTGTGGAAGCTATGTATAGTTTTAGTACTCGAGTCTTCCAGAAGGAGACGTTAATGTTTCTAGAGTACCTATTTCAAGTAGTTTCAATTAAATATTAGGGTCACGTAAAGCAAAAAAAAATATTAGCCCAGTCACCCCATTCTAGTCAATTGTCGACGCATTTATATGTTTATGCATTAATTTATTATCTATTATATGTACCTGGTAAGGGATTATTTTACGAATTCGTTCGGTTTTTATGTATGACAAGCTGAATTAGTAGGCAGTTTATTAAAAAAACCTAATGCCCGGGTTCGCGTCCTCTCAAAGGACCAAAAATGTGCAGTCGAAGTTGTTTTAACTTGTAACGTACATTTTTTGTAACACGTATTATGGTGAGTGTAATAAACGTGGGGTAGTAGTAGGTAGTAGTAGTAGTATGTTTATTCACGCGTCCATCACAGATAATTTTGTATTGATTTCAGTAAGTAAGTAAACTAATAAGCAAATAATTACAAAAATATCAATGTCGGTAACGCAGACGCGTTGCTGCTCCGGAGGACTATGATGGTCGCCTCATATAAAAGTGTGCCAGCAACCACACCCTTCCATCGAAACACAAGAAATACTTCATGCTAAAAATAGGTGTGGTCCCCAGTCAAACTATACTGGTTCTGCTACCTTAACCATAACTTAATATGATTTATTTAGACAAACTCTAAGCTCTACATAGAGTAACAACATTGACACACAGATCCAACATTGACATGATTATTACCGTGAGCTGCGTGATCGAGCTGGTGCTTAGTGAAGGAGAGCGTGTGGTCAGCGACGGCGCACGTGTGGAACTGGCAGGCGAAGACGAGGCGGCGCGGCGCGTGCTGCGCGTGCGCCGGCCGCCGGTACGCGCGCACCAGCACGTCGCCGCGCAGCGCCAGCCGCCCCACGCCTACGGTCCAGCCGCCGCCGTTCACCATGTATAATCCTGAGAGCAGTATTGGAAATTAATATATTTTTCGTACTTTTGCATACGAATGTTTTTTTTTGGCTTAAAATTGTGAAATGTTCCATTTTTTTTTGATTTTCAATTTTCGTTCGAATTTAAAACATGTTTTAATTTTCATATCTTCGCTTTCAAGCTAGTCGAATAGTCTAAAATAGTTTACAAAATCCGTCAAGTCAATCCCTAATAGGAGGTCGGCCAAAGATGCGTTGTTATACTAAAGGCCTTAATTATTTTGTGTAAAAACGCATCTGTTGTTGTTCGATAGTTTTTCAGTAGTGTCTAAGCCATATTTCAATTTTAATAACAATTAACAATAATTATTAAGCCTACACTTATAAACTAAAATTGCATAGGTACTACACTGTATTGTCAATTTCATTAGCACATCATATAGTGTAAATAATAAGTATCGTTACTTAAAAGAAATAAGTTACTATTATTATCATAGATCCTATATTCAAAAACGCCTATTAAATCAAAAACTTTCTTTTAAGCATGGTTATACTTTTTTTCTTATTCTCAGCATGTTCTTCTTAAGTGCTCAGTTAATACAAGTAGTATAAATAAGTGAGTGGATGTTTATTTCACCCATAAACATAAGACTCCCGAAAATTCTGACATAATGATGTAGGACAGTTTTAATGACAATGGCAAAGTTCCAAAAATTCTGTGACTATCAAATTTATGTTAGCTAAAGGTAATAGCCGACACAGGTACAGTATTTTAAGTAATAGATCGTCGATAATTCTATATACTGTGTTCTCGTCCTGAATTTTAATGTTCGCCAATTTGTTGTGTAGAATTATTTTATCAGTCATGATATGTTTGTACACTTGGTATTATATAGCACTTACCTCTCACCACGGGTTGAGAAGGAAGTGCAATTTAATACCAACTACCAAGATACACGGAGCTGTTGTAGGAGGCGACTGTGAGGTAAAAATTAGGAGACAGCAGCAGTGTCTTTCTATATTTCATTTAAACCAAATGCAGTCACTAATGGCGAAAACACACATTAGGAAAGGCTTGTGCCCATCACCGGGCCTAAAAGGACTGATGGATGAATACACGCTTGACACGCTTTCTAAACTCATAGCCCCACACTAGGATTTTCTCCTGTGGCATGGGTACCATGGACACACACAAGACGAATACACAAACACCCAGACCCAGAACATAAATCTAAAGTCATCATTCAGATACCAGTCTGGCCGGGAATCGAAACCGGGACCCATTCCGCGTTATTCCGGTATGGTAACCGCTCCGCCACGCGGGTCGTCAAAATGGATAGGTATGGCCTTTTTTGAAATTATCACATTAAATTAGCTTAATAAATAATAATCTGATTTCTTACACAACATAAAAATTGTCAATGAGTATGCAGCCAATCGAATACATTGTTGTGCTATCATTTGTAATCGGCTTGAAATAGTGTAAAACTAACACAGAATGGCCTGTATATACGACATGCGTATTACCCTTACGCCACACTCTCAAACCACAAATTTAGCACTAAGATTGTAAAATTTAACAACGAAGCAAAAGTAAAACTGCTGCTTGAAATTTAAGCTTCAAGCTTTATATAGCAGTAAATTACCAGATAATTTTACATAGTATATTATTCCAGTTTACCATCTTAAAACTAAATAAAAAGCATACAGTGCGTACCAGAGGTGTAAACGCAGGTATAGTTCTCGTAGATCTTGAGGAAGGCGATGGTAGGCGTGGCGGGCGAGGCCAGCGAGCCGGCCACGCTCACGTGCGTCAGCTGCAGCGGCGCTGCGTTCACGCGAATCTGCCCCGCCAGCAAGCCCGCGAATGTGTCTATGTATCTATAAAAGACAATATGTGGTATTAAGAGTATTAGATACTATTTACGACTCATTCGTAAAGTGATAGATGTGTTACTTAAAAATTAAAAATCGACATTTTAATAGTAGGGCTCAATTTATAATATATCACAACTCTATATCTATCGATTTACGTGAGGAGTCAATGTCTCTATATTGTCTCTCTATATATGTCTATATATACAATATCTCTGTAGGTCTCTATATTCAAATTTTTGGCAGAGCTATGTGTATCAATAATACTTTGTGATTGTAATGTGGTCGAAACTAAATATATGTTTTTTCAATGCTTTATCTTTTTACAATACAGTCATTGTATCGTACGGTGAAATGGACATGCACATAGTAAAGTATCATACCAATACTTAGGTTCGATATAACTAACATAGAGAGAACAAAAATCGGAAATAGATAACTTATACAATTACATATTTATATACTAGCGATAGATACTTAAATGATTTTATATCGAACATTACCGTTTATTCGAAGGCAGTTGGAAAACAGGCACGCGGTCGTCCAGGTAGCGCCTCATCGCGTACCGGTCCAGCGCATGCTCCGGCGCGCCACATATCGCCGAATAGTGCATGTATGCCGCTACTAACACCCCGAGTCGTTCTCGATTACCCCTAAAAAAAAAATTAGTAAATAAGTGCACATAGCCATAGTACGAAATCTGGTTCTTAGCTCTACATTTAAGTGTGAATACAAAAACTATGATACAAATCTAATATTTCTATAGGAAATAATTCATACGCAAGAAGTTGGGATAAAAAGACCCTATAAATAAACACATAAGATATAAAATTGGTACTGGCAATTTATAAATGCATCCGAAATTAGCTTTAAAAGAAAAGGTAAACACCATTGTTTATCACAGATACCTAGAAGTGAATGCAACTTATCAATAGAAGTCTGACATACTTATCAATGTTTCACAGTGGATGATACAGTAATTTATCAACGATTATGGTTATTAGCATAAACGAATGCAACGAATCAAGCATGTGTATGTTAGCCCTACATATCCATCCATCCATCAGCCCTTTGATGTCCACTGCTGGACATAGGCCTCCCCTAAATGGCGCCACTCCAACCGGTCCTGTGCCCTCTGAATCCAACGGTTTCCCGCTGTCTTCTTCAGGTCATCGGTCCACCTGGTAGGGGGGCGACCTGTACTCCTTTTGCCTAAACGTGGTCGCCACTCGAGGACCTTTCGTCCCCATCGGTTATCCGTCCTTCGAGCGATATGGCCGGCCCACTGCCACTTCAGCTTGCTGATTTTGAGAGCTATGTCGGTAACCTTCGTTCGTCTACGGATTTCATCGTTACGAATCATGTCTCGTAGCGAAATTCCGAGCATAGCCCTCTCCATAGCACGCTGAGCGACTCCGAGCCTTCGAATGAGGCCTTTAGTGAAGGACCACGTTTCGGCGCCATAGGTCATCACTGGCAACACACATTGCTCGAACAATTTCGACTTCAGGCACTGAGGAATTGTGGACGAAAAGATACTACGAAATTTCCCGAACGCAGCCCAGCCGAGTTGGATTCTTCGAGTGACCTCCCTCTCAAAGTTGGACTTACCCATCCGGATCGTTTGTCCCAGGTAAATGTACTCGTCGACAACTTCGAGAGGAGTGCCGTCAACAACTACCGGTACGGGTGTGACATGGACATTAGACATGATTTTCGTCTTGTCCATGTTCATCTTAAGACCCACCCGTTGTGAGGCACTGTTGAGGTCGCCTAGCATTGTGCTGAGGTCCGTCAGCGAACCTGCCAAGATGACTATATCGTCGGCAAATCGAAGGTGTGTGACGTGTTCGCCATTGATGTTGATGCCAAGACCTTTCCACTCCATCAGCTTGAACACATCTTCCAACGCAGCGGTGAACAGTTTCGGCGATATGACATCGCCTTGCCTGACTCCCCGCTGCAATTGGATGGGGTTCGTGCTTTGGTCATGTACTCGGACTGACATGGTGGCGGCTGTGTATACACACTTCAACACCTCGATGTACCTATAGTCGATCTGGCATCGCTGAAGGGACTCCAGCACCGCCCAGTGCTCGATAGAATCGAAGGCTTTCTCATAGTCCACATAAGCAACACATAACGGCAGATTATACTCCTCGGTCTTCTGTATAATCTGCCGAAGCGTGTGTATGTGGTCCATGGTGCTGTAGCCTTTTCGGAATCCGGCTTGTTCGGGAGGCTGGAAGTCGTCAAGCCTGCGTGCAATACGGTTAGTGAGGACTCTCGAAAACAACTTATACACGTGGCTCAGAAGCGCAATGGGCCTGTAGTTCTTCAGGAGGGTTTTATCGCCCTTTTTGAAGAACAGCACCACTACGCTTCTGCTCCACGCTTCCGGGGTTGTCCCGCTAGTAATGACGGAATCGAACAACTTTTGGAGCGCCACTAGTACGGGTTTACCGCCAGCTTTTAGCAGCTCTGTTGTGATTCCGTCATCCCCCGGTGCCTTGTGGTTTTTCAGCTGTTTGAGAGCCTCTCTAATCTCGTACAGGCTGACGTCCGGGAGGTCCTCAGTATAGTGTCGGGTCAGTTTGGCACGTTTGTCGTCCGCCTTGTTACGGGCGGGAGCTCGTGCGGAAGCATACAACTGTCCGTAGTATTTCTCAATTTCTCTCAGAACATCGGGCTGAGACGAAACTACGGTGCCCGATTCGGTCTTCAACCTCGTCAGCAGGCTCTGCCCAATGCACAGATCCCCGGCGAACACTCTTGAGCCCCGGTTTCGCTCAATAGCGTCTTTTACGCGTCGGGTGTTGTGAGCACGCCAATCGCGTCGCCTACTTTGAGAGATCTGTTTATTGAGCAGTCTGTATCTCGACATTGAGGTTGGAGACTGCACACATAGTTCTCGCCTCTCCCTCATAAGACCGAGAGTATGCTCTGAGAGAACCTGAGAGCCACCACTGGAGTGGGTCTTAAAATACTTAGACCCCACGTCGTGGACAGTTGTTACTACCTTGGTGTTAATTTCGTCCACAGAAACGCAAGAATCGAGACACGCGAAACGGTTTCGGAGCTGTAGCTGGAACTCTTCGGAGCCCTGGATTTGGACAGGTGTTGGTCGGAGCGTAGACTTCATCAGGCGTGACCGTTCCAGCTTTACATTGATATTTAATGTGCCTCTTACCATCCGGTGATCACTTCCGGTTTTCACCCTGTTGATCACAGAGACATCATTAAATATGTGCCGTTTGTCTGCCAAAATGAAGTCTATCTCGTTCTTAGTGGAACCATCAGGACTTATCCAAGTCCACTTTCGCTGTGCCTTCTTCTTGAAGAAAGAGTTCATCCTACATATATTCTGATTCAATAATTCTTAAACAACATGAGCACTTTAGTGGATCGTGCTTTAGCTTATAAATATTTATTGGATCACGAGTACTCATGAGTAATAATGTAAATTACACAAATTATTGGGATGAAAAGAGAAAAGAAGGAACCTTGAGAACATGGGGCAAAACATCGTACATTCCGCCACAGGCGGCCACCCAGTACGATAATTAACTTACAATACCCAAATCAAGCCGAAGTGTAATTTGATACGCCAAACCACGCGAGGCCTCCAGCAGAAAAAATAGTAAAAGAAAGATTCCATTCCATCTTAAATATGCATACATATATTTAGAAAATCCTCCGAGATCTTCGGCCTTAGACATTTTGTTTATTTTAATCGTTAACAATGTAGTTATCAGTCATCTTCAAACAGCGTGTTGAAGTGTCCTTTATAAGATGGGCGTGCGGAACACATTTCAATCTCTGATAACTAGTCTTGGATTATCATACCTGCTTTCATGAGCTGATGACATTCGGAAACGTATACAGCGAAAGTCGCTCTTTAGTCACGATAGAGCACCAGAGTCGAATGGAAAGAGAGGGTTCTCATCTACATGTAGATAATCGGTAAATACTAAAACTACTTCACCTAAAATTCAATTTACTAATTATCAAGGATATGTAGAGGATCAATTTATATCTTAATCAAATAATCTTTCTATTAACATTCGAACAAGAATTAAATGTAATTGTAGTAAAGTGTAGCGCTGAGGCGTAAATACATACAGGTAAATATAGTTTTTGCGTAAAATCTGATAACTCATGTGAGAATAAAGGAAATTATCAGCCATAATCTCAATAAGGAAGATAACTGAGACTCTGTGCTCCAGTCCTGCATACCCGATTTAATTATTATCTCAAAAATAATTGTATTATTAAATTATTAATAATGTGCAAAGCGACATTCTTGAGATACGCAAAGAGCTTTAAATGTGTTGGGAATTACACAAAGCCGTTCCAAAGGAATGGCGTACGGCCCGTCTTAGTCTCTCGAGACACAAAGCATTTTGTCTTGTTATTATTTCCTGCTGTGATAAATAACTACAACGGAGAGATTGTCTTCATTCTTGGGATGCGTTAACTTTCCTCAATAAGCCTCCTAAATAAATTCACAAGATGTAGAATGCATCTTACTTTTCATGACTAATTATGAAAATAAATCAATGCGTATTTGATCCGTAACTTTAGTATACCTGTTATAGTATATTTAGTATACCTATATTTATTTAGTTTGTCTGTGTGTTTATTAGTTATCTTGCAAAACGATAGCAATAAGGATAGTAGAGCACGAAAGCATAATCGCGAAAAATCTTGTTAGCTGTTAAAGATAATAACCTTCTGCTGCTGTATTTGCATACAATTGAGTGGCATATTGAAGTCTCATGGGTGTAACCTTTTGATTGTTAACAAATGTCATTATGATCGGGTCGTGATCGTGAACTTGGCCTGCATGCCTCCATAACGCAATTAATCTTATTGTTAATGGTTTTTGTTTCTAAACTAATGTACGAAATCAGAAATTCAACAATAGGTAACTCTTATTGATAATAAAGCTCATTTGGTTGGACTTCTGAGGAATCAGCATTATTTCTGCTCTGAAAGCTATCTAAGTACGGTTGTTTACTGTTTTAAATAATGTGTAAAGAGTCACTGATACGAAACTGATTAACTTGGGCGGCAGTGGCAACTTGTGGCATTACAACCAGGTAATGGACGTGCAAGATGTTGAACGGACTCCCTCGTGAGATATTCCCTGGGCGTTATGACATGGGGCTCTTTAAAAAAACTGGGGCTCTTTGAAAACAGCTCTCCTTCAAAGCCGGCAATGCATTATCGACTCTCTGGTGTTGCAAATGTCCATAGGCGACAGTAACTGCGTTCCATCAGGTAGCCCGTCTGATTTATCGTCAAGTTTAAGTATTAACAAATGTAAACTGCATGTTTGCAACGTCAACTGCAGTCCTTTGCAACATATTATAAAATACACACACACACACGCACACGCTTTCTACACTCATAGCCCCACACTAGGATTTTCTCCTGTGTCGTGGGTGCCATGGACATACACAAGACGAATCCACAAACACCCAGACCCAGAACATGAATCTAAACTCATCATTCAGATACCTGTCTGGCCGGGAATCGAACCCGGGACCCATTGCGCGTAAGACCGGTATGGTAACCGCTCTGCCACGCGGGTCGTCAGAAAATACTAGTTGACCCGGCAAATTTCGTTCCTAAAAGTCACTAATCCAAAATTATTTGTGTTTCTCCACTATATCGTACATGTATCCTTCTTCCTGAATCACTCTATATATTCAAAAACTGCTTTAAAATCCGTAGCATAGTATCTAAGCGTACATAGGGACAGACAGCAGGAAGCGACTTGGTTTTATACTACGTAATGATATTACCATGCGAGTAATATAGCGACGTTTTTAGGGTGCGCGGCGAGCCAGCTCTCGATGTGCTTGCAGGCGGCGCAGAGGCGCTCCAACGGCGGCGCCAGGTCCCCGGGCCAGCCGAGCGACCGCGCGCGACCGAACACACCGCGGGCCGCGCGCCCCTCGCCGCCGCCCTCCCCGCTGCTTACTTCGAACACCTGTAAAATTATATGACATTGTCTAATATTCGTCTTCAACCCATTATTGTCCCATTGCTCGGGTCTTTTCTCGGAATGAGAGAGTTTAGGCCATAGTCCACCGCGCTGGCCAACTACGAATTGGCGAACTTCACACACTTCCGAGAACTTTTTTTTAAAGAACTCTCAGGTGTGTTGGTTTCTCCACGATGTTTTCCTTCACCGAAAAGCAGCGATAATTAATTTCTAATACGCATATAATCCTGGGTTCGAACCTCGGACCTCCGGATCGAGAGTGCAAATTTCAACCATTAGGCTATCACTGCTCATTGTCTAATATTAATCATGTAATAGCTTAATCAATGCTCAGTTTATTTTCTTTATCTGATTGAAGTACCAAAGCATGTAGTCCACCAAATGGTAAGTGGTCACTGGCGAACTACATTAGTTCTATACTCCCTGGTCATACTAAATTTTAAACTAAGTCATACCTATTAAATTCAAAGGCATATTTAACTTAAGCCACATTTATGTTACAAATAGCAAACTGACGACCCATTTGCGATTCATCATCTAGTGGAATCACATAGGAATATGGGTAAATTACAAAAAATAATATATGACTTTTATTTCAAGCAAATTCAGTACTGATGTCGTATAAATCTTACCATGAAATGTTCGCCATGCTTGTTGGTTAGCATATGCGCAGCCTGTGCCTCCGCATGCGCATCTCTATCGGGGAGGTGCAGCGCCAGCATACGCTCAGCCACATAGCACAGGTCGAGGCGGGACCCCGGCGCTCCTCCTGGGAAGCTGGCTGACCGCGGCCCGCTCTGAAATGAAAACGTAAATAAATTTCACGTGCGAGAGTTATTGCTAATGATTGAATAAGGCGTTAGTGAGTCGACTAGTTCCATACACGGCTGCGGTAAGTGTTACAAAGTTATCAAGTGAATACATTTTGCGTATAATTAGGATTTATTCCATAACAAAGTCTAGCAACTAACTCTGTGAGGAGTTTATGTAGTGTACTCTATAATATAACTTACACATATATTTTTGAATGATTTTATACCTATAAACTCTAAATTAGCCTAACGTTGTATTCTAGTAATGTGAAAAATTTACTAATATGACTGACCCCAAACTTGACACATATTCTACCTAAGGTCACCCACAAATGGGATTGTACTTTTGCAAACGAAAAAATAAGATACGAATTACGTTCTCACAGAAAAATCGTGTTTGTGACTCTATAAAAAACTTTTTAACAAAAAATATCTACCGACTTCCATGTCACAAAAAAGTAAGAAATAATTTAAATATATTTTGGTCTAGAACATACTCAGTACTTAGTACATAGTCCTGAAGTCGGTGCTCGACATATTTCGCTGGACGACGGTAACTACGTCCTATATGAGCACCGACTTCAGAACTATGTACTAAGTACTGAGTATGTTCTAGACCAAAATATATTTAAATTATTTTTTACTTTTTTGTGACATGGAAGTCGGTAGATATTTTTTGTTAAAAAGTTTTTATTTTACACTTTTTAGTGACTATATTCTTATGTTTGTATTTAAATAAAGCCTCTAAGTTTGCTTTGTGCATCTACATATTCACAAAAATTAAACATAAAACACTTTTACAATTCATACAAACAGGGCGCCCCCTCTGGAAGTACCCCTCCATCATCAGGGTTGAGGAGTTGAAGGTCAAATTTTTCATCTTATATTGTTGCTTAGTAATCTTATAACATATACGTTAGTACCAGGTGGCTAACTTCTATGGCTCAGGCTTGCAGTACCCTGCATCATCAGGGTTTAGGAGTTGAAGGCCAAAATTTTAATTTTGTGCCTCTGTTTGGTATTATTTTTACATACCCGTAAGCACCAAATTGCCAACTCCTATGGTTTAGAATTGAAGTACCCCTTCATCATCAGGGTCGAGGAGTTGAAGGTCAAAATTTTAATTTTGTGCCTCTGCTTAGTATTATTTTTACATAACCGTAAGCACCAAATTGCCAACTCCTATGGTTTAGGATTGAAGTACCCCTTCATCATCAGGGTTGAGGAGTTGAAGGTCAAATTTTTGATTTTATATTTTTGCTTAGTATTTTCTTTACATAACCGTAAGCACCAAATTGCCAACTTCTATGGTTTAGGATTGAAGTACCCCTCCATCATCAGGGTTGAGGAGTTGAAGGTCAAATTTTTCATCTTATGTTTTTGCTCAGTAATCTTATAACATATACGTAAGCACCAAATGGCTTATTCCTATGGTTTTGGCTTTAAGTACCCCTGCATCATCAGGGTTGAGGAGTTGAAGGTCAAATTTTTGTCCCATGAATTTGCTTAACAATTTCATTATATATTCGCAAACATCAAACGACCAACTTTTATAGTTCAGGCTAGCAGTACCCCTGCATCATCAGGATTGAAGAGTTGAAGGTCAAATTTTTCATAGTAAATACCTACATAGTAATTTTATTCTATATTTTACTCAATTGGACTTCTCCAGCTAAGGTTCGGCCGACTATCACTAATTTTATTATTTTGCTCCAAAAAGTTGAAGATCCTATGATTAGAACCTTATCAAACTCTTATCAGACTACCCCTGGAGTACATCCTTTCTAATAAAAAAAGAATCATCAAAATCGGTTGGCGGGATATTGAGTTATTCATACATTTATCGCGTACATTGAAAATGCAAATTTAAGACTTATGCGTTTTTCTTATGGATGCCCTAGTCAAAAAAATACTAAAAAAAAATGGGACCCTATGACACGCACTACCTTTCAAATAAAAAAAAAATCATCTAAATCGGTTCACCCAGTCCGGAGAAATGAGGTAACAAATATAAAAAAAAAAAAAAATAAAAATAAAAATACAGACGAATTGATAACCTCCTCCTTTTTGGAAGTCGGTTAAAAATAAGATTATAAGTCCTGTATCTTTAAATAAGGACGATCATCATTGCAGCACATGGACCTCAACTTATATAAATTATGGATTCTTTCTAAAATAATTTACAAGTACAGTTGTATTGCTACTCCCAAATACAATGGTTACCTTACATCCTTCACCCAAGCACAAAAACTGCTCCATGCTACGCATAGATATGCCGATGGTACCTCATCGGTCGAATCAAGCTCGTTCTTTGCAAAATAAATATAAATACAAGCAATACGCATGTTCACTGCTATTAGTAATTCAACTCGGAGTTCCAAGAGCTAAAAGCAAGCTGTAGTGCAGAAGGTAGATACCTACTTAATGACGTTAATGTTATTTATCTTACCGTATCAGATCTATGCTCTAAGAGGAAAATAAATAAGATAAATACAGTTACACGGTTTGCATATAAACATTTTCTCGAGGAACTGAGCAGCATGTTTTAGACGTACACTGCTAATAGCCGCTATGAAACGACGACTTCGAAATGAGATGTGAAAATATTACAACGAATACTTAAGTGACAGAAATTTAACAGTAAAATGGCGATATATCAATAGACAAAGTTCTTAAGTAATTCAGAGATTATGAGAAAAATAGTTTCGCCTGAAAATATAAGCAGCATAATTCAAAAATTTATACTTGGCATTTTGATGTTGTAGGTAAACATAAGACAATCCGGCGGTTTACTACCGAGCAATAAACGTCAAGGGTGTATTAGAAAGAGGCGGTAAACAGTGAAAATAGATACTCTGATTAACTATTGTTCATTTATGTACGATCGAACACATAAAATCGTAGGCGCTACATAACTCTGTGAAAGTGACACGAGCGGTGCGTAGGCGCAGCACAAACGCGATGTGACGCCGCAGGCCTCACCTCCGATGCACTTAATCCGATTAGTCTAGTCGCCGTTCCACTTCCTTTGGTTCTACGTAAATTAAGCTTAGTTTAGCATACAGCTTAACCCGTGATATACTGGCGTCTAAACATTGTAAATAAGATGTAGTAATGAACGCTACAGTCGCCGCTACTCTCTTTAAAATGTCGACTCCATCTACGTTATCTATAAGTCACCTAAGTTCTACGTACAATTTTTTATATAATGAACGTAAAATTTTATTTATAATTTTACATATCTGCTTATGCTGTCAATGCTTGTTCGTAATGTACTACTGCTTAAAACCTATAAAATATTCATTTTTGTAAGACTGATTATCTTAATAAACATTCAGATTTTTGTGCAATTAAGTTTTTGCGTATTTCTTGTCATAACGTTCTTCGTTTCATGCGCATTTTAACTACCTTGTTGATAATAATCGCCGCGAGAGACTCTACCTCACTCATGCAAACATGCACAGAGGTCATCAGCTCATTTTATGGCATTATTATCTTATGATAAGATAAACATTCACGGAACCCCTTATTACCTGACTTATACGTATTTATTTGGCGCGAAGTCTGACGTGCGTAATAAACTACTCAAAACCCGTTTTTAATGAAGATTCTTATAAAATTTGCAATTTATTATGCTGGACGTGTAAACTGTTACGACATAACATTTGTTCGAATGTAGGCAATGGGCATAGTGTAAGTTAATACAATACTCACGTGTTCTCTTGCGAAAGATAGAGCCGCAGGAGTGGCTGGCGCGCTGACCGCTCGAGTCTAAAACAATAACATATTATTTTAAACACACAATCCATTGCAAAAGTTTTCTAGCACATTGTAATATCATCTTACTAAATAATAAAGATCTCTTCAAGGTCGAGCCTGTCAATAAATTGAAATGAAAAGTATGTTCAAGTAGGTAATACAATTCCTTTTATTTTTTTATGTTGGCGCTTGTTGTTTTGCAATATCTATGTACGAGTATGTCATTCACACAGGTTTCGTATAATATAATCTATCAATGGACAACTGATACGGTTACATTGAAATATTGTATGAACATATTCGAGTTTACATTTAATTGCTTGTGAACTCATTCGAAACTTGATCTCTTTATCGCTCACTTTTAATAGGTATCCAATGTCGTATAATTAAACCAAAATATAATACTTGATTTTTACTTGACGTCTCATTTATATAAAAATATGAGTAATTGTGGGTACTATACGTTTATTCTTGTTATAAGTGTGACCATGGCGAATTCACGGAGTGGTATTACCGTGGTAACATGACCTCCGTTATCAAATCAAATCAGATAATTAAAATTTGACAACCCGCGTGGCGGTCTCCATCCTAGTCTAACACGTAGTAGGTCCTGGTTTCGATTCCCTGACAGATAGGTATCTGAATAATGAATTTACATTTCTATTCTAGGTCTGGATGTTCATGCATTCCATGTCTTTGTATGTCCATGGCACCTACGACACAGGAGAAAATCCTACTGTGGGGCTGTGAGTATAGAAAATGTGAATGTAATAAATTCTCATTGAATTTATACATTTATACAAAAATTAAGCTCGGTCAATAAATAGTTCAGAACGGACTTGTAAGAATTAAGCTAACCGTAAACACATAATATTACATCAGAAGCAACGAATTGTAAATACATAGAAGATAATTTACACATGTTCAACATAAACTTCGCTTTGCTACATTCGTAAATGTTTTAAGTAGTAGGCTTCATTATTGAACATTTTAAAACGTACCACTGGAAATTTAATCAGGCCGAACCCAGGGTAAGTCGTTCAGACTATAAAACGTGGAATATCAGTTCGGGAATCCGATTAAATTAAAGTTTTCTATCGAAGTCTCGTTTCTTGAACGGATATAGGGATCGAGTTCAATAAGACAGATAAACGAGCTCGGCTAGGTGTGGCTTAAGTGATTACTGCAGCTCTTGCCGAGGGTCCAGTGCTGTTAATTGACGCCAGGCCCATTATCATTACTTAACGTCACTTGCATCATCGGCGCGTACTGCGGTCTAATTCTGTACCCAGGAAAATTAATATTGCCAGATTAAAAACTGATTTCAGCTATCTATTTGCTTCCGCTGTGCTAAAGTAATTTAATATCGAACTCCATAACAAGTCAGGCTGTCGTACTTATTCGCAGTTTCGAAACTTAATTCCGATATATACCAGATTTCCGTAAGCCAGTATGATTGAAAAGACACGACCATTGCGACGCTCTCATTTTTAAATCGAAAATCTTTAGCTGGAATTGAGCAGCCACCGCGCCACGGTTTAATTCGTGACAGGGTAATCTTCGTTTTATAAAGACACATGTTTAAATCACAGCAATCCAGTGGAATTGGCATAATCTAATCACGAATGCGATCTGGACGGCGGCGGAATGCAGCCTCGCCGCACCACTTACACTTTTTATTTTTATTAAGTGTGAGTGCACTAATGACCGCTGCCTGATTTAAAGCCCCGGGATTGGAGGAGTCAACGAAAATATTTCCTTCATTCAATATCAAGACATTATTTTAACATTTTGTAGGAATGTTTAAACATTTAATTAATTTTATGTTGTTAAAATAGAAATTAATATATGTGAAATTTATGCCCTTAAAAATCTTTATTGATTTACTTTTATTTATTAAATACGCAAAGATTAGAGTGCTTGAAGGATTTTCTTTTAGATTATTACGAAAATTATACGTATTTATTTGAGCCAAAAACTATATTGATAGATTTGTAACTATGTGTTTTAAAATATTCAAATTCCTATTAATATATGCACAACGACAGGGAAGAAGTTCGGTGCGCAAAATTACTCTTATTTGAATAATTATTCAATTAATATTCAACGGAAATAGAAATACAGGAAACAATGTATGCAGTCTAATACATCAACAATGGAAATAAATGGTAACTGTAAATATATGTGCGTGTCCTCTCGATAAGTGCAAGACGTCTGATTCTTACCCTATTACACTGTGCGGTGCGGAATGTAATAGAAGTAAGTATGGATTACAGTTTCTAATAATATTTTAAGCTTTATCTAATCAATACATGGATTTTTAGGGTTTTAATCGTAAGAAATGGTCTAATAACAATGGTTCTCTGAACATCTTTGACTTAAGTACTATCATCCACAGTACAACCTGGCTAAATGATCTTCCCTTATCACCAGTGACAATATTAGACCTACATGTAATTTGATTAAATAGTACTGCTTTAGACGGAGAGAGTATGAAGTAGGTGGCAAAACTTTGAAATTAAGGAATATTTTTCTTTGATAGGTTATAGTTACCCTTATAGACCATAAGGGTGAGAAAAATCCCTCCCCTTCCAGGTGGTACGACCTTACGAGATTCCGCTAGTTCTTACAATAAAGCTTCATAAAACACAAGACACACCGTCTTCCGCTCAGCGCGCGCATGGCGGTCCGGTGCGCGCTGCAGGTGGAAGGCCGCGCGCCACAGCGCGAACGCGAGGCGATGCAGCGCGCGCGCCGCCTCCGCCTCGCACGCACGCACTTGCGGTCGCATCCTCACATAACGAGCTGTTTACTTTACACACTATGCTCACTTTCAAGATCAAAGGCACTCAGTATTAGGAACTATTTATTGTCTCCTAAGACATTTCTAGTCCTGCGATTAACGTAAACATTTGAACAGAACAATATTTTAATTGGCATCGTTTTAATTTTATGTAGCCTACGAAACCAATTCAATTAACGCTCATTAGTGCTGACAACCTAACTGATAATGGAGAGCTTAAACGTGCATCGTAACACGGAGGGAAATTTCCACAATACCTGTTACGAAGACTTTAAGCGCATTCATGCGAAAGGTCTCATTTCGTTTTTAATCATCGCCTTACAAATGTTAGGGACATGAATAACGGAGACGAGCGTGCGGGTCATACGCGGCCCTCTATAACCGCTTAGTGCGTCGACAAAGGCGGTGCAGGGAAAGCTCTCGGCAGGACGTGTGCGGTGGGCGGCGCTCCGGGCGTGCGCCCCTGCATTGCGACATACAATACGCTCATACGGACTCAAAACACGAAAAATGTCGTGTGATTGCCAAGTAAAATATGTATGATTATTTCAGAATTTGAAGATGAAATTATTGTAAATAACAAACAGCTAATTGGAATTTATTGACAACTTGTTATCAAACAGTTTTGGGAAACATTGAAAGCAGCGGGCAATCCAATAATTCTAATATGATGTTTAAATTTAGCTTATTCCTAACCCTGACCTTCGTAAGCGCATGCCTAATGCGCGGGGGTGAATAACCTCGGGGGTGAAGTTCATCTAAATAAAAGATCGTTCACATTTAAGAAGACGGTCACCGAATGTCGACAGTTGCGACGTCCTTTCATTCCGATCCAGTTGTTTTTGCCTTTTTGTCAACACAAGAAGTACTAAAGCTCACGCTCGTTTCTCATCTATCTGTCTTTAAAAGCTCAACGGGTTTACATCTGCTTTACGGCGGTGCGATAAACTACGCTCTGTTTAGCATTGATCTATGGGGAAAGTATGAGATTAAGCAGGTAACGAATGTTTATTTTAATTTCTATAAAGAGCTCAAAAACTTTAAAGGGCTTTTCGTAAAAATGATGATTTCAATTTGCTTTTCGTTTTATTGAAATGCTAAACTTTACTGAAGTAAATTGAACAACAAAGATAAGATGGTGACGAGAACAGTATGCAGATGTTACGCTTATTAGCATAAGTATTAGTAATTTGCAGAATTATCAAGAGTACCATATCTTATCTTGAATAGCACCTATATCTAGAGATAGTGCATAAGTAATTGTATCTCTTTATCTTGTCTACGCAGTTTAAATAACAGAAACATTGGAAAATTTACCACGAAGAACTAAAAAATACTACATAAGATTTTATATTCCAATAAATCAAGACAACACAAAGTACAGTACAGTACAGTTTTAGGGTAGTAAAAGTGTCATTAATAAAAGTTGTGTCAAAATTTTTCTCAATTTCAGGTTTCTGCATAATTATAAATTATACAAAAGACTAAATATGTCGATTTACGATTTCAGTTATACATTTCACGAATATTATAAGAACTAAATTTTCAAAAATTAAGGCACTTATTGACATAATTTAAATAATCCAAATTATATTTTCATGAACACACTTGCTTACATCACTGCTAATTTTATTTTAATCGAAACAACGAGCGTGATTACGCATTATCGTAATGAATCGCGAAACAAAGCCTGCAAGTGCGGCTCGAGACGTCGCCGCGCGCGGCCGGGAGAGCACTGGCGCCGGCCGCAGCGTCCCGGCGCCGGCTGGCGACGCCGCGTTGCCAGGCAACGCTGCACCGCAGCCACCGCCCGGCTCGTCGCGTACATCGCCAAACTTTTTAATGAGCGGAAGTGAGAAATTTGCGACTGTTACATAATATAAAAGAGCACGGGATCTTTGGATAAATAAAGGTGGCGTGGAAAAAATAAACTATGATGCAAGATACAAAATACGTAGCTAGAGTTGATTTAAAAACAATCTCACAGTGACTTTTTCAAAATACAACTTCACCAGTAATGAAACGATGTAATTATGGGATAAAATGCGTGATATCGTGTATTGACAACATTCAATCTAACGTCAATATTGAAATTTAAAGAGGATCATTAGAATTGGGAACAATCAATTCACCGCTGCATTCGCTTGCGACACGGCAATCGAATCGCTTCAGGAGTTGTTGAATTTTGTTACGTCACAATACACTAAATTTATTGTAACAAGAGGAATATTTGTAGCTTTAAATATACACAACCGAATTCGGTAAGTAGTGCAAAACAATTAGGGCAGTTAAATATTTTGCGCAGCATCCTGGTGTTCCGCGGTTCAGGACGGACCGGACAATTCAATTTATTCCCTTTAATAAATGCGCTAATCATTCTATCTAAATAATTGGACACATGGTGTACTGATTACATACATAGTTAATTGGTAGCGTCGTTGTTTTTTTGTCACGGTCTAAAAGTTCTTCAATTAAGTTTTGATTTAATCTAATTTAAAAATGAAATCATTTTTAATTAAAAATTAAATAACGAAAAGAGGCACCGATAATATTATAATCTTCGTGACCGTTACGTACTATATCAAGCGACAAACTTTTTGTAGGAGATAGCTCCGTGATTTCTCCGTGGAAAATTTCTCCAGGCTAGAACACGATTGAAGTGTAAAAAGTGCGTTGCGTAATAGTGCGATAGTTCATTCATAATTTTAGTACGAGGGCGCGGCGCGGCGCGCGCTTCCGTAAACAAACGCGCGTGCCGACAGTAAACAGGATTGTCGAAAGGAAATATTATATACGAATTAATTCGTAAGCAAATAATTATTTAGTGTAATTTATAACATTAGCCTTACATAAATTTGTAATTAAAAATATAATTAAGATGTCAATCCATTATAAAACTTTAATAATTTTGAGACTTAAACTTATGTGTCTTAAGTTACATAATTATGTAGATGTAAAGTTTTAGGTACGCAATTAACGTATATCTACGTAGTAGGATATTACACTCTAAAAACGTCAAAGTCTCTAGGAGTCATAGTAGTTAATTAACTAAAAAGCCTTGACGCTTTTTATTACGTAAATTTAAATTATACCAAAGTTAGTTAGTATTAATAAAAGTGTTTTTTAGGCAATAAAGTAGAACAAATATAAGTAGATGCTATATAGCCAAATGATTCAATCTTCGACGCTCAGTCGAGGGTTCGAGGTTCCAATCCCAGGAACCACTGATTTTTCTAAAGTGATATGCGTATAAGAAATAACTAAACATTAATTTACAGTGAAGGAAAAGGTTGTCAGGATACCTACAATACAGTCTTTTAAAAAAGTTCTCAAAGGTGTGTGAAGTCCACCAAATCTCAATTGGTCAGCACGGTCGACCACGCCTTAAAACTCATTCTGAGAGAAGACCCATGTCCCAGTTGGCAGCCCTGGCACGTCGTCAATAGCAGACAGCGTCGCAGCGGAATGCCGGCGACGCTCGCTGCTAAACCGATTAACATTATCCCGTATTAAATAACACATGGCTTTCCATTTTATACATACGTTTACACGCAACGTGTGATCTTTCAATTTATTTAATTGATTGCGCTCAGTTTGCGGTGACTCCTCTGATGTTGCAAATGTTTATAGGCCATAGTGCTGACTTTCCATGAAGTAGCAAGCTGAGTCTATCTTACATTAGATACAGATTTTAAAAAGTACTTAATTATTTATCTGAAATATCAATAAAGCGAGGAAATTGTATCGATTGTCAAGTAAGTACATGTAAGTTCATATATTCAATGGTATAAAAAAATGTTGTCAATTAATTCGTCTAAGCCTTTCAAGTGGATCATGTGTGTACAACTGCTTCTTCTTGTACTCTTTAATTGACTTATCTTAATGACAATATTTATACATGATTTATTCTGTGTAGATGTAAGGTACGAGACATTTTAATGCTCTCCATTTAAAATTCCAAATGAAGATTAGAAGAATTCAGGTATTATATAAATACAGACTTCTGGACATGTAAGTATAGGAGTTTACGTACTCTGTTTCTTCGCTATAAACTTTGTTTATGTTTTCGTAGTTCATTACAAATTTTACAAGCAGCGTAAAAATAAACGTGTGATGTTAATTGCAATGTATAAGCAAAACGGAGATAATGATCGTTTTGAAGAAACATAATAAAGTCATACTAAGGGCATACATAAGTCATTGTAACGAAAAGTAGCGTACTGATACTTATAAAAAATGAAAGTGCCATAAAGAGATAATAGGGTCGGTCCAAGGGCCAAATCGTGCCCATCAATCGAGCAGAGCAAGGCACGTATCATACCTTCGCTCAACCCTTCGAGTGGCCGGCGCGTGCCACATTAATATTGAAACAATGTGTAACGAGACTAACGAACCATGTGCGCGATACTGAGCTTTCTCTAACCCAGCGCCGGTCAACCTTTACTATGTCTTTAATATTCATAGTTATTTATATGCAACTACATAGGTAATGTCGTCAACACATTATTGTCTCACTGCTGGGCATTGATTTTCTCTCAGAGTGAGAGTGCATTAGGCCATACTACAAAGCAGGGTTCCCAACTTAGGGGTTTTCCCTCCAAATTAATAAATAAGTAGGATGGGGAATTTTTAGGGGTTTTTATAACTTCAACATATAGGTGTTTCTAAAGGGAAACCTCCCCGCCAGGCTGTACGATCATGCCTCACGACGAAAAAAAAAAAAAAGGTCATGCACTACTCCCCAAGACCTTTTTTTTTCTTTTCGTCAGATTGACCACGAACAGAATAGACCACCATTTTTATAATCATTTGAACAACTTTTATTTATTTAACGTAAAATATTTAAGTGTACCCATAACTTCTTACGCCATCTTTTACGCAATGCGAAAATTCAAATTCATCATTATCATAAATGTATTCCTTAGCACATGTTTAAGTTTAACGAGAGTTAAGATGAGAAAGCAAGAAGCTTATGATAACTTTCTAATTACCAATTCGCAATTAACTTAAAAAAATATACATTTAATAATAATCAGGGAGGCTTTATTCGTATTGGAACTCTAATTCGCTATAAATTAAAATCTTGTGTATATTAAAGACAATGATGTATCGAAATAACTATAAAAAAAATAAGTAAAATGGAAGTTTTTTATATTTTTGTTAGCACATATAAGGCACGGTGTTATTATTCTACAATTCTCTGGACCATTCTCTAGCACTCATTACTCTGTAAGTACTCTAGTTGAGAGCTCTACGTCTGCTTAAACTCAGTGACGCTGTAGAGTTGTGCTTGTGTCCGTAGGAGTGGCAAGCTGTTGCATAATGCTTATCAATTACACGCACATCTACATTTTCGCATAAAAGCCTCACAGTTTTCTTTCCTTTGTAATGTAAAGCCTCTTTAATACAATTTTAAACTAAATAATAAATATTTAAACATATTTTCTTAAATTAAAATTACGATATATTAAAATAAAAGAGTTTTTACATAAGCAATTTAGTAACAGTTCGGTATATACATTCTTTAATCTACTTTTATACGGTTTAATTCTTAATTAAAGCATCATTTCGCCCCTTCCCGTCATCAAATGTCAGTGACTTCAAAATGTCACTAAGTACCCATTTATTTATATGACAATATAATCTACTCACAATAATGTTCAATATACAACATTACACAGATTTTTGTCGCCACTTACTTACATTATTATTTAGCTACCTACATTTATTAGTATTAAAACAGCAAAAAGATTAAGAATTACAATAAAGAGCAATTGAAAAGAATACCGAAATAAAGCGATCTTTTCTTATCTCAGGACTGTAAAGCTTACAAGCCTTTGAAAGTGGATGGAAAGGTAAATATTAATTTAAAAAGCGTAACGTCCGGCAACACCTTCGTTCCCAAATATTTATGGAGAGACTTAATATTTACGTAACAATCCGTGGAATAAACACAGGGCGGCCTGTTCCTTTTCACCATAATATAATGGTTTAATAAGATCTACAATAAATATGTGTATCCACTTTTTTATACTGTAAAAAATAATTATAATATTCATTTTTAAATCTTTTTTAATGAAAGGTAGTTTTCGTAAAATATTCCCTTGAAAACTCGAAAAGAAATCGATAAAGAATAATAATGGATATATTTCTAACTCAATATTCAATTTATACATGTATGTATCTCTAATTTTATTTTTACATCGATGTAAAAGCAAAGTGTGACGGGGTTTAGTCAGTTTGGTTTACAAAAACAACATCATTTTCAGATACCAAACTACAATATACATAAAAGCGAAAGGGTAGACACTTCTGACTAATCATAGTGAAACCGAGTACTTAAGCTAAAATCATAAAATTGTGACAATATATTTACTTCATTATGTAGGTATTTACTAAGAAAGGTATTTTTTATATTCCATCCCAAAGGAATAGGAGTTGAATGTTACGCAGAAGCTGGCAACCGCTAGTTATATTTTAGGTTGAAAATTGTGCATAAGTAGTTAATCCATTTCTTATATCTGACGCTCAATCCGTCATCAAATAATAAAAACACAAAAAGCTTGGTCAGGGTTAAACCTTGAACGGCGATCAGTATTATACAGCACTTCAATTCGATCCTGTTGGCATGACTAATTCAAACTTGCAAAATATTATTAGCATTCGTAAATCGTGATCCAACCGCAATCGTATTCGTAGTTAAATTTAGTAGGGGGCTAGATCGTGCGATACGTTAGCTAATAGATCAACTACCACGGATTTATGCTATTAGTCTTGCTTCGTTTAAATGACAGTATCTGGACATTACTTATAGGCTAAGTGTGTCCGATAAGCCTTCAATACATTTTATAAATTAGTCCACATTCCTTTATCTACTTTAAGAAACGATCGAAGTTATAATTATCATAAATACAATTGAAATTGTTATTTATATAAAACAACTTGAATGCATAAATTTTGAATATTATTGTACAAACTAGACGTAGGATAGAATGGAACAATAAATAAACTTAGTTTTTGTTTTATTGCGATGCCTTAAACGGTTCCAAAGTTGCCCAATACAGTTCCACGAAACGAATATTTCACACTTTTTAGTCCTTTTTACCTGTATAAACAAATGTATAGACCATACCAACGAAGTAGTGGGTGAAGCTAACAACCAATAAAAATATTTGTCTATTATACTGTATGTTATAGTGTATGTTAATAAAGTGAACACAATTGGCACCTTAGGGCCCGTGATGGCCCGGCGATAGCGCATCGGCTATCGTGAGAAAGGTTCGCGATCCGAGAGGGCAATCAGTTATCTAACATGAATCCCCGACCCCGCGGTCTCTTTGACGGCCACTTACAGCAAAAGCAATTTGTTTTAATTACGCCTTTATCGATCCATATCGAAAAATAAAAATGTAATTCGAGGAATCTAATGGGAATCAATCACTGTTTCAATTAGTGCCAAACTTTTTCCATCCATCAATTGGCAATTACTAAATCTGTTCATGCGAAGTTCGCAATAGATGAAGTGAAGCCAACACACGAGTTGGTAATAACTTTATTTACCTACTACAGACGTAGAGTTGTCCAGATATAATTGTGTCATAATTTTATTAATTGAGCGTTAAATCGGTGACGTCAATGTGACAGCAATTTAACGCACAATTAATAATGGTATAGTAGTTTTGTTTGGAATAATCACAATCCTATTCCGACATTTGTATGCTAGCAATGCTTTAATTAATTTGTTGTAAAGGTATTATGTTACAAGTCGGCGGCAGGAACGGGTTGTCTAATTGGAAATGTTTTGATCACCGCCGGGCGACGGCTATCGTTCGATCTAAGCAAAGGGGAGGGCGCGAGCTCCATTGTTTAAGTTCGAATTTTATTTATGGCGATATAGGTTACATCGATGGGCCACGTTGACACCTGATGCCGCGGCGGGTATCTCTCGGCGGGTGGTCGCGTCATGTCGCAACCACTGTCATCCGTGCGATTTTTACATCCGCGCAATCTCATTGCTCACCGCGAAAGGATATTCAATCTTTCGTGGTTTTTACTTTTGCATAAAAACTTATAAGATGCGCTTTTATCACTGCGTATAGAAACTGCGTATAGAAACGTATAGAAAAATGTAAAGAAATTTCTTTGCACATGAGTCATTGTTTGTCTAAAATTAAAATTACCAATTTTACTTTTTACGTGTGATTTGTGTTTTTCTGAAGTTATTAATTCCTATAGGTAAATATGGTTACGAGTTAAGCTATATATAAAAATATTACCCTTCCCTATTGCTTCAAAATGTTTACGTTCAAGAAAACAATTTGGAGCATTTTGTACAGAACAATGACATAACGTGGTTTTATTTTTAACCCTGCCTCAGAAGTCACAGGAGTTTAGTCAAACATACATATTTTATCAGGCAGTCGCGGACGCTTTGTTTAACACGAGTTTGCTCGAGAACAAAGGCAGCTCAACTCAAAGTTTGCCATTTCATAACATGACATCACTTAGCAAATAAATTTAAACATTCCGAGGCACTCAGGCAAATCTTATTACGCAGACGTATGTGCTAAGATTATCCAACGTTTAAATTGTGGATTCGGCATTACATATTTCAAGTCTATTCTTTTTCAGGTTCCTTTAAAAAACGGAATCGTATTACTAAGCTTATGCCGTCTGTCTCTAACGCTGCAAGTACCTATAAGCGTTTTTTAAGCAAGTATAAGCTGTCTGTATTTTTAAAGTATAATACTTATAAAGTGTAATACTTAGTTCACAAGTTGAAACTTTAAATAATATGTAATTTTATGGCGAAATGCCTAATTAATAAAATGTATAAAAGTGGTTTAAAGATATTAAACAAAATTAATACCTTTATCTTTTCTTTCTTTTTTGGTTTTGGCATCAAACAGTACCAACAGTACCTACTAATGAGCATTTTATGTGATCAAAGTGCAAAATGTAAAGTACTTAAACTAGTAAATATACTTGCAGTAAGGATTTTGAGATGGTTGATAGAAAAAAAATCAAAATATATAGGTACTTATGTTTAGTAGTATTTACTAGGAGAGGCAAACGCACTAGACTGATCATTATGAAATACACTACTATATTACTTAATATGTTCATGATTGTAAGTGATTACAGGGCTTAAGCTTTTTAAAAAGAATGCGGTCATTAGTGAAAAAAGTTTGCAAAATTTTGTACAAGGCTAAAACTTATTCACCCTTGGGCATATGCTCCCATCAAGAAGACAGCATACCAATGCAAACTGCTTTCATCTAGCTTGATTTAAATAGAATACAAATGCCATAGTTTACTTGTAGCACTGCGTAGGTAATAAAATCTATCTCATGTGTTATAGTCACTTTCAATCAAAAACAACCTTAGTAAAATCACGGGGAACCTTTGAAGCATTAAAATTCCAAACAGATCGCGACCGAACCACTGAAGTTGTAGGTAAACACTTATTACGTAATGGTCGAGATCTCACACACTGATTCAATAATATTGAGAAACATATACATACGTGTTTTACTCATAGATATGAATGTCTTGTGTAATTATCGCTGTAACCGCTAAACCACAAAAATGCAGTCTAACTACGTGAAACATGTTACCATAGATACTAATAGGTTAAGTATTTTTCTCTGACACTAGAATAATGAAGGCATCGATAATTCTTCGCAAGATGCTCTAACGCTGAAACAGTTACAGCATTTAGATGCCTCTACGAGATTTCGTGATGAGTGTACGCACTGTATAACTAGTTAAAGCACGGTACATATGATATTAATACTGTGGTTAAAGTAAAGAAATAGACCGCTTCATTATGATGATCGTAAATTTATTTAAAGAAAATAAACTAAATATTCTTAGAAACACCACTAAAAACCTCATGAAAAATGGTAGAGTACAATAGTGAATATTAAATTAAAGATAAACAAAGGGCGTTAAGGTTAATTAAATGATATTTAACTATTCATTTAATACGCCTTAAGTTCCGGCTTGGATTCTCTACCAGAAAGGTACCACTGTACAATATGAAAACTGGGTGTTTTATAAAAATAGTGAACAAAGTTATTTATTCACGGATCCAGGAGCTAAATTACGGTCTCATCTGCGTGTATCCCTTTCCTTGAACTCATCTTTTATTCATGAGACCTGTGTGATTTTCATCGAGATTTAATTTCGTAGTCATCGAATGAACTCTTATTTTATTAAATGTTACAGCTTTTTCGCTACCTGATGTTGTAGTTGGTTCTTTATTTTAATATAGTAAAGTAGTAGTAGTATTTTAATATAGTATGGATATCATTATATCGTAAAATAACTTCCTAAAAAAGGAAAAAGTTATGTTTAGATAGTATAACTCTGATACCAGTACCAGGTACAATAGAGATAGTACGTACTTTTAATATATATCCTATATGTATATTATGTTGTATATCACCTATATCTTTATCTATATATCATTTTGAAACTTACTATATATTTTTAATGCAATATTATTTAATTATGTATATGCAAGGTCTGCGAGTCATATTAAACTTGACGTAATAATTTTATTTATAGCCGTGATTCTCAGTTAACCTCATGTTAATGACGAGAATGGGTGAGGGTGTCTGATAACACCTAGTCTTTTTATTGCAATTAATTAATCAATTGTTTATAGTACATAAAAAATAGCAGTTCAGTACAAAGTAACGCTGTCTCTTTCAATAATCAAGCTCAACGGATTTGAGCCAAATTACAAGTCCTTAGGCTTCATACTTCTTTAACATTACTTGGTAGTAATTTAATAGATCATAAATAGACTTTCAGCCTAACGGTTAAAATATTGCCCTCCTTGTGGGTAAGCCAATAAATAGGGTTTGTATCGATACCCCAGCATAATGCAGACGGAAGCGCGTGGCTGATAGCGACTAAAATATAGCCGAGAATGAATAGCTCGGCTAATAGACGCATTAGCCTGTCGGAAGGAGCGCGAACCATCACTTATCTATAGCTGATAGCAATTTACCCTCTTAAACTGAATGAGGGCCCATCGCCGACACTTTTCCAATTCGGAAATTGTTGTACGTGATTTATAAATAGCCTTTAGTAAATTAAGGTGTGGCGTTATAATTACTTTAGGTAATGTTAAAAAATAATGACGAATTTAAAATTTCTTCATTTGCAAACGAATCCAAGAGGAACCTTACGTAATATCTTAGAATAAAAGTGTATATTCGTCGTACAGTGTTTGAATAGGCAAAACGTCTAGTCTAGCTGACTCTTAAAATGAGCTGAGAACCTACGGCCTTCGCAACTGTGCTTATAACTTGTAACCTCATTTTAAATTAAAATTAAATGTTATTTGAGAAAACTGCTTATATTTACTCGTAGTTAGATACCGTGTATGGCATTAAAATTCAAGATACTGCAATTACCTTATTTAATTATTCTCAAAGTATACTTCGGTACATAAGGAATTAATATTGAAAAATGACATCATTAATCCATGTCACGAGGCCAACATTATAAATAACGTAGTATTTGTAACCAGTTTTACTACTGTATGCAAATGTCAGCGTTATAATGTTACTCAAATATTTAAGATATTTCCGTGCAATGGAAATATCAAACGGGCAAAGTTGAATAAGGTATTAAGCCCCCGATTATCACAAATATAACTCATATGAAATATCATTAATACTCCCGTTGTACCAGCAACAATCCCAATTATAGATTAAACTGTGACTATTCATGAGTTAACGTCTTCGTTTCCTTTTCTAGTCTTCTTTTAGGTGGAATCAATAGTGGCGGAAGTGATATCATTGGAATTGAACTCCCCATAATGACTTCTACGACCTCTCTACTACGCATCTTTAACACAAACGTCTCACCGTTAACATACTAACATTGTTATCCATTACATACTAAAAAGTTGCGAGAACAGTCGCTCAAAAAGAATCTGTAAGTACAGCACCAGTACATATCTCGTCAATCCATTATTGTCCCACTGCTGGGCACGGGTCTTCTCTCAGGATGAGAGAGTTTAAGCCATAGTCCACCGCGCTGGCCAAGTGCGAATTGGTGGACTTCACACACCTCCAAGAACTTTTTTTTAAGAACTTTCGGGTGTGTAAGGTTTCTCATAATATTTTCCTTCACCGAAAAGCAGTGATAATTTATTTCTAATACGCACATAATTTTGGAAAAATCTGTGGTGCGTGCCTGGGTTTGAACCTCGCACCTCCCGATCGAGAGGGCAAGGTTAAACCATTAGGCTATCACTGTTCTTTTGAACCTCGGACCTCCCGACCAATACATTGTAATGTTTAAATTACATTGTAATGTATCTATGTCATAGAGACAGCAGTTTTGGGCGCAGCACGTTCCATGGGCGCATTCTTTAAAACCTGCAGCCATTACTAAGCCTACGTTATGTTTAGGTACAACATTTATGACGTTCAGGCTTTAAGTTTAGGTTTTCAACTCATTATTTTGAAATGCGATAAGATTTGAAGATATCTTAATGCTAACAAACATCTTATGGCTGACGTATTAATTCAGTTTTATTATAAACTGTCTCAAAATTGGTTAATTATTCACTGTTTTTAATATCTTACGCTGTTTTTTATATATTTTTTTATCTGACTGAAGTAGCAACCGAGCGTGCAGTCCACCTGGTCATCTGTAATGAACTTCATAGATAATGGGTTCTACCTGAAGTCAATCACGGATGCGTTGCTACTCCCGAGGACTATGATGGTCGCCCCATATAAAAATGTGCCGGCAACCACACCTTTTCGGTGGTGGTACCTCCCCGGTCGAACTACACTGGTTCTACCACGTAGTAAATAACTTATATTTAATTTACAAATATCTACATTGGTATATTTAGAAAAATGGAGAAACCAATACAGTACGATGGCTCCATAGATGGTGAAGTATGTATGATAACAAACCGCTTTTGCTAAATACGAGTAACCGTATACGATAACGTTACATAGAGCAAATTGTTTTAGTCAGGAGATGCGTGGGCGCTTACTGTGAGAACAAATGGACACGACGATCTTGCAATGACCGAGACGTGGCGTTGGTAACTGTTATTTCTGCAATTGTTTGACATAAATTGCCCAAGTTTGTCCTTTCTACAGTTACAACCTACACGTTTAACTCATGGTATTTCGATACGTGCAATATGAACCCTTAACTAACTAAAACTAAATTCGAATAGTATGTTTACAAAGTCTAGATCTTTAGATTAATATGTTATTAGTCCAGCAATATGAGTTAAGGCATTTTTTAACATTTGCGTGAACCAAAAGTTAGGTATAAATTGTAAAAGGTAGTTTTTAGGTATGTAATGCAAAATAAGTATAAAAAAGTGACACTTATCGGAAAATAAAATTGACTTTAATAGTTTAATATATAACTTTTAAGTTTTCATTGCAAAACTTTTTCAGGCAAGCCATTTGAAGGTAAAGGTATAGGTGAAATATTATTATTATTTTTGTATTTTAGTGTAAATTAACTTAGAGATTAATTTATCCACATAGTTGCCTTAATATCAGATATTTCTATTTACTGAACTTCTCCCTTGGCTAATCTTTGTTTCGCTTCAACTCAAGTAATAGAATGCAAGAGAAAATAAATTCCCATAAATATATTACAGCAAGAGTCAAGTGACAAGACGAGGTGGTCGCGGGGCAGTAACCCTTAGTTTACGAGCGGGCGAACACAAAGGTGCATTAGACGAACAAGAGGAATGCGCGAGTTGCCCGGGCACCGCGGCCGAGGCCCACCGGATTATGATTTACGACCCGTTAATGCAAATCTATAGTTTGAAAATCGATTCTATATCGCCGTCCAGTCGTTTATAAATGCGCGCGCGCAGCAACGTGACGGGTTAACAGCCGCCCGACGCGACGTATCCGCCCATTTGATTCAATTTCCTTTTTCGCACTTAGGAAGTCAATACGAGACGTGCTTTATGTCATTAAGCGAAATACATTCACATACATACATTCGATTCTTTTATCGCCCGAAGTCTACTGAGAGATCTCTTTGAAATAGCTCGGAGTAGTACATTATATAAAATGGTTTTAGTATCAATCAAGTTCAGTGTCCCAAGAGTAGAATGTCAATTGAGAGTTTGCCAAGTGGTCTCAAATCGAAGTTCAGTCTAATTCAACACTTTAAATAGACGGTTCAAGACCACTACGCCTACACTTGCCATCTAACTGTTGTCAGATAAAATTACCAAAATTATGGGAATTCTTATTCCTAAATTGCCCTAGCCGTAATTATTGTAATTATAATTATGATCTTTGAGATAATAGCTACATGGATGGCTAATTACCTCATTTATTGTGATTGTTCTTATAATTACGACGAAGAAATATTATATTTGGCGAGATTTTAGAAATACCAGACTTTTGGGTGAAACTAGTTGTTTGTTCTTAATTGAATAATTTAAAAAGATTGTTGAAGAAGATAACGTAAAAGCTATTGTTCGTAAAATAGTTAAGAGTACATTTTTGTAGTACACTTTTAAGCAATTAGTTATTGTAATTTTTCATAAAATGTTGCCACCTTTGCAATTTATTCGAATTACAAAGAAATTCTTTATGTAATATTTTTATTGTTTCTCTTTCGGGGTGTCGTTGATTTCAATATCGCGTTAATTACATAATTGTGAATGTGATTTTTACTCAAAAGTTTGCGATCTTGCGCATCAAGGGACATCTCTTTTAAAAATAAAGAAATATTGCGTATGTGTCGTCATATCATTATTAGATTCGTAGAATAGCTTTCTTGAAATACAAATCGTCCAATGAGACATGATAATGATTGTACCGAAATTTCCAAGCCCTCGTTTCAAACAGCTAACTTGTTAATCGCCCATATTTTTAACACGGTCCCGCTACCTGAAATTCTACCTTCATCTTATAAGGTCCATCGCTAATTACTTACGTTGATAGTGTCGTATATGCCATTCTGGTCGCGTAGAGCGGTCGGCGTGGCGGGCGCCGCGGGCAGCGCGGACGGCGGGGCTCGCGACGGTACCGGCGACAGCGGAAGCGGGTCTCCGTTCCGTGACCATGTCCGATGTATCTGCCAACTGGTGTCCGAGAAACGAGCTCTGTCCTGTTGGAGCAGAAGAAACCTCATTTTAGGTAGGTAATATAGGCATTTGTTAAAAGGTAATTAGATAAGTAAAATGTTCATATAAGTTGCTTAGAGAATAGAGATATCAAACGAGCGAACAGTTACGTGATAATGTTACTGATGCCCTTGGACATTGTACTCAATCCAAATAAGATTGAAGGCATATCTGGACATCAGCCTAAAATACAGATACTCGAACACATTGCTTAAAATTGATACAGGGCAGCAATAGTACCCAGTATCGATGTATACTTTGTATTTTGACAAGATATCGCATAATTTTACATATATTTTGCAATGAACGCAATCTCAGGCCCTATAATTAAGCAAATGATACTAACAAAAAAGACGAAAATGACATTCGGACAGTGTACACAAAAGTGTATGTCTATCTGTTTAAGTTTATTTTTATATTATTATTGTTTATGAAAATCTAGACGTATTACAAACTTTGGGACCTGACACTGCAACATTAAACAGTTATTGTAATAATATTTTTTCACGTCTCAGACCTGTAAAACCAGGCATATTATGAAGCTCCGTAATCGTAACGAAACTATCGGATATCCGCGAAATAAAAATGTATACGTATCGTAACGTACCCTCACCGTCATCGAATTCGCTATAAAAGTTTCGATAATTTCGGATAGGGAAACCTAAATGCTTCTTGTCAATAACTCTTAAGATTCATTAAGCGGATATAATAATGACTGACAATATTACTTTTATCTATTTTACTTTTGAAATTATTTTTGAATTCAATATTTGAAACTGAAACTTAACGAATAATCAGAAATAATTACATATCCCTAACCATATCTGAATCCGGTATAACATTTCTACTGTACCTAGATCCGAAATTTCATATCCATACATAACATCCCTATTGAATACATTATTAGTACGGACACTTAACCATTGCAAATTGAATTAGTGTAAAAAGCGAAGTGTGTAATTAGACACGCTATTAGCAAGTCGACGCTGTCACGGACTATTCGGAAAGCCTCACGACCAACAAAAGCTTTCAAATCCGTGTTAAAATGATAATGAACAGTATTTTGCCAGTTTCCATTGTCCGATGGATGTTTGGACACGCGATATTGTTTCTGGCACAAACGAAAATCCCCCTAATATTATAAATGTGAAAGTTTGTGGGTTTGTTTGGACGTTTGTTATTCAACGACGAAATAATTCAAGATAGAATTTGAAGAAATTTCAAATATAGATATAACCTAATTTTAGTACACTGTTACACCGAATACAAAGTTATTTTAAAGTAATAGGATAATATTAAAAGTTACGTTTAGATATTTTATACTTTAAATTACATTTTCTTACCGTCTTAGCTTCGATACACAGTTCTTGAATAAAACGTTTAATATAATGTCTAATAACTGGAATATTTTGTATCATCATTATAAATACACACAATAGAAGATAAAATCTCATCTCTCAAAAAGGCAAAATAGTAAAATTACTGAATAGCCTCAAAAATACTACTGTGTCGAAGTCACGCTTAGAGCTAGCACAAAGTAAATATTTTCTAGTTCCCCGTATCTTTGACGTCGTTTGTAAATCGATCGTCTTCAGCTTAATAATCGTATCACGTCCGAGGTTTCTAAGCTGGACTTCTTTGTATTACAGACTGCAGTCATACGGCTATAAGTGATCTAATGGCAGCGGCGTGTCGTGGTCAGCTAACCTGATGACATAGTTCACGTGGAGACCCTCACGTCCGAAACTCATTAACAGATTCGCCATTGATTTGAATGTTAATTTGAAAGGCGATAGAATAAGTAGGTATTAAAAGCTAGATCCTTCGTGGTTCCGTTCTCGCGGCCGGCCTAAACACTTCTGCCTAATCATATTGGCGCTGCGGTTTGAAGGCTGTAATAAAAGTATTTATCTTACCCTTATCCAAAAAGTTCCAAATTAGATCTTAGAAGTAGATCGCGAGTGTCAATGAGTGAGAGTGGCTATTTACAATCAGGCATCAAGTTCGTTTGCTTCTATGATTTAAGAAGGGTAGTTTGAACCGGCGGGTATAACCATCGCGCCTATATTTACCGCGAAGCAATTCTTGTGTTACGGTGAAAAGGTGTGGATGCCGGATGACCTATGTACATTGGAGACGACCATCCTAGTACGCAGGAGTACTATCTTTAAATATCTTTCCCATTATGTCAAATTTTAGATATTAAAACGCAAGTATAACAACATTTTTAAAATAAATCTAGTTTAAACTTAAGTTAAAATGTTTTATCTCGAGCTATTCGTTCATAGATCATGTCAGACGATGCAAAAATGTAGAGCTACGTTTATTCGCCGATAAGTTTGCCTTATATAAACTCATGCCTTAGAGGAACGTCAATACTTAGAATTTATGTAGCTAAGTGAATGCACTGAGATAGTACTGAGATAGGTATGGAGAAATTGACTAATGATTCCATCGATAACACCAGCCGCTCCGTTACCTCAAGAAAATGATTCGAGAAACCGCAATACGAATACAACAGATTTGCACCGATTGCTTCACTTATATTACTTTTTAAATATATATTTAACACTGTGACAGTTATATGTGATTCACGTTTCTTGCTATGTAGAGAGTTTTAAATTAAATTACAAGCGAACTTCGTCGTGACCCCCATAAGGTTTTGTTTTTTTCCACTGTTAAAATGAATGATAATTAATATCTAATATAAACTTTTTCCGATCAATCAAAGGTGCTTGAGATTTGGAACTTAAGCTAATAGATTGAATGGCTGAGTATCAAGTCCATAAGAATTCATTGCGCTCTAACCTAGCTAAAAACATATTAGTGACTAGCTGTACCCGCAGCTTTGCCCGCGTGCAAATCAACGTGTCACAAAGTTTTTCTCGCGGAAATCTCGACACCGTGGGAATTCTATGATAAAAAGGAGTAACATTAATATCGGTTTGGCCGCTCAAGGATTACCTGGTCAAACACAGAGTGAAAAAACGAATTTAAAGTGTGTATTTGTGGATAGGAACGTATTGTTATGTATTTTTTTTAATTAGACGAATTCTAATATTGTAAATCGCTTTTTTAAACTAATTTACATTCTTAGTGGTCTAATTCACAATATCGGGATACTTTTTTCAATCAACTCCTCCACATTTGAACCAAAACGTATCGATTAAGTATAAAGATTGATTTGAACTTTTCCGAATTGGAAAATACTATTTGAAGTTATTTTGGCGCATTCAAATTTCTAAGTAAGATTATAGGTAAACCTACTTTTAATATTAATTTGTGTTCAGGAGTTCCGGAAGGCATTAAGGTATTCAAAAATTCTGTTGGATAATGTACTGCTTCCTCTATCTCAATGACTGTGTCTACCGAATAGTAGATCTGTGACGCTGCTTTAAATTTAGAAAAAAAATAAATCATTTATTTTATCGACACGTTCATTTGTGGGTGGGTATATTGCCGTCTTTTGAAACCAATTTATAGTGTTATTGGTTGTATTAACAATATCGGGATATACTTTTTCAACCAACTCCTCCACATTTAAACGAAGACGTATCGATATAAATATTGATTTTAACTTTTCCGGATAACAAAGCACTATTATCCACTTGAGGTAAATCATTAGAAAATTGGGTTATCACGGAACAGCGACATATATTCTAAGTTCATATTTTGTTTCATGTGGCCAAATATAAGATCTTTTAAGAGGTGCATCGGGCTATTTGTATGCGTAAATCCCGCATTGTTCTTTGTAAAGCAGATGACATAATCAAAACACTTTTACAATTCATACGAACAGGGCGCACCCGCTCGCAGGGCGCTGCCGCACCCTGCTCGCTTATTTTTTATGTTTTCTTCTATGTTCCAACCTAACCTCCTGTTTAAAAAGCTACAGCTAAATCCAACTCTTAACAATAACATGACAATACTCCTGCATTTTCAGGATTTAGGTATTCAAAGTCACACTTTTCATCATAATGTTCTCTCAACGGGTTGTAATGTATTGTAATCAATAAGTACCAAACTCATACGGCTTAAGTAGGTTGTGTACTAAGATTATCAGGGTTGATGAATTGAAGTTTAATTTATTAATCACATTTCAGTTTAATGAGCTGTCATTAAACTTATAATATATACTAAACACAACCGTAAGCATTATGTGACTACCTTTTATAATTTAGACTTGCACTATCCCGCATCATCAGGGAGGAGTTGAAGGTAAAAAAAAATATCCCATGTCTTTGCTTAGTATTCTTATTACTTATACGTAAGCACTTGCGAGTCAACTTCTATAGCTTGGGCTTGCAGTACCCTACATCATCAGGGCTGAGGAGCTTAAGGTCGAAATTGTCATCATGTGTCTTTGCTTAGTAATTATATTACATACCCGAAAGCATTAAATGGATAACTCCTATGGCTTAGGCTTGCAGTACACTGCATCATCAGGCTTGAGGAGTTGAAGATCGAAATTTTCATCTTGTGTCTTTGCTTAGTAATTATATTACATACCCGAAAGCACTAAATAACTAACTTCTATGGCTTAGGCTTGAAGTACCCCTGCATCATCAGGGTTGAGGAGTTAAAGGTCAAAGTTTTCACCATGTGTCTTTGCTTAGTAATTATATTACATACCTGAAAGCACTAAATAGCTAACTTCTATGGCTTAGGCTTGAAGTACCCCTGCATCATCAGGGTTGAGGAGTGAAAGGTCAAAATTTGCATCATGTGTCTTTGCTTAGTAATTATATTAAATACCTGAAAGCACCAAATGCCCACCTCGTATAGTTTAGGCTAGCAGTATCCTGCATCATCAGGGGTGAGGAGTTGAAGGTCGAAGTTGTCATCATGTGTCTTTGCTTAGTAATCATATTACATACCCGAAAGCACCAAATGGCCATCTCCTATGGCTTAGGCTTGAAGTACCCCTGCATCATCAGGGTTGAAGAGATGATGGTCAAAATTTTCATCATGTGTCTTTGCTTAGTAATTATATTATATACCTGAAAGCACTAAATAGCTAACTTCTATGGCTTAGGCTTGAAGTACCCCTGCATCATCAGGGTTGAGGAGTGAAAGGTCAAAATTTGCATCATGTGTCTTTGCTTAGTAATTATATTAAATACCTGAAAACACCAAATGCCCATCTCGTATAGTTTAGGCTAGCAGTATCCTGCATCATCAGGGGTGAGGAGTTGAAAGTCGAAATTTTCATCTTGTGTCTTTGCTTAGTAATTATGTTACATACCCGAAAGCACTAAATAGCTAACTTCTATGGCTTAGGCTTGAAGCACCCCTGCATCATCAGGGTTGAGGAGTTAAAGGTCAAAATTTTCATCATGTGTCTTTGCTTAGTAATTATATTACATACCTGAAAGCACTAAATAGCTAACTTCTATGGCTTAGGCTTGAAGTACCCCTGCATCATCAGGGTTGAGGAGTTAAAAGTCAAAAAAATTTATCATGTATCTTTGCTTAGTAATTATATTAAATACCTGAAAGCACCAAATGCCCATCTCGTATAGTGTAGGCTAGCAGTATCCTGCATCATCAGGGGTGAAGAGTTGAAGGTCGAAATTTTCATTTTGTGTCTTTGCTTAGTAATCATATTACATACCCGAAAGCACCAAATGGCCATTTCCTATGGCTTAGGCTTGAAGTAACTCTGCATCATTAGGGTTGAGGAGTTGAAGGTCAAAATTTTTACCGTGTATCTCTGCTTGGTATTTTTATTACATAACCGTAAGTACCAAATAGCCAACTCTTACGGTTTAGTCTTGAAATACCCTTACATCATCAGGGTTGAGGAGTTGAAGATCAAATTTTTGTCCCATGAATTTGTTTAACAATCTTATTATATATCCATAAAAACAAATTGACTTACTTCTACGGTTCAGGCTAGCAGTACCCCTGCATCATCAGGATTGAAGAGTTGAAGGTCAATTTTTTTTAGGAAATATCTGCTTAGTAATCTCATTCTACATTTAACCCAATTGGACTCCTACAGCTTAGGTTTGGCCGAGTATCGCTAATTTCGTTAATTTGCTTCAAAGAAATGGATCCTATGATCAGAACCGTATCAAATTCATCAGAGTACCCTTGAAATACATTCTTTCAAATAGAGGAAAAATCGTCAAAATCGGTTGGCGGGAAATTGAGTTATTCATCTATTTATCGCGAACATCGTTAATGCAAATATCAGACTTATGCGCTTTTCTTATGGATGCCACTGTCAAAAGTGAATTAAAAATAAATGGGGTCCCACCCCATGACACGCACTACCTTTCAAATGAAAAAAAAAAATCATCCAAATCCGTTCACCCAGTGAGGAGAAATCGAGTAACAAATATAAAATTTAAAAAAAAAATAAAAAAAATACAGACGAATTGATAACCTCCTCCTTTTTGGAAGTCGGTTTAAAACGATGTTTTCACATAAAAATCGAAGCGAAATACTAAATTTTATTGAGGTAGCCTCAAAATTGACTGACTTTTATACAAACTTACATCTCCTATTTGGGTTAAATTGGGAGGGGGGGGGGGGATCAGAAAATTCTTAACTTTCGTCTACGTCATAAAAGGAACCCCTAGTAAAAATCATATTCGTATCTTTAGCAGTTTAGGCTCTACGATGTTTATTCAAAAGATTTTTATAAAAGTATATATAGATATAGAGATATTGTATAGTATCAAATAACATAGGTACACACATAACCAAAAATATTACATAACAAAGAAATATATTTTACAGACCATAACATATTTAGTTTCAACCAATTCAACTATGCAGTTACTTATCTTAATAACACTTATCGAACACAGAATAAATACTGCGTAGTTTTAAATTGACATAACTTTTTTATTTATAAACCGATTTACTTATAATAAACACTAAATGTTAAGTGAAGTTTCCCACAACACATCCCTCAAAATTATATTCAAATTGGATAAGCCGTTTCTGAGATTAGCGTTTTCAAACACACAGACAAACAGACAAACAGACATACAGACAAACAGACAAACAGACAAACAGATAAACAGACAAACAGACAAACAGAAAAGATTTCTAAAAATCATTATTTTGGGTTCTATATCGTATTATAGACCTCTAGAAATGGTTTTCACCTAAATTTATTCCATGTACAGA
This sequence comes from Spicauda simplicius, assembly GCA_949699795.1. Taxonomy (NCBI): domain Eukaryota; kingdom Metazoa; phylum Arthropoda; class Insecta; order Lepidoptera; family Hesperiidae; genus Spicauda; species Spicauda simplicius. The sequence continues at coordinate 10,891,162 of OX453064.1, forward strand.
CAGCGACCTCTTACAGATTTATTATAGTATAGAAGATAGAAGATAGAAGAAGATTGTTTTTCCTCTTTTATATCGATGCTAATTTAACGTAGACAAAAAGAACAAAACTAAACAAGGTATTAAAGATAGACAATTTTGTTTGTTCTCAGTGTTGAAAACACATTTTGGCAGATATATCCAATGTAGAGACTCGCAAACATAAGTATTAGTGATGAAACGAATATTCTCATTTGCATTCGCGAATATCCGCAAGTTTTTAGATAGTCGCACTCGCATTCGCAAAAATTGTGCGAATATTGAATCTATACAAATTTAATTCAAGCTCCAAAAAAAGGCCGGCAAAACTAATATCCTCCGTCACCCAACACCGAGAACTGAAAAAAACAACATTCGCGTCGCAATCGCGAAGGTCAAATAATAACATTCGTTACATCACTAATAAGTATATAAGGTAGGTGTAAAGATGATTAAATAAAACTTTAGATCTTAGAGCAAATAGTGTATTCATTTTAGACTGAACTACTTTCACTATGACATGACCATAGATTATACAAAATAATTATATTGAGTCGACTTCACATGTTCGACACTAGTTCACACGTTCGACATATATCTATTACTTTACATCTCCCTTTCTTTGTAACTTAATCAATTATTTAATTTTACTAACAATTAAATAAGAGCGAGCCTTAAATTAATATTAAAAAGCTAGGTACATTTTAAGGTTGCAGACATTTTAAGTTTTTTAAATTTTAAGTTTAAGTTATGACTTACATGCCTTCACTTATATTTATAGTAACTAATATTTTTCACTCTTATACAAAACAAATTATTTTAGACAAATATTAATGATACAATCATAACTTAGATACATTACTCATGAACATTACACAATGTAACTCATCATAGTTATCATTTAAGTATTATTATAGACAAAGTCTATTTACAGGTCTAATTATTCTACCATATCTTGTTAATTTAGGTGCCATTGCTGGCTGAGCTAGGTTTGAATTTTCAATGTTATCAGAGTCATTAGGCTGAGTTGCTCTTGGTGGTGACTGGGTTGCTACTGGCGGTGACTTGGCAGCAATCGGTGATTGAGCTTCTGTGGGAACCTGTTGTACTTGTTCAGGTACTACCACTCTGTTGCTACGTATGTCTGCTTGTGTCTTATGTAGATGACTAAAATTTCTTCTAAAGATTTGTCCTTGATCTGTTTCAATTATTACGGACCTTGGTAGGGCTTCAGGCTTTCCTATCACTTTTGCCCCTTCCCAATGACGATGACCGACTTTGTGTCTGACTTTATCATGGATTTCAAAACTGGCTGGTCTTGTGGCATGTTTGTTGCTATACTTAACTTGTATTTCTCTTAATCGCTGTAATTCGCTTGCAACACCTTGTATTATCTTCGGTTTTAATTTAGTGTCAGTTGTGGGTATTGGAGATCTAGTAATTCTGCTGAAAAGACGTTGGCTAGGTGAACCTAACTGTTCGTTTCGTGGTGTATTTCTTAAATTTAACAAAGCAAGTTGAACATCTGAGTTATCAATGCTGCATTTTCTTAGTAGGTTTTTTTGCTGTTTGAACAGCTTTTTCAGCGAGCCCATTGCCTTGATGGTGATGAGGGCTTGAGGTAACATGGTTAAATTTCCACTCTTTTTGAAAGATTTTGAATTCTCTGGACATGTATTGTGTTCCATTGTCAGTTTGTAGTTCTTCTGGTATTCCATGTACAGAAAACCATCTTTTAAGTTGTTCGATTACTTCATATGATGACTGGCTTTTTAGCTGATGAAAATCTAAATATCCAGAGTAACTGTCACAGATTACTATATAAGTTTTTCCATTCAATTCAAACAAGTCTGATGCTACTATTTGCCATGGAAGTGTAGGAATCTTTTTAATTAGCACTGTATCTTTAATATTGCCTCTCTGTGTTTTTTCACAGACTGAGCAGTTTTGGACAAGTCTTACAATATCATCATATTGTCCTTTCCAGTAAAGGAATTGTCGAGCTCTTCTTAAGCAGCTTTGTATTCCGAGATGTCCTTGATGAATATTCTTTAACATTTTAGAAATTTGTGATTTTGGTACTACAATTTTATCACCTTTAAAAATGATTCCTTTGAAGTAGCTTAATTCCTCTTTAAAGTTAAAATAGTGTCGTAATTCTGTAGGAAGCTCATTGGCATATTCTGGAAATCCTTGCATTATTGTCTGAATAAGTAATTGTAAATGATGGTCTTCTTTTGTAGCATTAATTAATTCTTCTTTAGCATCTAATGACATAGGTAGTATTAATGCAATTTTCAAATTTTCTTCTTGTTCATATTTCAGATTAGATGCATCGCAGTCACGACTAAGAAAGTCTGCTAATGGTATTTCTGTGCCCTTTTTAAATATCACTTTTGGTGAATATGGTGCAAGATTATACATTATGCGTTGCAATCTAGCTGGTGCGGATTGTATGTTTTTCTTGAAAATTGTCTCAAGTGGTTTATGGTCTGATTCCACTGTCAGTTCTTTGCCATAAACATATTCATGGAACTTCTTACATCCAAACAATATGGCAAGTGCTTCTTTCTCAATCTGTGGATAGTTCTGTTCAGATTTGGTCAATGCTCTTGCTCCATAGGCTATTGGTTGATTGTCTTGAAGAAGTGCAGCTCCAAGATTTTTTGAACTAGCATCTACAGTTAATGTTACAGGTTTGTTCACGTCATATAGTCTTAGTACTGGGGGAGTCTGTAGTACTTGTTTTATTCTATTAAAAGCTTCTTCATGATGACATTCCCATTTAAAGCATGTGTTTTTATGTAGCAACTCTCTTAATGGATTGGTTAGGTCCGACATGTTGGGTATAAATTTGTTTAAGTATGTAATCATTCCTAGTAGTCGCTGTAGCTCTGTCTTATTTGTTGGTATTTTCATTGCTTGTATGGCTTCTACTTTTTCAGGGTCTGCTTCTAATCCATTAGCTGAAACAATGTGTCCCAGGAATTTAATTCTGTTTGCTTCAAAAATGCACTTACTTTTATTAAGTTTGAAACCTGATTTCTTTAGGACTTCGATAACTTCATCAACAGTTTTGCGTAGTTGTTCTCTGCTTTTTGCATGTATAAATATGTCATCAATAGATACTCTGACATTTTTAAATTTGCTTAACAAATTTGTTAAGATTTCTTGAAATATTTCAGGGGCAGATGATACTCCAAAAGGAAGTCTTTTGAAAGAATATCTTCCCCATGGGGTAGCAAAGGTTAATATTTTTTGTGTTCTTTCTGATAACTTAATTTGCCAGAACCCTTTTGTGCAATCTAACAGTGCAAAGAATTTAGAACCTTTGATATCAGCTGAAATATCTTCTATCGTAGAAAGAGGAAAATGACGTCTTAAAATGTTTTTGTTAACATTAGACGGATCTATACAGATTCTTATTTTGCCTTTTTGTCTTACAACTACCATGGGGCTCACAGCAGGAGTAGGCTCAGTTTCTGGTTTTATAACGTCTAACTTTACCATTTTGTCAAGTTCTTGCTTAACCTCATCCCTTATAGCATGTGGAATTCTTCTTGACGGTTTTATCTCTAGTTTGGGATTTTCGATTAAATCTATGTCATATTCATAATCTTTGTAACAGCCTAACCCTTCAAAAATGTCATCAGAATATTGACTTACCTTCAATGTTTTGACTCTTGCTATAAGTCCTAATTTTTCACAGGTATCAAGTCCAAGGATTGGTGTTACTTTTTCTTGAACTACTTTAAACATAATTTTTGCTTCTTCATTTTTAATGTTACATAGTAGCTCTGTTTCGCCTAGAACTGCCATTTTATCTTCTGTGTAACTTATTAAATTTTTCGTTCGGCTTTGTTTCAGAGTTGCATTTGTTTTATCCATTACATATTTTGGTAGTACATTGCACTCCGCTCCTGTATCAAGTTTGACAGTAAACTTCACATTGCCGACTTTTATTTTTTCCGTCCAGTTTTTCTTCTGTCCAGTACTTATGGCAGATATGTATACATCATCTTCAGAACTTGAGCTTTCCTCTAATGCATTTATTCTATTTTTCTGTTTAGTAATATACTTCTTTTTAGTGCGGCACATTTTAGAGAAATGCCCATTTTTGTTACATTTAGTGCACAGTTTGTTAAATGCTGGGCACTCCCTGCGTTTATGGTTATTGCCACATCTTCTGCAATCAAAGTTCATGTTCTCTATATTATTGGCATGTCTATTTTTCACTGCAAATACTTTATCTAATTTATTTTTGTTCTCAAATTCGTCTAGTTGCTTGGTAGCTTGTTCGCTGGTTTTGCAGATCGATATTGCTTTCGTTAGATCAAGTTTATCTTCCGTTAATAATTTCTCCCTCACTTGATTGGATTTGATTCCGAAAACTATTTTATCCTTTAACATTTCTTCCAATAGATTTTCAAATTCGCATTTGCTAGCTTGAGTCTTTATTCTAGTCAGAAATTCATTGAAATGTTCATGCTCGGTTTGTTCTATTTTATAGAATACATATCTTTCGAAAGAGATGTTTGATTTAGGCGCAAAATATTCTTTGAACTTATTTTTGATGATTTGCAGGTTATTGCTGTCTGCTTCGTTGAGGTTAAAACTATTAAATATTTCAATCGCGTCGGGGCCTATTACAGCCATGAATGTTGCTGCCTGGACCTTTGGTGGCCTTTTCTCTAATTGTATTGCTGTAGAATACCATTCAAATTGCTGTAGCCATTTTTTCCAGCATGTTGGTCTATCCGTTTCGATATGCAAGTTGTCTGGTGGTTTTATTCCAGAAACAGCATCGTTCGTTGACATTTTTTAACTTTTTCACTATTTTCGGTTTATTTTACGTTATTATCACTTCTGACACCATGTAAAGATGATTAAATAAAACTTTAGATCTTAGAGCAAATAGTGTATTCATTTTAGACTGAACTACTTTCACTATGACATGACCATAGATTATACAAAATAATTATATTGAGTCGACTTCACATGTTCGACACTAGTTCACACGTTCGACATATATCTATTACTTTACAGTAGGTTGGCCCGGTTCCTAGGAAGGCCTACTTTTAAAATAATATACTTAACGTTGTTCTAAAATTTTAAAATTTCGTAGGTTTTAGCGTCCAGAGTGCCGCCAGACTGGTGGCAATTCGCTCCAAAATAACAAAAAACATTTGATATTCTTTTAATATTTTGTTTAACAAACAAATTTATTGTAACTTGGATGATGGCTGGTCCTTATTCAACTTATCGGGAAGATATTACGCGCCATGCCGCCATCATAGGCGTCTGTACCTTATGAATAGAACGCTTAACATTTGTGTTTCTATATTTTTTCTATCTTAGTAATTAATTTACTAAAAACATAAAATCTGGTATATCTAGAAACCTGTTTGTCTCCGCTTATGTCTATATTTATCAGAATGATGATAATGACGTTATCAATAACTTTAATTTTATTGGTTTATCTCAAGTGGCTGGACCTTGTTGAGGCTTATCTTACAAATTAATTTCTATATCTATATCTTTACCACAGACAGATACTGTAGTGTAACTGCTTTATAAGTAATCGTGGATAACAGCACGAGGTTTTAAAGCTAATTATTATTGATTTTCGATGTAATTCGGCTAAATACTATATAATTATTTGTTTACTAGTTGACCCGGCGAACTTCGTTCCGCCTAAATAAAATTAACTTTTGTAATTAGGGATGACTGAGAGTGTTCCAAACGTAAGAGTAGACAAATATAATCAGAAAGCTTCGGCTACTGCTAAGCTATCGGGAGTTACGTGTGTTATTGTGAGTCAATCATAAAAGATACACATGCTGTCGTGGAATATTTTTTATATAATTTTAAGGAGAATATTTCCGTCATACATGATTTCTTTGTAGCTTTAACCATTAAGGTTGCACATGCGACGGAAGCTTAAAAAATGGAGTAACTTCTCCCGTTTTCCCAACATCTCCCTTTACTGCTCTGCTTCTATTGATTGTAGCGTGATGAAATGTATACTATAACCAGCTCAGGAGTATGAAGAATAATCGTACTAAGTTTCGTTAAAATCCGTCGAGTAGTTTTTGTTTCTATAACGGTTATACAGACAGACAGACGGACAGACAGACAGACAGACAGACAAAAATTTTACTGATTGCATTTTTGGCATCAGTATCAATCCCTAATCACCCCCTGATAGTTATATTGGAAATATATTTCATGTACAAAAATGACCTCTCTACAAATTTATTATAAGTATGGATTCATCCAGCTGTACTACCGGCAGCCATGTATTCGGTTTTGATGTTTAATAGGAACACTAAACATTTATGATGTCTACATTTGATCAAATAAACACCTTTTTCTTTGTAAGAAAGTCACATCCAAATTGTTTCTGCAATGTTCAAGATCATCCCGAAGAGACATTCATCACACGGATACACAGACAGAGAAAAAGATTAAAAGCAGTTATTTATGTTTTGGTACTGTACAAATAAGCACATGCCATCAGGACATGGCAGCTATTTACGATATTTCAAACAGATATGAATTTTGTTTATTTATTCACATGTCCAGTTTCACAGCTGAGAATAAACTCTAAAAACATACCAGATTTCAGAAAAAAACAAGTATACATTCCAATTGAAATAAAATAAAATGAAATGTCTTTATTTTGTATAGGCCTACGGTTCTTACACTACCACCGGATCGGAATACGACCTCAACTGAGAAGATCCGGCAAGAAACTCAGGGGGTTTGTCTTTTTTGTTATTTATATCATCTTTTTTTTTAATCATGTTTTACAATTACAATCAATTTTTTTCATGGTAATGAACGTAGTTATATACATTGTGAGTGCCTTAGGTTGCATCTCGCCCTATAAATCGGGAGTTCCGAGATTCAAGTCCCAGAAACCACAGAATTTTCTAAAACGACGTGCGTATTGGAAATTAATTACCACTGGTTTATGGTAAAGGTAAACATCGTGCAGAAACATACACGCCTAAGAGATCTTTTAAAACTTTCTTTGTCACTGGAGATTAACGGTGAACTATGGCTTAAAACTAGAGATCGGAATATTGGGTTGTTATTCGGTATTCGGCGTATTAGGCATCATTTTCACAATTTGTATACGGCCGAATATTGAATTCTGATGCCGAATATATTCGGTTCGTATATTTCTATTTTCTTGGCTACACGTCACGGCATAGAACAAAAAGAGATTTTATTTTCGTTAGATTTGTTATAAGTCAAAGAAATCCTATGAAGAGTGTATTTATTGAATTAAGTCAATAATTAAAAAAAAATTCAAATCAACATTTCTGCAACATTTTCTAAACATATTACATTCTTATATCAACTTTTATTTTTAAACCTCAAATCATTTTTTTTTGTGAACATACTTTCGCAGTTATTTCTTAATAACAAATGGTAAACCGAATAATTCGGCCGAATATCCGGTTCGGTAAAAGTTAAATAGAATAATAATCGGCATTTGTTTATTCGGTGAAACTACTATTCGGCGCGTCTCTACTTAAAACCCTCTCACCCTGAAAGAGGACTCGCGCCTAGCTGTAAGACAATATTGAGTTAACAATGATGATATTTATTGTGCATTAGAAGTACTGCAAAACCTCAATAGGTAGGTTTTGATTTAAAATAATTGTATTGGTGAATGATAAATGAAATTCATCGAAATAATATAATTTAAGTCATAAAAACAGACTCTGGATTACCTACATATTACATCTAAGTTTGGGTCACTTGGGGTCAAATATATAAAAATACTTATTAATCAGTGCAGTGTAGTAATTATGCTAGACGGATATGCCTTAGGCTGTGTTTTAATGACTAGTTAATAAATTCTGACTCATATAGTTACCGTTGTTTAATTACACATTGAATGTAACTGTGTCTTAAAAACTTTAAACAAAATTCAAGTATGTTACCTATTTTCTTTGTTCGCCAGCGAAACAAATCACTCGGTTGCGTTTAACAAGCATAGAGTAACAATATTTCGGTTCCGGCAAGTGCAATCGAGGTCGGAGTTTTGAAAGAGGTAATTTAAAAACTGTAACAAGTTTGTTTGTTTGAAAATCCAGTACATTGTATGAAAATAGCGCGGCGGATTAACTATCAGGTAGATAAGATAATAAACATCCCACGTGGTCCGGAGCATCGTTCTAAGGCGATAGCGGCCATCGGACGCGTGCGTAGGCGCAAACACTTAACATTACTATACTACTTTCGGTGTAGTGCTGTCTCTACATACTGAGCTAACCTGTCCATATAGGGCAACGGGAAACGGTGACATTGACTTACACACGTTAATATTTGAAATTTCAAAATAAGCTTATTTTAACGCTCGGCATGAGCAATATTTCAGACTCATCATGTATGTTGATATTTTTATTTCATCCATTTCTATTTAAATTTATTGAAACGGAGGAACTAGCGTTTCGTTGGTACTAGCTACGTAATAACGAAAGTTCTCTTTTTCCACAAAATGACCCATTACTCTCAAAGACCAGTAAATACTCTCAAATATTTCACGAAACATTAATTTACGTGAGATGAGACTTTGAATTCAATCATGCCACTTTTCGATATTGGCCCTTCATGTGAGACGTAGTAATAGGCCAGCCTCGGGAATTAATAAAGTTATCCACGCCCTTCAAGAATGTTTCATTGTTATTCGACACGCCTCGCTTGTTTGTCACACGTTTTGGGATTGAATGACTTTCATCGGATCTTGTGACTACAACTTTTACTCTCAATGGGTAGGTTTAAATAAATACCAAGTAAATGACGCTTACAAAAGGCAGCTTTACGTATGGAAATGCATTCGAATGATCCGTCTAATTTGATCAATTTAATTTTGTCTGCAAGAATGAGTTTAACCTAGCACAAGTATGTTTATTGGACGAATACCCTTGGAAGCTGTAAAGGGCAACAACTAATGACCCTTCAAAAAGAAATATCCATTTAACTTCTGTTAAAAAAATCAAATACTTATATATATATATATATATATATATATATATATATATATATATATATATATATATATATATATATATATATACATATTTATATATATATATATAGGGGAGAGTCGGATATATTGTACCACTTTTTACATTTACAAATATAACTCGTTTTAATACTCATGTAAAAATACTATTTCTAGTGTTTAACAAAGCTTAGAATCTCGTCTAACTTTTCCAGAAAAATCAGTAACATATCTATTTGTATACTATTTTTAAAATATTTTTTTCTGGAGGCTTGCCCTTGGAACAATTTATCCGACCAGTCCGATTAATTGTACCACAGGTATGGTAAATTGTACCACTAAATAGTTTAAATCAATACAATAGCTAATTTGTTTAAAAAAGGGTTTAAATAAAATATAATGCTTTTATTAATAACGTTTTATATCAAAATTATATAGTTATCAAACATTATCGTTCTCAATAAAAAAAATGTCAATTCATTCTTTTCTGAGTTTTCACCGTAGTTTTTTTTAGATACGTTTGTTACCCTGTTATCTTTCTTTCTTTGGCCCTTTTGCTTTTTTATCTGCTTTTTGCTTTTTTCATCTTTCTGTATTCTTTTAGCGTTCTACCTTTATGAATTGCTGAATCAGTGGTAATCTTATTTTTCTTTTTGCATGTCGCAAAATGGTTGGTTTTGGAATAGAATAATTTGCCGATATTTTATTGAGACTCATCTTCTTTTTTTCTAAGGCCAATAGGGCTCTTTGTAAGTCCTCTTCGTTCCATCTATAGTATTTAATTTTATCACCGTCCATCTGAAAAAAATAAATCTTACATGGGTAAGTGGTCGGCTAAATCGTACCAGTACAACTTAGACAACTACTTAGTGGTACGATTTACCAAACTAGGCGATTTATTAAAACAATATTTTTAATAAAATAACTTCAAATTATAATGTGTTTGTTATTTTACAGATTGAAAGACTAATAAATATAGTTCAACATAAAAGAAATTAAAAAATCATATCTTACCTTTTTAGTGCGTAATATTCTTAGGTTTTAACATCAAAATTTACATAAAACACCTGCAAAAACTTTATTTATCTTTGGAACTAAATTTACTTATCGGACGCCATTCCAAACTGACAAATAGGTGAGGGCGCTGTCTGTTCTTGTTTTTGTGTTGAAAGTAAAAATATATATGACGATTTAATAGAAAATCTTGAGGTGGTACAATTTATCCGGTGGTACAATATACCCAACTTTCCCCTATATATATATATATATATATATATATATATATATATATATATATATATATATATAAATATGTATACATTAGTGATGTAACAAATCCTTGCCGATATCCGCGAATCCGATTGCAAATGTTGTTTTTTTTCAGTTTTCGGCGTAGGGTGAGGGAGGGTATAAATGTTGGCGACCATTTTTTGGAGTTCGAATTAAATTTGTATAGATTGAATATTCGCAAAACATTAGCACAATTTTTGCGAATGTTTGCAATATTATTGTTTTTTATTTAGCTAAAATTAACAATGTTTATTATTTTTACTGTCTGATTTTTTTTTTTATTTAATTTATAAATTTTATTGAGTCATTTATGTCAATCAATGTTATTTTTTCCCCATTTTTTTATTTTTGTTATTCTCAAAGAATTGTTGTTGCGCCTATAATTAAGGTAACACTTGGTTTTGTGTCTATGTTTATATTGTCATATGTCATATTTGTTGGTGTATTCCTTGTTGGTGCAACTTTTAAAAATAAATAAATGCGAATATATAAAACATGAGATTATTCGCGAATGCGAATGCAATATTCGTTACATCACTAGTATACACGCATGCGTCAACATAGATCATAAAAATTCATGAACGAATTCGTAGGGCGTTGGACTAAGCAGTGAAGTACCTAATATTGGAATGCACTTATGTTTGCATGCTTTCTGTCGCGGAGAAATCGTAAGTCTCGGAGAGAGTAGGAATTCTAATTACGTAGCTGTTACAACCACCACATGGCAAGGTTTTAAAGTAGATATTTACAAATTGCTCACCTCAGCCGTTTTGCACGTTCGTAATTAATGGAAGCTTGCATAAGGACTGATAGTTAAATATTTAGTAGCTAACAATGTATAAGTTTATTGATAAAATTAAATTATGAAAATACAGTATCTTAATAAAAGTACCTTCTTAATTAAATGTAAGAAATATACAATCGTTATATGTATCTCGATATAGATAGTTAATAAAAGGTTGAACATTAATTTGCTTCAAGTTATATTGCATTGAAAACATTCCTGCGACGGGACGGCACGCCTGGAATTTGTCCCGAGGGCAAATTAATTTCTATTCTACTTTTGGCAGATTATTTCAAATTGCAGGTACACATTTAATATCATGTTAAAATATAGTTATAATACCCTAAATTCCTTTATTTCGAGTACAATAATGCATTTCGAATATCAAAATATTACCAATTCCTCGATATGTCATCAATATACCAAAATTGTTTAAATTAAAAAAGAACTACTGCGTTTACTCAATACCACTTCACCATAACTCTTATTTCCTATTGTGGTATTGCCACCTTCAGCATTGCCTGCACGATACGATTACGCGACGGATTCATCAAAGCATCACTAGAAACTTACAGAACCATTCGTGTGAATACGCCTTTAAGTTACTTCTTATCGCATAACTATAACCATCGCAATTATTCTAAGTAGGTAGATAGGTATACACTATATGTCGTGGTAGCCGTGGGGGATTATGTATTACAAACATATACCAAGGACAATTGGTCATAGCGGAGACTGTCTCAATAGATAGGTGTTATGCGTTCCGAATTCTCCTTGCGGCTTACAAAATTGCCAAATTTTAGTTGATTTAAGTTTATGCTGCGGGACGCTGGGCATGACTCTCTTGCTAAAATTAAGTATGTATTCCTCCACGATGCTCCATGATACTGGTCAAGTGTGGATTAGAAATACCATTGAGATCCTACAAATAACTTTTTAGTTAACACATATATTTTAATACATATACCTTACATATTTTTTTTCAATAGTAGACAATTCCATTCGACCTCCCTCCATAGAATATAGATACTGTATATGTATATGTCTAAACTTAGATTAAAAAAAACATATATTATGAATGCGTAATAGTTAAAATAATAATAACAGAAATAAAACAACGCCATAAACATTATCCAAGGACGATCAGTCGCACATTACCCGTTGATTCCGGCATTCCGGAGCGAACCGTCCGGTTTCTTGACCAATTGTAACCAATTGACACACGTAACGTATTGTCTTGTATTAACATTACCGCACAATGTAATAAACAATTAATATTTTACATGATTCAATTAAGGAATATGAGGTAATCACCACGTTGTTTTAAGACAAACTGATTTTTAAAGATATCTTAATATGACTTAAAAATAATTTTTCGATTTAAGATAGTTTTATAGAAATACATTTTTCCAGGGACAGTCATTCAGAAATACATTTTAATTTAATTCTAAAAGTAATTTGTTTCTTAAATTATTTTGTTAATTTTCGCAAAAAATGTAATTTAGAAAGTTATGATAAATATGATCTTCAGTTTTTAACGATAACATTTCTCTCTTTTACCGAGATCATAAATTTTACTTAATGGTGTATTAATCTATAATAAGATTTTTTTCTGCAAATATTTCTAGTACGGAATAAAAAGTTTTTAAGTGATTCATTGACGGGCAACGAATCTCTATCTCTCAACTTTAATAGCATCAACCACTTTTTATTTTTATTTGGCAAACCGTATGATGCGAATGAATCATAAAGCTAAATATCGTAAATATCACGTGAGAAAATACGATGCCGATCATGTGGAATACATCTTACAACATTTATAGCAAACCATAAATTTTATTCCGTATTATGTGTCCTTCCTTGCTTTCTCCCCAATTCCCTTAACTTATCTTATAATTAACTGTCAGTCATATCAATGAATGCGAATTTATCAGCACATGTGTGCACTTCTACCTACTTATATTTCTCGTAATCTCTAAACTCTACACTAGTTGTTTAGTAGAGATCGCCTTTAAGCGATAAGACCGCCCATTGCGAATATCTCGTCTTGTACACACTCATGTGCAATAAAGTTTTTTGCGTTGTATGTTATTGTACATACATATACAGGCAATCTTAATCATTGGGCAAGATTATAAAAGTATAGGTACTTAACATAATCATATTACGCTCTTTCATAAGACTTATGTTCCTAATTTTTACAAACATTTTACGTATGTATTCTCTCATTTTCTCACTCTCAAGGTCATAAAAGTTGGACGCCTACAGTGGGCTGGACATGTGGAAAGGATGGGTGAAACCCGCGTACCCCAACGTCTACTACATAGTAAGCCGGACGGACAGAGAAACCGAGGAAGGCCAAAACTCAGGTGGCTAGATGGAGTCATGCAAGACCTAAAAACTGTAGGCGTGACAAGATGGAGGGGGAAAGCCCAAAATAGACTGGACTGGAGAATGTTCTGGACCAGGCCAAGGCTCACCAGCGGCTGTAGCGCCTTAGATGATGATAATGACTCTCTCATTTTCACTATTTTTTGCCGTATATCTTATCAACCTCAACACAAATCAATCTCATTCTTACATATCGTTATTCAATGTGAAAAGTTCTTATATTTCCTCCTTTTTTTACGTTACGAGACGGTCAAATGTACGTCTTGCAAACAATCAACCTCAATTGAAAGTAACGTGAAGGGAGATATACGCACAAGTACCGAAGTTCCCCGCAAGGCATTTTCAATGCAGATTCTATTTCTCGTTGAAATAATACTAATTCACTCATTCGCCATTAGGTATGATGACATCTATTCTTACACGTAATCGAACATCTGAGTAAACAGTACGTCTTGTCAAGTAATAAATGCGAGTAGTGTTAATGTCTAATACACGTGTGTCACTTGCAGTTGTTATTAGGATCTCAACGCGAACATATAGTTTTTTTTCCTTACTATCATCAGAAGGACGCGTGCTCTTTATCATCAACGTTTCTAATTTATTTTGAGTGACATAACTTTCATTTTTTCCGTAGGTAATGAGATATAAAATGTTTGAATATAATGGTCTTTCACTTTTCTTATGAATACTTGAGAAAACTTTACACATACCTACAGTAGTGTAGGTTTAAACTCGATGTCAAACACTTAGCTTGCGATAGTGTTAGTTATTGAGAAGAGGTAGATAAGAGTGTTTTTATGTTATAAACACATTGTCTGGTGGTTGACGATTTCTTAAGAAGTTACAAAAAAAAAATAGTCTTACAGATCCGCAAGCCAGTATAGCAAACGGCCATATATAAGATCGGCATTTATGATTTGCAGAATTGAATTGCAAGTAGTTAAAACGTAGCTGTAGTCGTGCGCGGAGCTCCGCGGCCTCCGCTGATAAGATAACCTTGCCTTTCAATTTATTTCGCGGTATAACCACCGCTCTATAAAAACTTCAAATAAAACGCTTATCAATTGCTGACGTTAGCCGAAACCTTTAATTATGCCTACACCTCGTATTCGGTCGGAACGTTATATAACGTGTTTGACTATTAACGATTTGTATGTTTTAGTCATAATAAATGTTTTGATGGCTTATCTTTCCTCGTGAATAAATAACAAAGTCCAACGATAATTTAAAATACATAAAAAATGACTAAACGAAAATTTACATTTTACAACTTCTTAAGTTGTGGTTCAATAGTGTTAGATCCATATTGTTCGGCGTTGCAGGCCGAGTAAGTACCTCGTGTTCAAAAGGATCGTCTGTGCGGGAAACCCGTTTCTGTTTATCTCCGCTGAACGACAGCCTCCTCTTGAACAACTTCATCTTTGAGCCGGGGCCGCCGCCGGCGCTGCGCGAATGTCACCTCGCCTCAGATGTAGCCACGGCTCATCATTTATTAGTTACGGGAGTTAAGGCGGCCGTGGCAGTTAATGAAACACTGGTCCCATAGCGAAGAAAAAAATTAACGAATTTTCTTTGGAATGTCAAAGGAAATTGTTATCACTTATCACGTTGGGCGAGTTAGCCGCGATTTAGTTACAAATCGCGTAAACTACCTTTCGCGGCATAAAGCAAGCACGTGGGGATGAGGTGCACTAGAGCCGCGCATGGCCATTCCCGTGCGGCACGGTGTGCGGTCTACTCGCGCGTCCGGCGCGCACTGACAGCGGCGCGCCGCGGCGGCTGCGGGCGGCGCGTCACCTTCACGCGGCCACCGCACCACGACACCACGGCTCGGTAGTTCTCGGTACCGGCGCACCCGCCCCCTAATATTCCAACACATCAATCAAAACACGTCCATCACATCCCCCTGCAAATGGGTTTCGCTTTGTACCCAAATTACAGTGTCCATCAGGTAGTAAATTGTCATTTTCTTTTCACGCCTTGCGATTCAAATCCGTTCATCAATATTCGTACACGTCACGATGACCTTATAAAGTATATTTATCTTTTATTTGTAGTCTGCCAAAAATCAAAGTTGAACTATCGAGCTTGAGCCAAGCAACTTCACTTCAAAGAGGCATACTTAAAAACGCAATCTTCATACTGTTGATTCACTCGCTAAAGTTACCAAACTCCCCTCTTATTGCAATCAATTACGTCCGCATAGCGGCCTCAAATAGTCCAAGTGAGATCAACACACCGCGAGCAGCATCCGTTGTTGCCATAAACAATACACTAAAATTAGAGATGCTAGAGCAAGTTGCGTTTGACACATGTCAATTGTTCCAACCAATGTGTTGGTGTATGGTGTACCGTGGACCACATTAATGTAATGAGACTTACTGTAAACGTTTATCCACACAATTACATACGTGACCGGAATATTCAATAAAAGATCTGTATCTGAGAAATTCTTGAAACATGTATATAATGTAGAGCCGGATCTCTTTAAAACAATCTAGATATGAAATATTTTAAACAATGTTCAGTTACCTTCAGCTTCTTGAATATTTGATAAACAAAATAATTAATAATATATTTACGTATTTTACCAACATTATTTATACTGTTTTTTTTTTGTTGTAAAGCTGGGATCATGAAGTATTAATAAATTATACACAATGGGTGTATTAAGAAGACGTGTTTCAGGAGTTAATTGGATACCCGCATAAAATCGAAATATCACCAGGCGTCTCAATACCAAAGCAGTGAGATCGTAATTGCGAGGGTAATGAGCGTGAACTAACGCGCCGTCGATGCAATTAACGAAACGTACGACTCGTTTGCAATTTAACCTAATGATAATTATACTCTGCTTATATATATTTTTTAGAGTTCCATATTCCAAGGGTAAAAACAGGACCCTTATAATTAATAAGACATTTATATAGAATTAATAAGACTTCGCTGTCCGTCTGTCTGTCGCAAGCCTGAATGAAGCAGACTCGTGTCCCAAGCTAGCCTAGAATAAAATAAATAGATAAGGGAGGATCCCAAACAACGAACGCGGTTTTTTGCCGTTTTTATGGATAAAACGGAACCCTTCGTACCTACCCAAGTCCAACTCGAACTTGGCCGATTTTTTTAATTGATTTTATTGCTTTTTAATACTATGCAATTTAGGACATTCTGGGCAATAGTAACATAACGGTTTTGTGACGTAAGAGTCATATGTAACATCTGTAGATAATTTGATATTCGGCCAGGAATGCGGAATAATTCTGTTCGTTTGCTAAAGTATAAGAGTATGTTCTTGAAAGCCATGAATTGTTAGGTACGAGGACTAGATTAGAACGCCTCGTATTATATTACTGAGCTGCTTGATTACATAGACAATAGTAAGTACTTATTATAAGGAAGATGATAACACGAGAGAAACGGTAGATACGAGCTACCGTTATGTCTGTGACGCTAAAACAAATTCATTCATAATTAAAGATTCAATAAATATTTGTTTTTACGAAGATAACCCTTATTTAAGATTAATACTTTTTTTACCCTTCTAATACCCTATAATGAAGTATATAGGTACTTGGAGAAAGGTCATATTTATCATAAGCAAACTTATAATAAACGGTAAAGTTAAATGACTGAAACATTACAAAAAACCGTACATCGCATCGCTATATCGTTCGTTATCTGACAAGAAGGGCAGGTATGCATAAATTGTGAACGCAGACAGTATGACATTTGAAGGATCTTCGCAAATATTTCACTACCAATAAAGTGTAATTGATTGCAGGTCCTTACACCCGCGTCGAGTCACTCGTTTGTTTCAATGATTAGTCCCTTACTGCCTAATAGGGTACAAGAGGAACCAAATTAATATGTATTGAGGGTATTGGTTGTTATTTATCACCCTTTGAAAGTACAAACAGCACCCAGTGATCAGTACATCGCCTCTTAACAACAACAAGTACAAATTGATATTTTTTGATAAATTTCATATTTTTTCTTAGGCGGTAAGTCATTAAGTAATATTTATAATAATCGTATTAAGTCTGTATAAGTCCATTCATTTTAAGGAATTTTATTTTGTGTAACTTTATAATTCGCCTTCAATAAAAATCATAGTTTTCAAGATAACATGTTGTTCTTGTGAAGAGGCGATACCTATGTATTTCTGACTAAAAAGTCATAAATAATTTGTACGAATGTAATTAACTATGTATTAGTTTAAAGGTACAATACACATTTACAAAATTGTTTGTACAGAGCTCCTATTTCCACAATGAAGGACCTGCCTACTACTGTAGTGTGTTTAAATCGAAAATTGAGTTTACGGTTTGAACACGTTTCTAGTGAAAACAACGAACACAAATTAGATGTAGCTAGAAATTGAAAGAAATTGGAGTACATACCTAATGTGGAAAGTTAAGTTATTATAGGAATATGGAATAAGAATGGAATAAGGAATATGGAATATATGGAAAGTTAAGTTAAATTATTATTAACTAAGGTATCATATCAGCTAATGTTTACGCCAATCACTTTATTCACTTTATTTAACTTTGCAGTATTTCTTTACACCTTTGGCCAGCGTCATAGCTAGTCATTAGCGCCCCTGTCAAGGTTATGGTTTTGAACTTTCAAGTTAAATCTTGACGACAGTTTTTGCTAACTTACATAACAATCAATGTTTTAATAACTGATACGTAATCCTTGTACGATACTAATTTCTTTAGTGATTTTACATAGTTAAAATTCTTGTATGCTCCGCATAATGCGCCTCCTTAATGTTGTGCTCTTGACCATATACCATCTTGAAATATAACATCTGCGTAACGTTAACAATTACATTTTATAGCATAATCAAAAATCCATGTTCCTTATCGAATTTATTCAAATTTACCTACATTACCATTTTTATATCTATAGGTAAAAACAGCGCGTCCGCTGCCGCATAAAATTTAAACATGAGATATCATCTCAATAGTCAGTAGGTATTACATTTCCGGAAGCACTCTAAACTATATTGCCGCTGGCCTTGTTATTCTATTCCCAGAACCTTATTACTTCAGCGTTTTATCACTTTACCCTCTCGACCTTGCGCCGATATATCTGCTATTAACTCGGCGGTTACAAGTCAAATTTCCCCGCCGATGTATACGCAATACTCTAACAAACCCAATTGTTATCACGACGTGGCCTAAATAAGGAGAACCTAAATGTATTACGTAATTTTAACCAACTCATACCGTAAAAAGTTTTAAAAGTTAGTGGCAACTTGTTAACGTTTATTGTACAGCTGTTGATTCTGCTAGAGCTTGCTTTTTAGCTTAACATAAGAAGTAAAACTTAAAAATTAAAGAGACTAAAACTATTACAAACAATATTACAAGGAAAACACAAACTCTCTTTCTTGCAGGATCTTTTCATGCGTTGTTTTCTAATCCGGTAGTAGTATGAAAAAATTACGATAATTTCCGTGTAAGCCTGCGCAAAATAAATAATTAGGTTTATATCATATTAAACGACATTAAATAGTTCAAAATGCTGTTTTATACGACCATAGTATCATAGTAATTACTTTAAAAGTCTCCAACATAAACAAAACTTTCCAGTTATAAAATGAATTGGGTCAAAGTTGATGCAACCAGGGAAAAGCATCGTCAGTTTATATATAATAATTTCTTACATGTTTTCAGTATTCACAGTACATATTTACGGATCTTTTCTAGTTTTCTCTATTTTTACTCATGAAGAAATCTTCAGATTAGATGACCCAGTTTTTACCATGATATATGAACAACATATAGTTAAATCTTTTTTTTATCATATTTATGTCATACGGCTATGCCATAATTATTTTTCTACTGACAATTTCCGGAAACTATAATACAACATAGTATTTACCCGAATTTTAATGTTTTTAATGTATATTATTGGGACTAAAGCTTTTTAGTAAAAAAATAACGTCAAAGTCAGTAGACGAATAAAAGAGAAAAAGATAATTACTTAACTTTTCCTTTGTGTATTTGTATGACAAAGACCTTAACTTTATGCTTTTTACAACTATATATTATCTTATAATCAAAGTAATAAAATAAATATATTGTTATTCAGCGAAATAAGGAAGAAACACAAGTAATATTTACGATTTGTTTAGCTCTAAAACTGCAGGATGTGGAGATGTAGAGTTTGGAATGCGCGAACGGTCGGTGTGAACCGCCCATGTTTGCTTCGGCAGTTAGCGCTATCTATCCTTACCGTAGCCGCTTCCCGGCGGTACTGTGCTCTACATGGGAATTCAAAATATTAGCCTCTACCACGTAGTTGTTACTCAAACGGCTTATCTTCTTGTAGCAAGACTCTAATACGAATTTAAATAATTAAATTTACCACATTCTTAAATTTCAATACTCTTATTAAGGTGGGTAGTCTAGTAAAATTCAACCTGAAGAGATGGTAAAACTATTATTAACACTGGAATGGCAACACAATTGTGCTTGGCTTCAGGTGGCGCCTTAGTTCTATATAAATTTGTTACAGTCACTAGTTTATTGTAATACATTTGGTTTAAGATCTTTGTTAATATTTCCCTTAATATTAACAATCACTTCGGATACCATGAAATAAACTGCATGATCGTTTGCTATTTCAATGTTATATAATAATATTACTAGTTTTTAATTGTCGTTCAACGTGTTAAATATAACTTTAATTAGCAACTTAATTTGAACTTTAGTGTAAGTTATAAGTCATACATCTGACGATGAAAAGACAGCTCATTAAGGAAGTCCCGATAGCTATTACACAAAATTAAGTTATATAAAATATTAGTAGTTTTAATAGTCGTTCAACATGCTAAAATAACTTTAATTGAACAAGCAACCTTATTTGAATTTTAGTTTAAGTTACAAATCACACATTTGACGATGAAAAGACGCCTCATTAAGAAAATCCCCAGATAGCTATTACACTGAAAAATTAAGTTAACACGTACAGAAAATTACCGAACAGTGTGAAAATCAAATCGTCGTTGTCGCTGGCGTGCGCCACGTTTTGACCCGTCTCCGGTCGCGCCACTTTCATGTTCACGTTCCATAATCATAATCGTAATGGGAAGTAATGCCGGCAATTTCCAGTTGCAAACAGCCCCTCATATCGGCCTTATCTCGTTTCTCATACCCGCGACGATATTCAGACACTCCAATATGCGAAAGCTGGGTAATCGAGGACCTTCGAAGTGCCTCAAAAGTTATTATAATAAATTAATTTACGCCGTCAACTATCCTGATAGCATCGAACATGCTGTAAACGGTAATAACGTAGCACTTTCATTATATGTAAGATTTTATCAATGTTAAGTGAGCGTTTAAATCGATCGTAATTTAGTAATGTTAGGTTGCGGATAGCGGCCGAGCCCACAAAAAACGTTTGAGTGAAATTGAAGCAACTTACAGCGTTATGCAACTGCGCTATGAGCTCTGCAGTATTGGCGTGGTCGGATAACTGCACAGCGCTCGACACCTGAAACAAACATTCCTCGTGCTCCGTTAAGTGGGTCAACAGCTCCCCAGGGAGTCGGGGGACATCTAGCCAGCGGATGGGTGTTGTTATTTCTAAAACTTGGAATTTCGGCCGGACTTTTCGTACGCTTAAGTTTGCTACTCGCAAGATTGTAGTTCTTAGTAACTTGAAATATTCCTAGTTCGTACAGTATGTTGTCGTAGAATTTTGGTATTAAAGAGGAAGAGTATAGTTGAGTATAGAAATTTGGAGTTCGGTAAATTTAATGAAAAAAATGTAATAACACACTTATGACCGACCTTGCGTAGAATTTCAAGGTCTTTTGAGATTGACCTCTTATTTTATTTTCTATACTCGTTAATTACTTATTTTAGACCCAAAGATTTTTATCTATTTTTGAACTCCTTAAATTTGGATTGCAGGCACGGATTCAAAACTGTGATTCCGCGACAATATTTAAAAAAAATAAGTTAAAGATCAGTGAAGTTTCCACTAGTAACAAGTATACTCCTTATACCTAATTAAATGACAAATACATACATATAATCGAATTTTATATATACTTTTTTATAAGGTAGGACGTGTATGGTTCGGCCATTGATTTACCACCAGCACACCTATTTTTAGCGTGAAGCTGATCTTGCGCTTCGGTGAAAAGGTGTAGATGCCGACTCACTTCTATATGCGACCTTCTTAGTCCTTGGAATTAGGAACGCGCCTGTGATTGACTTCAGTTATAAACCCTATTCTACCTAATTGAAGTCGCTTACATATATCCATGGATGGTAGTAACAGCTTACTCAGGTGGAGTGCATGTTCGTTTGCTACTTTCATTTTATGCAAAAAAGTCCTGACTAAAGTAGTCTGAGTCTGAGTCATGGTGCGGAAATGGAGGTCGGAGCTCTACACACGATCTAACTTTTTTCAAAATTGCTACATTCATTTGCCTTTGATTTTGATTCCTCGTTTGTAAATATTTGACCTAAAAAGAATCATAATAGAGAAATTGTGGCATCAACGAAAACTAAAAGGAGGCTTTTATCCATTTACGTGAATCCGCACCGCGTGTAAAGCGCTGCCTTAGGGCGGCAATTTGCGGTTATTGTCTTCCACCATTCCACGATATCTCTCCGCATTCGCCAAACGACTCTATGGTTCTCCACGCAGTTATACCAATTAGGGCGCAAAATCCGTTTCACCCTCGAAACATTTCACATCGTCCCAACCGTATTTGTAGAACGTAATTTCATATGTGATTGCAGTTTCGAGTGCTGAATTCTTTGATTTTTACTATGGCCATATTTTTTGTAACAGTATCTATATGAGGTTACGTGTAAATATATCTTGTTCTAATAAAAACTAAATTGAAGATGTAGGTTCATTATATATACAAAAATTATTACAGTATCTGCCAACAAAAGAATAATTAAACCATGGATTACACCGGGCATTGTAAGATGTATTAAACACAGAAATAAATTACAAAACCAATTAAAAAAAGATGAAAATAATGAAACTTTAAAAATAACTTATCGTAGGTATCGTAACTTCTGTAACAATACTATAAAAAATCTCAAAAAATGCTACGAAAGGGATCTGATAAATAAAGCTAAAAGTAATAATAAAACTCTCTGGAATTGTATAAAAAATATAACTTTCCTTAAAAAACAAAAAGATAATATAAATGAGCTCTTATACCTTCTAAATTCCCCTTCCAAATCGGCAGAACATATTAATAAGTATTTTAACGATGTCGGTAAAAAATTAGCCAGTAAAATTAAAACTGATTCGAAATCATATCAAGAATACCTTGCCTCACTCCCTGTCCAAGCTAATTCTATTGGCATTATTACACCTGACACCTTCGAAATAGAAACAATTATAAATAGTCTTAAACCTGAGTCTGCTTCTGGATGGGACAATATTCCAACAAAATTCATAAAAATGGCAAAAGAGGAACTAATTCCGATAATAACTCACCTCAGTGTCCTATGCTTCCAACAAGGCAGATTTCCCAGAGAATTAAAATGTGCAATAATACACCCTGTGTTCAAAAGCGGCAATAGAAGCGACCTTAATAACTACAGGCCTATTTCGATTCTAACTGTTATTTCTAAAATTATTGAAAAACTAATTAACTCACGACTATCCCAATTCTTAGACAAATACAACATACTTTCGAAGTCACAATATGGTTTTAGGAAGGGTACAAGTACAGAAGAGGCTATTCTAGACCTAACCAGCCATATAACGAAACATCTAGATGATAAAAGAAAAACACTATGTATTTTCCTAGACTTAAAAAAAGCTTTTGACACAGTGTATGTTCCCACTCTTCTTATGAAACTGGAAAAAATTGGTATAAGGGGAACTTTTCATTCATTAATAAACAGTTATCTCACTAATAGAACCCAAAGGGTCAAACTAGATAATAACATAATTAGCTCACATCATTTAACCTCTAACTTTGGGATCCCTCAAGGTAGTGTGCTCGGTCCTACCCTGTTTCTTATTTATATAAACGATCTGACAACACTAAATATATATAACGGCAAAGTATTTTCATATGCCGATGATACCGCCATACTGTTTTACGGAGCAAACTGGAATGAAGTATACAAATTGGCAGAATCCGGTCTACACACGGTAGTTAAATGTTTACATCTTAATACACTCACATTGAATACTTCAAAAACAAATTTTATAACCTTTTCAATAAACGACTCCTCGCAGCCAAATCCTAACTTAACAATAACGCCGCATTTTTGTGTTAACGCTGACTATAACAGTTGTGACTGCAAGCAAATAGAAAAAGTAAATAGTACTAAATATTTAGGAATAGTATTGGATAAAAATCTATCATGGTACCCTCAACTTGAATTAGTTGCAAATAGGGCAAGAAAATTAGTTTGGATTTTTAAACACCTAAGGAATATAGCTGATAAATCTTTAGTTACCTATATATACGTATCTCTTATACAATCTATATTTAACTACTGTATTACAATATGGGGTGGAACATGCAAAACAAAATTCTTAAGCATTGAACGGGCGCAAAGATTTATACTTAAAATTATGTTACATAAAAAAAGGATATATAGCACTGATAAATTATACAAAGAGGCAAATGTACTAACAGTAAGGCAATTATTTATTCTTCAATGTATTTTAAAAACGCATAAGAATATTTCAAAACATAACGACCTGCTGAAAAAACGGAGGCATAATATGATTATACCACATGTGAAAACAAATACAGTAATGGCTTCGAGACAATTCAAGTCTCAATCTATTAAGATTTATAATAAAATCAATAGAATACTTAAACTACATGATATGACGTTTATCGAATGTAAAAAAAGAACAACACATCTACTTAAGTCCCTAACCTACGAAGAAACAGAAGACCTATTACACAATTAACTTAATTTTCTACCCGTATAAAATGATTAAATATAATATATATCTACTGATGCGACTATCTTATATATTAGTTTATGATATTATATGATTATGTACGTCTATCCAAATAACTAATAAGTATGTGTTTATTTATGTATTTTTCATATTTTATCTATTTATGTATAGGTATTATAAATAAGTAGTATTAAGTTATATTTAAGGCTTTCAAAAATTTTAAATAATTGCATAATTGTAAGTATGGTAGGTGACCACAGAGAAGAGTGGACTCCCCTACCACAGGTTATTAATAAACTTACCAGGGGAGATCCCACGCACTGTATATTACCTATTTGTTAATAAAGGATTTTTGATTTTGATTTGATTTGATTTTTTTTGAGTTTTTGAGAGAACTACAACCATATCTATTTCTGCTTATAATAGATAAGAACTGCACTATTTCGGTTTAAAGGGTGTGGTAAGGAGGCACAGTTGTCTAAGACGTTCCATAGTAGTTCTCAGGAATAACTACGAATCAATAGCCAGTTTCAGAGTAAGTCTGTGAATATGAGGTTTATTACAGATTCCTACGGGCACCAGTGGTCACTTACCACCAGATAGAGCGAATGTTCATTAGCTACTTCTAATATATATAAAATTCTCGTGTCACGGTTTTTATTGCCATACTCCTCCGAAACAGCTTGACCGATTTTTACCAAATTTTATATGCTTATTCAGTAGGTCTGAGAATCGGCCAACATCTATTTTTCATACCCCTTAAGGGTTGTCCACCCTTAACATTTTTTTTTATTTTTTATATGGCAAAACAACGTTTGTGGGGACAGCTAGTATACTATAATAGTATGTTTTGTTGACATTTAAAAGGGATCTTAATTTAAACAGTAAACCTTTCACTAAGGAGTGTAAAACGTTTAGCTAGATTAAATCAGCACTAAATTACAGTATTTGTTGGAGCGTTCAACAAATACCAGCAAGCTTTGCACAAAATCTTTACTTTGCATATCCAAAGCTAGATCAGGAATTACCAGACCCGTACCATTTTACGGTATCTAAGAAGTGCTTAAGTTCACTGATCATAATCGAAAATACACAGCTTCTACGAGACTAGCAGCGCATAACCGCAGGAAAATCGATGTGGATAATTCATAATTTGTATAGGTAATTGTTTTCCGTGAAGCTCCAGCGGAGTTTTAAACTCTCGCCGATTTAATGATCGAAGTAACGGAGAAATCATGAGCGCTTGATATGAACAATGCAAAGGAAATGTGCTACTGACACTACAATCCCGGTAAGAAAACATCAACTTCAAAATAATCAATATACTTTTTAGGATTTTCATGAAGTGAAACTTCTTTATCGGGGTTGGAAAAAAATTTAGTGTAACATTTTTTCGTTACGCGCCATCTTTTTCTGTTACGCGCCATCTTTTTCTTATCCCTACCACGCCTGATATTAGATAGATTATTATAGATTAGATTATTAGATAAAGTTTAATAAAAGCCTTTTATTAAACTTTATCTAATTTAACTTTATTTAACCAATTTCTGTAAAGTTGCATATAGTAAATTATTTTTTGAAAAATAACGTCATAAAGAAGTTTCACTTCTTACGAGTGTACGCTAGTACACGCACACATTTTTTTTTGTCAAGCATGGCCGTGATCTTATAAATCATACGTGATAGTACACCGTCATAAAGTATTTTTTTTCTTGTTGAAAAAATTATCAATAACCTTGTGTTTTTAATAACACTTACTTTACAAATATATTCATCCGAAAAAACTAGAAACGCTACATACTCAGTTCAGATATATTGCTTGTTTTATAACGCCATAGGCTAAAAACAAACATTATACTCAAGCCTCATCATTTGTCAAACTATACAAAGAGGAATATCATCCATATAAAATAAAACATATTTCAATTGCCTAATAAGTAGAACATCAATATGGATTCTATTGTACAATTCATCAAAACTCGAAGAGTGACGCGAGACGAACTGTTAAAATATGACAGAACATCGGTCACATGCGGTTAACATTTCCTTTGATACATTTGATGAGCTTTGTTAAGCATTTGTATACACGATTACAAAGCTTGTCATCGTTAACATACCACGAATAAAAATACTAAAAGGTCCAACTTTCGTCAACCCATTATTCTCCCACTGTTGGGCACGGGTCTTCTCTCAGAATGAGAGAGTTTATGTCATAGTCCACCGCGCTGGCCAAGTGCGAATTGGTGAACTTCACACACCTCCACTTTTTGTTTTTAAAGAACTCTCCGGGTGTATAGGTCTAATCAAGATATTTTCCTTAGCCGAAAAGCAGTGATAATTAATTTCTACGCATATAATTTTAGAAAAACGGTGGTAGGTGCCTGGGTTTGAACTTCGGACCTCCCTATCGAGAGGGCTAGTTTCAACCATTAAGCTATGACTGCTCCAACTTACTGGTCCAACACCGTACTGCATTCGTTTTGATCAAATACCTACATTCTCACATAAATCAAATGTTTGAAAACGTACACGTAATCATCATTAATTGATTTGGCACGAAGATTACATGGTTTGAGTTATTGCAATCAAGCGAATCAATCGTTAGCTTAAGCTCGCTCCGTTGCTTTATATACTCACACATTTGAAAATGTATCTCTATGTAGTAACATAAAAATAGATATGTCTAATATGATTTCGCAAACGTTATAGTATAAATATAGAAAATAACAAACTATTTTTTATAAAAAGTAAAGTGTTTCTAAATTGCAATAAGAAACATTCATTATACTCATGATAAGTATATTGGTAACTAATACCCCATTGGTATATAATACTAATACACTAAAATAATGGCAATAAACAAATGAACAGAAAGGAATAGGTACAAAGTTAATAGGTACAGGGGCAACTTTTAATAATTTCAAATAATTTTACCACAAAACTGAGTCAAAAGAAGCGACGTAATGTCAGATTATTATCGTATTTACGACGTGATCTTATACGTACATTGACACATTTGGGATCAGCATGTTGCATGTATCGCAACAGCGTCCGGATACTGAATTCTTCTTGGAAAAGTTAAGGCATCCAATTTCACCGAACTCCAGACAGTTACGAGGAATCGTGTTCCATTTGTAAACGATAGCGCCTTGTCGCCTTTACAGTAACTAGCCGGGAATTAGGCTAGCTCGATCTAGCAGTCGATAAACAGCGTACCTTTTAAGAAAATGGCTAAGTTTAAAGACGTGTCTCGACCAATACACGTGCCGCAATGCCGTAAAAATAAACCTCGCACCACTCCCTGTCCCGGTAGAGACGGCAATCGGCCCCATTTGTGTTGCTTGATCGACTGCAGGCCCGCACTTATCCATGTTTAATAGGCCGATCAAGAAATCGCGAAGTTAATAACAGATCGTTTATTTTCGTAAACTAAAGTGTTTAGTTCGACCGCGGTAACACGCCCAAACTATCAATCCACAATATTCCTTCAAACTTTTCATTCGTAAAATACTTTAAGGAACAAAATTGTCTTGCGTAATATTTACAGAATTCTGTTCACGTCAGTCAAGACGTTCTAGATGTCAGAAAACCTATAATTTTCATGTTCAATTCAGCTTGTTGGTGTCTTATTAATAGTCTGGTAAGGCAATTTAATTTGAAACCACCCATGGCATAATTTTATGGTACGCTGGTCACCAAATATGAGATGATAATTTATGCCACGAAAAATATTTAACTTTTACTCATAATAAACACGCCATTCCTCGTGACAGAACCTTTAATGACAGTTAAATTAAAACGTAACAAGTTATTTTGCACATAAGCCATTTATAATACTTATATACAATTAAGTACACACCCACTTGTTATTACACCCTATAAAGAAGTTGATTTAATATTTTCACAGCGTTAAACACATCAACGTCATGACGTAATGTTTGCGACATCACATATTACTTTTAAAAAGGCTGTTTAAGGCCTTCTGTCGGTACGTTTTTACTGCTTCATTAAAGGTGGAAATCCGTACGATAAAATAAATATTAACTTTATTCGTGAGGCCGTCTCGTAAACGTATCAATTCGCTAAGTCTTCACGAACTGCAAACACATTTACTTAAACTGGGGCTTACCATAAATTGTTCACGAACGGCAAATATATGAAATGAAAGCTCACTAAAAAATCATCGCAGTCATTTCGACGTCTTTAATCTACTGAAGTGATATCGCTCGCATAACGCGAAGTTATTACTAAGTGGGTTAATGTCTTTCGCTCAATTTTAACGGGTAATATTGTATTTGCACATAATTTTGTTAATCTAAAACAACAATGTATCTAAAATTTCAGAGACATACTTAATAGTTTTCTTCGGCATGTTCCACTTACCTTTCATAGGCAGAAGCCATTAAGCTCCATTTAAACCACAATTTTGTCTAACTGCTGCCATAACAATATCAATTATTTTAACATTACAACTCTAATAGGCCATTGTTAATTTTGATGTAGGTAATTTTTTGAACATAAGATTTCGCTTCGCACAGACATTTTTGTCTTCTATAACTATAATAATATAAACCCAACATTGATTTTAAATGGCAATTTAAAATTACTAGACGTAGAACTCCTATTAATAATTCAATTAATTTTTATTCCTATTTGGACACATAAATCTACATAATGTTTTCTGAAAATTCCTTTCTTATAGACCTATTTCGAGAAATGTTACCATTTCTACAAATTACTCGTGGATTAAACGATTTTATTTCATGTTATGGAATTTGTCTTTGGAGCGCGGCGAAACGCTTTACAAGAAATCGGTTATCATGGTTTTCCAATCTCCGTCGTGTCGAATCCTCGTTTATGACTGGTGTGAGCAAAAAATTTAGGTACCTACGTGTCAGAAGACGATTAGCACAAACGGCTAAGGCTGATCTGAGCTGTTTTGCCATCATTTGGTACGAGTATTTAATTTATTTACCTCACATCAATGTAATAAATCTTATCCGAAGCTCCGGGTCAATCGGTCTCTGATGTTTTATAACACTGCTGTCATTACAGACTCGACCTCGAGTTTGTATGGCAATATTTGTTTTATAGATAACAACTGCGACATGCAATACACTTAATGACTATAATAGAAAATAAAACATGGCTTCCGAGATTTCTTCGTTTTAAAAACATACTTTTAAATGTTTTCACGATTCCATTTTACCACGGATTTGTAAAATGAAGATTTCATTTCGTAGCGTTCTGAAACGCTTTGACATAAGGCTCTTCTGAAAAGTCGGCAATAAATTGGCATCTCCTATGGTGTTGCATATGTCAATAGTTTACATTGACTTCTCTACATCAGGTAACACGCCTGACATACCGCTACAATTAAAATAAAAAAAAACCCGTAACTAAACAAACAAAAGTAGTAAAAACAATATCCAGCCGTCTGATATACAACATGATAATTTTTTAATTAATAAAAATACTTGTCTTACTCACGCATGCTTTTGTACATCTAAAAGAATCCTTTTATACTCTACTTCAAATACGCCCACTTTTAGAATACGGCTATTAACTGTACATTTACTTATTTGTTGTATACTTGTTTTGTCTACAAACAAAAGTAATTTCACGTTAAATTATTCTAAGAGAATGACATAGCAAGTTTATTTTTTTTGTGAAGATTGAATATCTCTAAAGGTATATTTTATGAAAGTTGATCGCCCAAAATCAAGCAGCGCAAGTGCCTTTTCATATTGTGTTTTAGTAACATCATAAAAATTACATTATGATTTCTCAGGCCTGGTAATTAGTACCACACCCTTTAACCACGTATCTTTAAGTTAGAGATCAAAGTAAGAGAAAATATTTAAAAGACGGAACTTATGTTTAACATTTGATATCCATTTGTTGAAATTACCATTATTATAAATATTATTAAATAGCATCTTCTTATATTTTATAATATAATTTTCTTAATAAGATTTTGTAAAATATTTTGAGAAAATAATGTCAATAACAGCATCCGAAGTTCCCCAGTTCCTACACGTACCTACAACCAGTATCTACCTATAATGTAAAAATTACATATATAAATGACTTTCAGGACCTTACCCATTTTAAAGAAATATAAAAATATTTGAAGTATGCCATCTAACTCTACATTTCATAACAAACTAGTCATCCGAGTCGGGAGAACAAAGTAAAAAATACAATTAAGGCATGCCGCAGACATCGTAAAGCTGCAGTTATAAATATACATAAACAGCGGCTGTCGTACAACGCTTATGTGTTTATCTCGCAAATATTCCTAGTATTTGATGTTTGTGACTTTTGTTTGAACAAATCTACATCTAAACCTAATTTTTAAGCTAAACGAAACTAATTAATAGGTCATGCCAGAGAGGAACGTATCTGACGTTAAAGATAAGAATATTGAAGATTTAAGTTAGAAAGTGTAATATGAGAATATACAATAGAATAACTTATAGATGAACTACTGTAATAAAATGGTACTGCAGTCGTAAACTCATAGAGCTCAGCTGTGAGTGTAAAAGTGAGAACGATGAAACTTTACTACAATTATATTGGTTGAAAATTAAATTGTATTGTATAATAGCGTAGTGTATGCTTACACAGTAGTTGCAGTAAAACAAGATAATTGTACAATAAACTTATGTAACGTACAATAATATTAACCGACTCATTATTTTCATTAGCAAATATACATTAATAAAACCCCAGTAATTACCAAAGGGTAATTTCATGCAATGATGGTTTATGTTTATTTGTTTAGAAAACACAAATAGGAAAATAATTACAACCAGTTAGTTCATTACATAATACTATTTGCACCGTAAACATAAATGCAAACTTTAAATGATTGGCGGGATTTACGCATGGACGAGGTGCGGGATTACGGCGGTCGGAGCTAATGTTGTAGCTTTGCGGTTAGCTTCACAAAGTTTCCCCACAACATATCAGTCTTGCCCACTTCAAAACAAACTCCTCGCGAAACCTACTCACGTTGGTAGTTGTCCTTTGTTCACAAATTGCTCCCATTTTTCACTCTACTTAAATTATTCCATATAGCAAACTACAATATAAACTTCATAGTAAACTTTTTGTTATGCTCAGTTCTCGTCGTAGTCATTCGAATTATTTTACATAATTATATCTTCTCTTATACCTTTAACCATGATCATAGGATAATAAAAGAGACTATCAAAAAATAATCAACTAAGTAATCTCTGCTAAAATGAGGTTGTGACCCTCACTTATTATATACATTAATTATATATTTCATGATTATTAAATGTGTTGCAGTTATTTTTATTTTACTCGTAAATTCAATGTCCTTACATGTAAACCATTAAATGACAACTATTTATTGTGAAAATAAAAACAAATTTGTTTATTGTTATATGATAGGTTATTGCTTTGTGAGCAATTATAGATATTATTATTGTTCAAACTGTATGTTTAATGCATTTGATACTAATTAACTACTAAAATTTAGAAATAAGAAAAAATCATATCCATATTTCCTGTAGCAAGTCAATCTCGCGATGTAGGTACGGTACATTAGTACCTACACTACCTTTCTAAATCATTGCAAGTACAATTCTATGACACAAAAGAAAGATTATTCTCGTATGTATACGTCCCAACGATTCAATAAGTACCAACCTTTGGTATGAACTAGTGATGTAACGAATGTAATAATTTGAACACTTGCGAATGTGAGTGCCAACCGACATTCGTGTAGGTGATTGCGAATTTTTTTAAATATGATGCCAACATACACGCTACACGCTACACGCTTTCTACACTCATAGCCTCACACTAGGATGGTCTCCTGTGTCATTGGTACCATGGACACACACAAGATAAATACACAAACACCCAGACCCAGAGCATGAATCTAATCTCATCATTCAGATACCTGTCTGGCCGGGAATCGAACCTGGGACACATTGCACGTCAGACCGATACGGTAACCGCTCCGCCACGCGAGTCGTAGCTAGGTTTATTTTCAAGAAGATGCATGTACACATAGTTATAATAATTACTGGTATAAAATATAGAAATAGTGTAGAGGTACGGTACGGTACGGTTAAATGTATATTTCGCTACCTTTCAAAAACGACTCTAAGAATATATTTGTTTTGGTCGTCAAACTGTACCTACTACTGTAACTATACGTCAAACTTCTATATTCGTGAAACATTCGCATGCAAATTTGTAAAATTCTTAAACATACGAATATTCGCGAATGCGAAAGCGAATATTACGTCACTAGCATGAACTTACATACACGACCGTTTACCAATACTCGCAATCGATCACTCCGTGTGAGCCTTATCGGTTATCGGTTAAATGGCAACGCGTGTAAGCGTTCAGTTATTATTAATCCTCAGGCCCTGCAGTTATTTCCTATTTGTTATTCGCTTTTATGCGTCACATATTAATTTAGATTTAAAGTTTGTGAACACAATCGTATAGTTTTAAAGTGTACCAAATAAATTGGGTATCTAAGTCATTAGTATGTCATAACTACTTGATACTTAATGTACCTGCAATAATGTAATGATTGAAAATTGATTGGATCTTTATTATTTGTTATTTTAAATGTTTGCTTTGCAATTTCCATTAAGTTCACGTAAATACTAATTAAAACGTTGAATATAATTCGTTGCTAATTTATTATTGCTCCAAACCTTTACATATATTTGAGTTCTATTTTTTTTTCCTATATTTGTACCTAACGATAAGGCAGACGGGCCACATGATGGAAAGTGGTTACTGGTTACCGTCGCCTATGGACATTTGCAACACTAGAGGAGTATTTAATAAACGTTTTACAATTCATCGACAAAAGGTGTACCTACTATGCATATAAGTTTGCTTTAAAGTTAATATTATAAGCGTGCCTCTTTCACCTAATAGGTTCCGAGTTTTAACACCATTCTACCACGTTTAACCACGGAGGATCAGGTAATACACACTCTAGATACCGTAACAAGATTTTCTAACATCAGCATACTTCGCGGAGCAGACCGGTCGACGGTGTAATTAATCTCCGGGAGAAGGCAACGTACCCGGAAACTGGGTGACATTTAAAATATCGACCCGCCAATCGGAAGAGTAAGGCCCACATCTTAATCGGTATCGGCATCGATGCACGTCTCGTATAACTGAATGATAATATAAGCACGCCTAATTAATTTAGATCAAAACCTAAC
This sequence comes from Spicauda simplicius, assembly GCA_949699795.1. Lineage (NCBI taxonomy): Eukaryota > Metazoa > Arthropoda > Insecta > Lepidoptera > Hesperiidae > Spicauda > Spicauda simplicius. The sequence continues at coordinate 10,924,829 of OX453064.1, forward strand.
AAGATTTTATAAGACAAAAATAAATATATTAGGACTCAAAGATGAAACAAAATTATTGGTGAGAGCACTAAAATTCACTTCGTGTGTTGATTCCAAGAGTTGAAAATAAAAGGTTCACATAAAATATAATAGTTTTGAATTAACGTAAAAACTATTGAACCGGTTTTAAAAATTGACTTTTTTAAAAGAATCAATATGTATTTTTTTCTTTGACTGAAGTAGCAAACGAGCATGCAGTCCACCTGATGGTAAGAGTGGTCACTACTAATTACTCAAGTTTTAGCAAAGACGCCTTGTATATTCTAGTAATAAAAATATCCTATGTTTCTCAGGGATTAGCATTCTATGGGTTGGATAGTACTTCAAATATGTATAACTTGAGATAAGATACTATGCATTTCTTACTTTTAACAAGTTTTAGCATGTCATTTCAATTTCTTTAAAACTAACAAAAATTTCTGAGTAGAACATTGACATAGGAATACTTTAAGACTGTTTAAGTGCACTTACTTCACGGCGGAGAGAGTTAACTCTACAAGCAATATGACAACTTCCCGCTGCAAGTAATTTTCTCGAGACGTTACATAAAGAGTGACATTCCGTCGCAGCGCGTCGTTGCTGTGTCAATCTTATCTAGGCAAATCGGCAGTCAGGTGTGTAATGTGTGCACTCGCTCATATCACCGTCATAGGGCAACTTGAGTATCTCAGTTTCCTCGGTTATAATGTCGGATAAAAACGAAAATGTCGTAAGAGACAGCCTTGGCTGTAAAGCCTTTTGACGCCATTAAATGAGGGATATGCAAAAAATGACCTTTAGATCTACGATAAGTAAAAAAAGATTTTAGGATTTCAGGGAAAATACCTTTCATTTTATTTTGCATTATCATGAAGGGGTGTAACTAATTTTCTGGCCCTAGTGACCTGGTGAGCAATTTGCTCTTCATTACCCCTTAACTCGGTACTCCTTTTTCTACTTACTCTTCTACATCTTTTTCACTAATTTTACAAAACTAAAATCTGCAAGACAGTAATGCCCTGGGGTCGAAACATGATAGTTCCATGTTTTAGTTGCTACAAAATGGACAAATTGCCCACACTAGTAAATTAGAATAGAAATTAGCTGCTCAGTTACAATCATTTGTATTAATCAGCTGACAAAAAGAACGCGTTACCGGTCAGTTCAGTAATTTGTAAGATTTATACGCATTCATAACGAGACTAATAAAGCGGATTGACTGCTTGTGCCGGAAACAACAGTTTAGACACAACGAGCCGCAATAAAACATGGAACACCGCTAGCAGAGATTCATTATGAATGTATTATGATTCCACAACTAGGCTTCTTCTCTCAGACTACGAAGGGTAGGCCGTAGTAACTGTGTTCCTACTGGGACCAGATTAAGATTAAGATATTTCCTATCTATCGTAAATGGTATAAAGGGGGCTTCCGGGTTTTTGGGAGTAAAAATGGGAACAAGAACCACAAGCAAGTGACCAGAACAGATCGACGATACGTGTGACTGTATACCGCTACAAACACCAGAAAGTACGGGATATGCGATGCTCTCCTGAGTTGTGCACGATGGGACACCGCACTCAGAGTACTCTGGATGTGTTTCCGATGGAGATCCCGAAGCTTCATATAGCGTTAGGATTGACACTGAGGAGGTTTTATAAGGTAAAAACGAAACCAAGCAATTATTTATGAAGATGATTTAGGTTTAGAATTTTAAAGCCTACATACATAATACTAATCTCATGAGAACTCATGCTAAATGCCCCAACAACATTTGTAAACAATTAATATAACTGTAATCTAATCTTGTCTCGAATAAGTAAGTTTAGGCCATAGTCCACTAATTCGCACTTGGCCAGCGTGGTAGAGAGAATACCCATGCCCAGCAGTGGGACAGCAATGGATTGACAAGACGAATCTACTCTAATCTAAAATCATTTGGACATTGGACTAATGATAACAAATCTTATCATTACCTTTTCTAAATTGTAATTTCTTTATTTTTTGTTTTTGATAATTCTTAGTTTGTTTTTATGTCTTCACTTTCTTCCTTACAGTTTAAGGCACTGGTACCGACGCAGATGAAATTACTTATGATTATGCATAACACTGATTTAGGTTGTAGAACCGTTGGTTATTACGAAAGCCGGTAATTATTTATTCAAATTGCAAGTTGAAATGATTATTAAGTAAAGCAGTACTAAAATATATTACGCGTTCAGCATCTAAGCTGCGCGTGCGCCGCCCGCGGGCGGGGATTAAGACAGCGCAGACGCATTCCGGCCCAAGTATTCTAACACTGACTCACAGACTCCATTTCAGGACTTGTATTCGTACATCGTTTATTTTTGTTTCCACCATTCAATGTTGTTTAAGACATGAGGATTTGAAGGTTATTTTAAGAGTCGAACTGAATGTGCACCGTAATATAGAGATTCATAAATTGAATACTTAAGTATTGTAAATTGAAATTAAATTAAAGTCTGTCGTTTGATTCCCTTATGTTCGAACGCGATTTCTTGCTACTGCAATCGCATGTAAAGCCAACTTTACTAATTATTAGCGTAATTTTGTGCCTTCATCAAAAATAATATAGATGGGGATTGACTTTTAAAACTCAATCAAACGTAAAAAATACTATTTTAAACTCGCCTTACACTCTTCAAAAATAAAAATCTTTCGTAACATTCACATTTGCACAGCCATGGTAGAGTCCTTGCTATCTAGTCGACAGTGTCACCTAACCGTTCCGTCGAGGTGTTATTCAGGTTTATTTTGTCAGCTAGCGGTATGGCAGGCATCTGGGCTGTATGCGCGTGCGGGTCCCATTGATGCCTTAACATATCAGCGATCCGAATTACGTATTGTATTAACTCTGTAAAGCATTATTATTTCCTGCGTTCATTCAACTTTAGCCTTCAGTTATTTTTATTTACATAGTATAGGTAGTCTTAATTTGAAATAAATTATAAATTACACTGGCGTGGAAATATTGAAAATATTCTGTTCTGGTTAATATTTTGTTACAGCTCGTCAAGTCTCAGTTCTGGTTATAATTCTGTTAAGATACGTTATGTCTCAATATTTATCAAATATCTTGCAAAATACAATCAGTATTATTTATCCCAACACTTGTAACGTTAACTTTAACGTTTGATAGAGTTAACGAACGATCAGAAAGCTGGCACATACCTCGGTCAACGAATTAGCCTTGCTATTCAACGAGGTAATGTTGCCAGCATTCTGGGAACTCATCTTATGAACAGTAATTTAGATGCAGATTTTTATTTTTAATTTGGCATTTTGTTTTTTTTTTTTTAATTTTAAGTTATTATTTTGTATATACATATAATTATGTTAATTTACATTATATTAATTTAATCTTAATAATTTAATATTTTACACTTGTAATTGTTCGGATATATATTTTGCAAAGTCCAGCCTTTCAATTCCGGCGTGTACGCAACGTCACGAGCAACGCACGGCGCGCGACCCCGGCGTTAACTAGAAATCTTTGACCCCGGCCAGCGACGCACAATCAAACCCGTTGACACTGCTCTAATAACCAACGAAAACCGCCAAACTGATTACGAATCAAGATAAAAGCTATTGCCATTTATTTATGACCAATCTAATCTTAATGGGAATGTTATCTAATACCTCACACAGTGTAATTATTATCTTTCAGTCAATAAATCCGCGAATTCTTGTTATAGCAAAGCATTTTTCAGTTACCATGGATAACTGAAAATTAAATACGCATTAACTTATACTTTAAATTTATATATTGTCATTTATTTATATATTTATAACTATTAGGTATATAGTAATATTAAAAAATTATGTCTCGTATTTTCTGATAGTAACACGCTCACATAACATACCCGTAAATCAGAACTCCCAGAAGACGTAGAGTTGCTACTGGTGCTTCCAAGTCTGCCGTTGTGATGCATTTCCGTATAACAGTTCCCGGTAAAACTATGAACGACTCGATCAACGTTTTCCTTTTTTTTCACTTCACTGTCCTGCACTGCAGCATAGCACACTATACGAAATACTTCGTTACAATTGCTGGCGCGACTTAGTCATTAGAGCGGCCCATTACACACAGCGATTTAAACTAACTACCTAAAACCGAACATAGAGGGGCCTTGTTCTTATTACTAACACTCCACTATTCGAGCGCTGAATGGATTGCCTCACGCGGAAGTGAAAACAACAATTTCTTGTATAGTATTATTTACTAATTCAATAACCAAAATAGTGGTTCGTGGAGCAAATTTGAAATGGCATACGTGATTCAAGACGAACGTTGGCCGATAAAACTGAGCAGTATACGGTTATCGGCTGTAATCGGCATTAGCAGTTGTATATCGTGATACTATTTTTATCAGATTATAACATATCGTAATCGCCTTGAACGTTCACTTTTAAATTTTTGCATATTTTATCGTTGGGTCCAAGATTTTGTAAGTTATCCTGTAATTTATATTAAGATATTAAAATCATAATAAGGTTGATAGGTTAAGGTATACAATAATATCATACCTAGGTACAAACATATATTAGGTGAACATATACATGCAGCCCGCTTTATTCATGTTTAAAGTTTAAAAAAATGTCTTAATCCAGAAATTCGTCCTAAAAAAACAATCAGGGCGTATGTTATACACCGGTAGTACGCCTACGCATAGTCTATATTTAGGATTTATCCGCCTATCTAGTACGATAATGACTGATGTAATACAGATAAACATCATCATATATTGTTTTGAACACAGATGACATACTCTATATAAAAAAAAACATTAATTGAATCAATTAATTTTTAATAAAGGAGTGATTAATAATTTTCTGATAAAATACATATATATGTATGTAATGTACATACATTCATGTATTAATTATATAATTAATATATAAAATTTTCAAAACAATGTGCAAAAGTAATTTAATTTTTTAGCCAAGTAGAATATTCGTTTATTTATTGATACTAATGTAAAGTTTTAGTGCCATTATTTTACAAAGATATTGTTTTAGTGATTTATCAAATGCAAAGTCATTTATTTACGTATAAAGTAACACTGTCGAATAGCGCTGAACGTAAACATAGTAAAATAGTCACCAGATCGTCGCGTGAGCAAATGGTTAAACTCATGGAGTTCAAAATTCCTAATAAGACGCTTTAAGCAAAGTACAACGAGAATTCCACAAACCGCGCTCTTTAATTTGTGGAGCGAGCGCGCCGGTAGAAAAAATAGTTTTGGAATTGTTTTTGCGAAAGCCCCGAAAGCTGTGAAATTCGCACGCGTGGGCAAGACGGCGCGCGCGGCGGCACTGGCGTCGCGGGAGCCGCGGCTGGCCGCGCCGCCGTCCGTTGCACCTGACTCGGCCCGCGCCCGCGGTCCGCCCGTACTTTCCAGGTATCGCCAGATGCAATCCTGTCCGAAGTCGCATGCCCTCACGCTTCGCTATTTCACACTATCAATGCCTATCATATTCGTGATTTTCCATTCCTGAAATGGCATTCACATCCTGATCGCAAATTTTCAAAATGACTAATTTGAATTGAATCAATTTGAGCCATCGTGAAAGCATATGAATTATTATTATCATTTTAAATGTCATTATGAATAATTTTAATTTCCACAACGTTTCGAATCGTTTTCTAATTCTATTTAAAACCCACCACGTAATTTTGCAATACACTCATGATATATAAGTATAATAACAGGAATGACAAAGTTTAAAACTTCGGTAGACATATCTGGTCCGGTTTTCCTGGAACACGCGACCAGTGAAGCCTTCGCATTTGCATTCTTCCCGCGCGCCAAACACGCCTGTCCCCAGATATCCCACACGTGAGCACCTAACTACCCTAAGTCTATATTACGTGTCCACTTACAATGCATTATTTTTATAAAAGTAGTTTTCAGACAAAAAGGTAGTTATTTAAATCTTTAACCCTATACTCTCTTACCTGAAACATTCGTTTTCTGTATTGTATTTCCTATTGATAATACTGCAAGTACGTAATAACAGAATTAACTCTATTTTGGTCACTTACCTACGTCGTGTAAAAACTAGATACGCAGAATGAATTAGAAACTGAAATAAACTGAAAAACAATTTCAAGAAATTCAATTTGTAGTATGTACTTTTTACATTTTGTTATCCAGTCCGAATGACTCGGAAATTCCAGTTAGAAATAACTATAAAAATAGCACAATACATTAAGAAACAAACAGTCGCGTAGACATTAAGCATAAGTTTCAAGCATTTATAAGTTTTAACAAGTAATTACTACGTGGGTAACTAGTCAGGATTAAATTCTATAGCCCTTATTTCTTCGTACATTCTATGGGTTAGAGTACTTCTCGATAAGAATTTGTTTTCAAAATTCAATCAATCTTATAGATCCACATGTAAAACGTATTTTATGAGAGAAATATTATGGTATGTTATACACATTTCAAATACCGTGTTGCCCGTCCGTTGAAATATGTATAACATAATAAGCCAGACTGCGTCCATTATGAACCTAAATTCATGCATCGATATGTTTGTCTGGACACCTACACTACGATAAAATTTACGAGCATTTTACGATACGATTTCACAACATAGAAATATAAAGAATTGGTGGCGCCTATGTATTTCGTTTGGAACGTTGAACGTGGTTGAACTGTGTAGTTTTATACGTAGGTAATTTTAAATTTTAACATTGCGATTTATTACATAAAATTATAAGAATATTTTTATATCTAAAATGATAATAAATCATTGAAAAAAATAATATTGTAAATATATACACGTGCACCAAATATTGGACGTGTAAACAAAAGTTTACAAGAGTGTAAAGTGTAAAAGAGTTTTGTTATAAAGTTTGTTAAGCCATACCTAATTTTTCTCCTAGCTCATAAAAATATCCGCGCAAAAGATAGTTAACATACTAGTAAATATGAATGCGGGAATAATTCCCGGCGACGCGATATGACTGATAGTAATGTCAGCTCTACATGATAGGTTGTCTGTTAAAACAACGAGCCGAATGTATCATTACCTTCCTCTGATTCGATTCCTTGCGTGACATGAGAAATAAAACGATTTGAGACGGTTTCCGATGTACTTTCCGTCATAATGTTTCATTGCGTTAAACTCTTAAACACAATTATAAATATTCGTTACAAAAGATTGTATCGCCTTCGTCAATGATTAATAAAATGGAACATTTCATGTTATGCCTCGTATAATACTAGAGCTAGCTTAAGAAAAAAAACTAACGTACTTATGTTACATTACAAGGAAAAACATAAATTCGCTGAATTTCTTGCCGAATCTTCACACATGAGGTCGAGTTTCTATTCGGTGGCAGTTTAAGAAAAAATATTGTAACTGACAATTTATAAGAGACATCACAAAAAACAATAACAAAACAAAACAAAGACATTTTATCTCATTTAAATGTATTTCTCAATATCTTCTACAGTATTATGAAGACATTTAGATTCCCAAATTACGGGCACCGCTTAATTTGGTCCAATAATTTGCAATATAGAGACGAATGTGCGATACAAATTTCAAACCGGTTTCAGTGGTTAAAATCTTTAGCAAATTCCAGCCACAGAAGGGAGTAATGTTTTCACATAAATACTTTTGCTACCTGTTTACCAACATACCTATTTTACAAACAAATTTGTTTGTTAAATAAAATTGGGTCGAGATTAAATAAACAAGACCGGATAAAAACATAAAATATTGTCATAAAACTGGATATCTACTAATTATAGCTACCATTAAAACAAACAAATGTGGCTTGTCATCCTGCTGGTAACAAATGTTTAATGTCATTATATATGGCATTGTGTAGTTAAGTGTTCAATTTTAGTTAGTTACCAAACAATGGAAGCGTGACTGCAGCGGGTGGCTGCCTTTCATTAATGTTCTCCGTTAGCCAAACATGTACAGAAACGGGGCATTCGCCGTTTTAAGAACAATTTCAACTCATTTAGATTACGACCTTTTTACCATAATAGTTTTTAATACCAAATTAACATAAACCTAAGTATGCAACCTTACGCGATCAAGCGTTAAAAATACGATTTACAAAATAACGCCATCTAGTACATATTTCTGAATACATGTGAAGTAACACACATGGTAGTGCGCACGCGACCATCCAAGAATTTCAGTTCTTTTAAGTAAGACTTCACAGATGGCGCTAGCGTAACATCGGGTCTAGGGTCACTCGGTAACGTAAATACTATCGATGTTCCTGTAAACTTCAGTGTGCATTTTAAAAATATTTATTTCCACACACAATATTAATGAATAATAATTTTCATAATTATATTATAAATTCATTGAACTAATTTAATCAATATAAGAACACTCTAGACTTCAGCAATTTAAGCAAGGAAGTAAGCGAAATAGTATAATTAAATAAAAATTAAGTACTGTTTTTGAGCTAAAAATAACATTATTAATTCTACACGACACCGTTGATATTTGTTCATAGGCACTTAGAACAACGTTCCGCAAATACTTTTGTGTGCTATTTGTACGTAATTTACGCGGTAAGTACGACATTCAAGTATAATTACTATAAATTACTCAGTTGCCTTAATTATATATGTTGTTTGTTTTATACAAAGCATTGTTGGTCGTACCTAGTACGAAAAACATTCGTCAGACTAATGTTTAGTGTAGGAAATTGTAGATGAAAATTCACGTACCTTGTTCTCGCAAGATGTATGGCAGACATATTTGCAAACTGAAACAAAAAGAAAATTATTATACAAAATATTTCCTTTCAGTATAAGACCATTAATAATAATATTTTAAACTAACGTTGCAAATATATTATTAATGAATGTTACGTATGATATTTTCAGACTATTTTATCTAAATAATATCATATATTTATAATAATATAAAACTCGTGCTTAGGTATATACCTCCCTTCAACTTAATATAAATGAAATATAGGTACAAAAATAAATGCATTTACGTAAAAAGGGATGTAAAAGACTGATACAATATTTTATAACAATAAAACACAAGACAGAATTGTGTCTAAAATAAATATTTTAACGATAGTTTCATAAAACAAATTTGCACTAAAGCAGCGTTATCGCTAACTATACTTACTTAGGTACATGTAATACCATAACAAATACAAGAGTATGGATCGTGACATTCAAATCAAGCATTCTGGAGTTCTAGTAATGTCGTAGTCAACGACCTTTGAATGTCGAACCATTGGAATAACATGCAATGCAAGATTAAGAATTTTATGGGGCATTCGGACAAGTGTTCCGTATCCACATCACGAGCTGTGTTTATTGAGCGAATGTGGTACAATCTAATAAAATAGTATTAATAGATTATGTAACATGTTATTTCTTTAACAATTGCGTGCCAGTTGGTTTCCCTAAAGCGTTCCATTCATTACTTTTTTTGTAGAGTTCCTTAAAGGAGTTTGAAATCAGAATCTTAAAAAAATACAGTTGGACTGTCTTTATTTCTTACTTTGAATGTATGTTTCTTATTTCAGTATAATGCTTAAATGTAGAAGAAATAGTAGTATGTAAATGTAGAGCTTGTAATATGGAATTTTATTTATTTGCTGTTAATATGTACATACTTAAAATAAAATGAATTTATCATTACCAAATCTAATGAAGTTAAATTTCAATAAATAATGTATTTAAATATAAAATAGTTACCTCTGCAGCAAGAGCCCTGGTTATGGACAGGCTGGTGGCACCAGTGGCATGGCCGCGGCTTCTTGAAGATTTTACTTCGAAATGCATGCGCCTGGCCCACGCCCTCCTTCTGTAAAACACATATTTCATTAATTCTTTTATGGGAAAATGAAAAGACGAAAGAGATACCTCTGCAACATAATTTTAAGTGCTTTACTACCATTCACAATCGGTAACTATATTTTTTAAATTCACATGTTTTCGGAATTCAGTGGGTAAACAAAATATTTTGTGCTTTGCGAGATCTTTAAGATCTTTCCTATAAATTGGGTTCAGGTAATTGATATTTTACTACACATAATTATTTTATGTACGGTTAATTATGCAGAAGAAAGTCTGTAACTAAAAATATTTTACCTAACAACATCCGGACAAGTTGACACTGATTTAGATCTAATTAACCTATACATATTAACAGGTGTTTAAGAGGCAGATGCAGTAAAATACCTAAATATCTTTCACTTTGATGAGAGATTTGAATGATAATTAATGCTATGCTTTACAACTAAGAAAACCATCGTCCAAGTATTTATTGATGCATTTGATTTTATATAAAATTTACATTAACTAACAAATATTTGAGAGTATCTCGTGCTATTTTACGAAAAGTTTGTTAGAGGCGTAAAGAAGAATGGAACGCGCACTCAATTGATATTAGTACTGACGATCGTCCACCGGTCAGCCAGCCCTTACCTGCGCGTCCCTTCTGCCACAATGGACGAGCAGCGGGTGTTCCACCCCATTCATATTTAAGCACGCGCTTACTATTGTAATAACAATGTTGCTTAGACCTATTCCAACATTACCTTCTAAGTTACACGCATCGACCTGAATGACACTTTCTTGAAATTATTTTAGTAAAAAAAAACGTTATCGTGCTGTGGCGGGCTTGAAAAACAAGGATCATAATTATATTTGCCTATTTCTTTAATTTGTTGAAGATTTGCTAAATTGCTGTTGTTTTTAATTAATTTTATAATTACCGCTATCAATAAGTAGGTATATCTGACGTACGTTTTGATTACCAAAAAGTAATAACTTTGCGGCCACACAAAATATCTTTGAAATGATAACCCTGTCAATAAACATGTTAAAATAATTTCAAATTCCATTTAAAAAGAAATATAGGTAGGTACTTACAAAAATGCATAACGATTAACTGCATTCTTAAATAAGTATGACGCTAGACACTTTCAACTCCTTAAATGTAGAAACCGGTAACGTCCTAATAACAAATGTATGCGCCATCAGTAACCTTTTACAAATAAAAAGTGTTTACCTAGTTAGAGACTGGCAGCTGACAGAACAATGCTTGCGTAGGTAAATAATTATTTTCCATTCAGCTAAGCACTACAGAGATGTAATAATATATTGCCCGTAGACGCAATTTGCATTCAATAAAACTCCCAAGCCATGATCTTTATCTCTTCGGACCATGACAACTTTAACACTCGTTAGCAAATTGTGACTGACAGCTATGAGTCAGTGTTCGTTATATTCATGCTGGTTGCGATGGAAGGAAGTGGATCATTTATTTGAGTAGCAATCTCGTATCTCCCGATGTTAAGTACATTAAAGAAGCTCTGCAGATTACAGTTTCTGCGCAGGCTCAGTCTCCCATGCTCCCAATTATAGAACGCTCACGTCATTGTTCCGCGCAGGCGCCGGCGCCGCCTGTAATGGCGCCACATTTGCAGCGCACATGATATTAACGTTCTGCTTCAAAATCACTGTTCAAAATATCACGCTTATCTACCACTATTGAACCTCGGGTCGCTCGAGTGCTTTTAACGCAGCTTGCCATGTAACAATAACAGCTTTAAGCCGTTGAACTTTAAAATGTTAATAGATCTATTAGTATCCTCCTACGCGAGCTCCGACAAAAGATCTTAGAAAAACGGCAGATACGTATCCGTTATTCTATTAGCTTTTGTTACATTTTCGTTTGGATAGTCGAAAATATGCAATGTTGTTTGGTAAAAATGTTACAAAAGCACTCTGCCATATGCACGTGCCGATACATATTGTACGCACGCACCTGCCCCGCGCCCTCTGGGGCCCGTACACCCGCCCGCGCCTTTCCGTGCCCAAAACTAATTTTAACACAAAAACTTGAAACTCAACAGAAGCTCAAAGGGGACAGTGACAAAATCTACTCGCTCCATTAACTAACTGAATTAAATAAATCGAACATCTGGTTGCGTGTACTACTTAAATTCAACAATGAAGCAGCCGTTCTGGGGAATAGGAATAAGGGTATCAATTCCAAAGTACACAGATTTGTATTCAGACAGAGAGTTGTGGTCCCGCGGCTGCTATCTTATAAATAACTGTTGTAAAATAAGATTCCAGAAACATTCGTGTATGAACTACCAAAAGAGGAACTGAATGAAGTATTTACTGGAGTGATTGCATAGCACGAGTATAAATGGCAAAGTTGTTTACTGCACGTGAATCCTAACATCAAATCTAAATTCCAGACCACAGACCGTGCACGATGCATGACCCTTCGCATGCACACACACCGTGCACTTGCGCATCATGCTTTAGGTTGGTATACCCAACACACATGATACATAATTATACAATCGGTAGTTGACAGAATATTTATTAATCAAAAAGTAATAACTTAAGTTTTTTACTTGATATATTGATTTGTATTAACTTGGTGTTAATACAAAGTAAAACATGTATACTTTAATTATTTCAGTTTTTATAAATCTCCATTATTATGAACAGACACGTCTACAAACCGAAAAAGAAACAACAGTAATTTTATGTAAGTGAATATCGTCGGCCAGGGAACTTTTGATCAAGAAACAAACGATGAAGCTGCTGGGGACGAAGACAAAGGGTCCAAAGTCGGAAAGACGATAAATCAACGGAAGCGGCACTCTTTTGATATTGGGTAACATCCATTGTTCCGTAATCATGAACTTAACGAATGATTTTGTACTACAATTTAGTGTTATCAACGAAATGATGGGTTCTGAACTACTATTATTTTCAAATGATTGTAAAAGTAAGTCACGGGAAATACATGTATGATGCGACACAAAAATAACATAATTATTTTATATTTTTCAAACTTTAATATGAGACGACCATCCTAGTCCTCGGTAGTAGCAACGCGTCTGTGATTGACTTCAGATAGAACCCATGTTCTATTTTAAGTTGCTTGCAGGTTCCATGGGCGGCAGTGACCACTTATCAGGTGGACTGCATGCTCGTTTGCTACTACAATCCGATAAAAAAAACTAAAGTAATACTTATTATTTTATGGTAATGCACCTGTTATGATTTACGAATAGAAGAGACGTAACACATTATCTCCGAAACAGCGTTCTAATCTGCTAAGTAGAGGCACTATTACACTATAACCTTATTTTGAACGTCCCAATTACGGTTATCGTCTTAATCCTAGGCTTTAAAAGTTTGCTTTAAGCGTGTGGTAATTCTCCCAACGCGTATAAACGCTCGAATGTATACAATAGATGAGTTTCCTTTCCTTTAACAATTTGGAGAATAAACGATCGTTTAACTTCAACGGGCGGTGCTTTCTAAAGGTAGAGACGTGACCGGCGGTGCCGTGAAGGAATCATGGAAGCTAAATAAAAATTGTCTCACGCATCAAACAACGTGCGAACATTGCGTTGCAACCACAATAACATAACTTACATTATAATCGTGCAGTTACGATTCTAAGTATTCTTACACGCATTAATCCATCAGGATACGTGCGCAACATAACGTATTTTTCGACGCAACTTTGTACATACTCAATAACTTAAAAGTCCACCTATCTCTGCCGTTCAACTACTAATTATTATGAAATATCGTTCATAATTTACTGTTATCTTTATAGTCATTCGTGCGCGTGTTCTGCTATTCTTAGATAAAGATATCGAAGCAATAAATTACATTCAGTTTTCATTTCACTTCGTATAATATTATAAATAAACACATTTTACATTAACTGTGTATGTTATTAGGTACAAATACAAATACGCCCGTTCTTACAAAAGGCGTCATTCGATACTGAATGAGCAGATAATTGTTAGTACCTCGTTCTGATATGAAACAAACGTTCCGCATGACTTGCCATTAAAATAAATTCTGCTTAACAAAAAATTGTTCCGACATTGAAATGCCATTTACCTACCTTATAAAAAAATAAGTCGCAATAGGTGCTTAAAAATATTGGGTATTTATTTCCCTAAGTACTTTTAGTGTAAGATAATTTTAAAGATAAGTGTTTTAAAATAATTTAAATAAATAAAATCTATCACAAATTCATAACAATTATTGTATCTATCTATAACATATTTTAGCTCTTGGTTGAGTGCGCGTCGCGACTATGTTATGCTATGTTTTATTTATTACAAATTCTCCGTAATGTTTTATTAAATCGTTTACTTGGAAAAGCTACGTGACCACTTACAAAACGAAAAGCATTGCTGACATTTTTCTAAACTTCCACTTTCCAAAGTTCGATTTAAATTATAATTTGTATAAATATTCACCGGTAAAAACCGCATAAAATAGAGTTCGTGTACAATTGTAACTGCGTCATTTGTCAGTAATACACATTTCAATATACTAGTCACCCGTCGCAACGGTCGAAATTCGACCATAATTTAAATTAAAAAACTAATAAGTAATTAAAAAACAATACAAACTATCGTCCAAAGTAGCATCAATATTTCTATAATTTAAATAAATTGTAATAATTCAAATTATTTCGAACGCACCTGTTAAAGGTAAAAAGAGGTTTATTATCTAAGCTTCATTTAAAAGCAATAGCGGGTATTTTGACAAATACATCTGACATTTTTGACGTTATGTGATTTTAAACCATTGAATGTTTTATTTCGTTTATTATGTGTGTGTTTGTGTTAAATGCAAGGTAGTGTGTGTAATGTGTTTTAAAAAATGTTTAAAAAAATATTAACATTGCGCATTCCTTCTCTACATCAACTATAATAACCATGCGTAATTTCGTACTCCTCCATCTGCGGCAAGTATCATAAAAACGAATCACAAGTTTTTGCTTAACGTATTAATATATAGATTTGTGTTTATTTAATTATCATACGTTCATAATTTTTGAAACGTATCCAAAGACACCCCATACGCTTACGTGCACATTTTTCACCCCTTATATAGGTACTCGTAGGTTGCACGGAAAGGTTCCTTATTTCATGTTGTTATTTTTAATGAACATTAACTTTAATAGCAATAATTTTATAAAATAACAATTACGTCGATATACTTGATTTAAATAAATGTTCAGTTATTCAACGGTATTTATAAGTTAGTACTAGATTCGATTGGTTTTATGATTTTCAATAAAAATTTACATCGATCTATACTTATTAATAAAATTATGAAACCTTAGGATACAAGAAAATATTTGATAAAAATGTATACTTATTTATTCTTAAAAACGATATCTGTAATTCTTTTAATTACAGTCTCTTGATATAATATTGTATATTCAACACGAAAATTACAAAAATACGAAATCATACATTGTATGATGATAATATAACAAGTAGGTATAATTCAAATGAATTACATGACATGATGCAAGCGTATCATTGCTTAAAATTTATTTTATAGAAAAATCTGCTAGATTTATAAGTAACTAGAAACCCGCTCGTGCTTCGTATCAGTACAATTAAAGTAGTAGATATGACGGAAAATGAGAAGAACTACCTGTAGGAAGCTACAGCTACTCATCAAGAGATGGCGCTACTAGTATTCTGAAACACGCTATCGAAGCATTTTCAATACCCCGCATATATACAAGTTCCGAACAAAGACTATCGGAGCACGGCCGCTGCCCAGGCATGATCACCTAGTCTGGCGGGAGATCTCCCTTTGCCAAAAGGGCAACATGGGCCCTCGGGTAGTTCTCTAGGAGTATTTTTTCTTCAAGATGATTAAATGTTTTGCACTAAACATTGTAATGTACAAATACAACTAGATAATATGTGTCCAAATCTTGATAGCTATTGCTGGTATAATCACCATCTAGACCTCTATCCCCATGTCATAAAAAAATAGCAAGGCATAGACCCTCCCGCCCTCTTATAGAGCTTAGGTATCTAATACTTAAATAGTCTCTATATACATATACAAATTTATCAGTTCTAGTGAAAATCGTATAAAAATTCGTTGCATCTTTTAAAAGAATCTTGCTAAACAGATACACATATTTCTATACGTAAAGATATAAAAACTTATTTGAACTAGCTATGTACAATCGCACTTTTATTCATAAAAAGAAATAACTCAAAATTAATGTTTTGCGCGTTTATACCATAAAGCGAACGAATTAGGTGGTAAGTTCGCGAAACATAATTTTTTGTTGTTTCTTTTTATGAATAAAGGTGCTTATATTAGAAAAGACGTTTTAGATGCTACGTAACTTATAATCTACAATTTCGCTACATTAAATCGTAGCAGAGTGGCGCAGTGGAAGCGTGCTGGGCCCATAACCCAGAGGTCCGTGGATCGAAACCACGCTCTGCTATAATTACGTTTTTATATTTTTTTATTATTTTGTTGTTTTTTATATTTTTTATTAACAATTTGGGCATTTTTTACATTTTATATTTTTGTACAATCTATACTTTAGCTCTACATCAATAATTTATCCATTACTATACAGATAACCAAAAACAAAAATAATTTCTGCACACAGCCTTAACGTAAATGTATATAATATTATAAAAAAAAAACTATCACGTCAGGATAATATCAGGATAATTTCATTTAAATAATTCGTAAGGAATATGCAATTAAGAACCGCTTCAAGGATTACTCCCTTGGCTTATGTTTGACAGGGCAACATGGGGTTGATTCCCTAAACGCACGGTTACCAAATTAATTGATGGCCACATGGCCGGCAAAAACATTGCGTGCACTACGAATCACTGTGTTGTGAATGGAAAATTTTATGATTCAAGTCACTTACATAACTAATTCAGTCGTATATAATGACTAGTTGTTTACTTGATTACTAGATCGGTATTTTGTTGATAGCATAGATTTTTCTTGAAAAACTAAAATAACCACCGTAGATCTACTACAGTAAAGACACAGTTTAAATTTTAATAAGAGTTTTAATTACAGTTTTAAAAGAGTAGGTTAATGTTAGTCTCATATTTCACAACTTAAAAATAAATTTGCGTTAGTCAATATATAGTCTTGTATTTCAAATTGCATATGTTCTATATTTACAATGACATTAACGAATTGATTGTGATTTTTTGTATCAAATTAAAGACCGGTTATATTATTTGCCCCTTCTTTCTTTTTGTCTAACTGAAGTAGCAAACGAGAATGCAGTCCACCTGATGGCAAGTGGTCACTGCCGCCCATGGACATCTGTAATCAACTTCATACAGAACATGGGTTCTACCTGAAGTCAATCACACATGCGTTGCTACTCCCAAGGACTATGATGGTCGCGTCATATAAAAGTGTGCCGGTAACCACACCCTTCCATCGAAACGTAAGAAATGCTTCACGCTAGAAATAGGTGCGGCGGTGGTACTTCCCCGTTAGAACTACACTGGTTCTACACCTTCAATCTTAAAAGCATAATAAATCCACAGTTTAGCCCAAAATCTCATTAACCGTCACGCACCTAAGGTCTGATAAAAACATGTTCAAGTAAAGTGGATTAAAAATCATGAAAATATTTATTTGTTTTTTATTAATTAATGCACATAGAATAAACAAACGTACATAAAGCTTTAGATAATAAATACATGTTCGTTAAATGCATTAATTAGGTACATTGATTCCCTCATGAAGTGTGTGAATTATGTCGTAGGTATAGGCAGGTGGCGCTAGTTACACGCCTTAGTAAAACTCACATAGAATAAATGTTATTTTTTGGATTATCTTATACAGAAAAAAATATTAATGTTTTGTCCTTACACGTTTTTCGTAGCTAGTAAATAACTTAGTGGTAATTTCAACTTCGTAATAAAAACCCAAACTTTATACATTTAAGCTTCAACATTAAGCATTGTAGGAATTTGTATAAAAAATATATTAAGCTTCTTTTACAAATTTTCGTAATTTACTTTTCTTTTATAGCCGTGTTTCAATTTGAAAAATGTAGCGTGGAATGGCACGCACCAGAAAGTAATAAAATGTGAATTTCGGGTTCGTAGTCCCGGGGCGCGGTGCGTGGGCACGCTAGTGCTCCCCCAAGCAGAAATACAAACACAGAAATGTAATTAGAAAACCTATTTCTTAATTAATTAAACTACCGAAATGTAGAAGCAATACGAGGATTGTATAAGTAATGGAAATATAAATAGAATTTGTTTTTTACTACAAAGATCGTAAGAACGTACGGAAAAAACGCGTTATAGTGAAAGACTTGACATGTATGGATGTAGGTAGTCCGAAACCAGGTACGGCTGATAAAACATTAGTACCTACATAAATGTATATACATACTAGCTGACCCGACAAACGTTGTTTTGCCATATAAAAAAAAAAACAAAGTTAAGGGTGGACAACCCTTATCACTAAGGGGTATGAAAAATAAATGTTGGCCGATTCTCAGACCTACTTAATATGCTCACAAAATTTCATGAGAATCGGCCAAGCCGTTTCGGAGGAGTATGGCAACAAAAACTGTGACACGAGAATTTTATATATTAGATAAGCAATTGCGAGATACCACTACAAAAACAAAATTAGAAGGGTACTATAGCCACTAAACATATACTACATACCATTAAAATTATATTGTCGGTTCTCCATTGCCTCCAATAGTCCAATGACATGAGATAGCAAAACAGTACGTAATGACACATGAGAATATCGTACCCGTTATAATAGTTTTATAATAAACCTCAACATGAAAACAAGGTGATCTGAGGAATGCGGGAATTAAACTAAGAAGATAATTGAGACAACAATAAAACAGTTTTTTACATTTTCATGCGGAACTAGTAACTTTGTTATTTAGGCAAGATTACAACTTGTTATGCAAAAGTGGCAAATATTCTTAATGAAAGCAGCAAAAAATATTTATATGGGATTTTGTAATTGCAAAACAATTTAACTTAGAACTTATGAATCAAAATTATTATATTGTTTTTACTTAGAATCATACTTATGTACCTTTATGTATGAATGTAAGGAAAAATAGTATAATTCTACTTATTTAATATCTGTAAAGTTTGATCTTATACAAAAATAAAAAAATGTCATTAGCTGTAGTTAGGTATTTTTAATACTTATCTAAGTAAATACTTAGTTGTCGTCTGAACGCTCAGAAAATGCTTTTCTAAGTCAGGCAATGTTAGATAGGTACTGATGTTTGAACTTTCAAAAATAACTAACGTAAAGAAAATAAACATAAATAGATAGACATGTACATGCATATTTAGGTATTCAATAAATAAAGTGTTGTGTCGCAAACAATGCTAGGCTCCGTTGAGTAGGTCTTTAATACCTAACACCGCTACCTTTGTCTTCGTGGACGTATAGCGCCACTCAGGGATAAAATCCAGGAGAAGAACTGCAGCGTCTCCCTATGTATCCTCAACACTTACGGTTGTCATCACATAATATGATTGGCTTGGTGACCATTGTCAAAAACTTGGATCTAGTGCACACTTCTTTTAGTGGCCACACTATAATGTTGAGCTCACGATATGTAATATTGGAAAAAAATATTAAGAACATAAATTAAGTTAAACCACTTTACAACTAAGTATACCTACTTTATATATCGACCTAATTGAGTGAGTTTAATGGTCTGCTCTTCTATTTAAATCTATTTAACAATCTTATAAGCTCATATTACAATAATCTCCTTCAACCAAGTTTAACACTTAATTATTCAAATTTTTCATAATACGAAACTGCACAAAATGTGAAAGAATTTGAACGCATACAATAAACTGTAGAGGTATGAAAAGCCGAGCGAACAAAGACGTTCTTATTTCATAGTCGTAGCTAGATGCCAAATAGTGAAAATGGGTTAAACTTGAACACATTCAATTCTACACTTAACGTTTCCGCTGTTAGTCAACTATAGGTATAGGTAGAGTGTACATAATATGCCGCGTAGAATTTATATTACGGTGAGACCACCATTATTCACGAATGACTGACGGTCCCCCATATACGGGAAGCAGAGAGAAAGCTAGAAATTCAGCGCCTAAAAACACCAGGCTCCGGTGTACTCGCATCTGCTTCGAACGACTGCTATTACTCAAAGCTTATATGTCATCCCAAAATATTATTAAGTTCATGGCCAAAGATATGCACTATCTTCCATTTGGGTAGATGCTATAATAAGCAATTAAATCACGTAATTTTCAAACTAAATATTGACGGTAAGATAATGTTAGTGCTTAAATTCGATAACCTAGGTCATTTGGGCAGTACCTATTACTTTTTATTATATACCTAACCAATATCAAGACATGTAAGTAGGTGTAATATGGTTGATGAATAATATAATCAGTATTTTTTGTCCTGACACACAACACCTAATCAAGAATAACGGATGACATTTGTATGTAAATTTGAAGATATTTCACATAGATATGTAACATATAAGGTAAACATAAACACTGTGAATAAGTAATGCAGTTAAGATTCGAAAACGTGTCGCATAGAAATGCGAATTGCCGTCAGATCGATAACCACTAACTTAAACATCAAACAGGACATGTATGATATAATAATCGATGTTTTGAATGTAATGATGTATGTAACCCCATTCGACACATTATCTAGCACCTCGGAGACCACCCATACATTGAGTACAAGCGGCATATCATATTTGCGCCGCAACTTATACGGATGCCGTAAATTGCGGATGTCGTGATCCGCGAGCGGTAGCCAGAGAAAGACGAATTGCTACAACGCAGCGCTCAAATTTATTGTTACGTAGCCATTGTGTACACAAACAATATTGTTTACCTGTGTACCGCTAGTATGAGGTGATTTGTTATTTTCGTAGATGTATGCCCCAATCCCAAAACCTACTGCGCATTTTATACCCCCAAAACCTAAATGAAATCATTTTCATTTCTTTTGCAAATTCATTTTATTAATAAAAAAAAAACATGCGTGCGTACAAAGTACACATGTCAGAAGTGAAACTTCTTTGGCGAACTAATTTATAAATCTTGTTTATATTTATACAAATCTAAAACTTTAAATTTCCAAGATTAAGAGGAAGGGAAAAAGGCGTGATACGACGTTCGCTCTGTCTCACTTTTTCTCTCAATCTTTCTCACTCGCTTGCTCCCTACTCTCACTCCACGGCTAGTTGCTCATGCTACGTTCGCCCTGTCTTACTCTCTCTCAATCGGTCTCGATCACTCTCTCTCTCTTTTCCGACACTTCCGTTGCATACCGGTGTGACGTTTCATCTGTAAAAATTTTACCCTCATGCGCCTAAAGAAGTTTCACTTCAAAAATAAGTATATTGCCCGATTATATCTACTTTAATATGTTACTATTACAATTAAAATTATTATAGGAATATTCTTAACAAAATTTATAAAAAGATTTGAATAATTGTTAAAAGCATTCCAGTTTCCATTATGAGGTTAATGTTTAAAATAAAATCGTTTTGATTTCAGATCATAAATCATCGAATGAAGATATCAGATTAAGTTAGTTTTTAAATGAATGCCTCTGCCTAGCCTTTAAGTACAATAACAATACACAATTTTAATCAAAAATCTATTTATCTTCGTTAGTTGAAGCATTTTACGCAGAGTTTCAATTAAATTAAATCTTGACTGCGTTATACGGGCTCAAAGAGATGTACAGACAGACCACTTAATCACCGTTGATTGTTAAAAATGTACCTTATTAGAGAATACCGGTTGCTCGTTTAAAAACTAACCAAAGCACTTTTTATGCAGGTTTTTTGTAACTTCAGCTATAGCATTTTCACGTAGGTATCTATTATTACTATTTTTCTTATGAATATGAGTTTAGTATTATTTATATGAGTATTTTTAAAAGTAAGTAGCAAATAGGAATGAAATTCAAACAAGGTTTCAGTTGTCATTGCTGGTCATGGAAGGTTATGCAATTCCAAATGTCGCGGGGCGTGCGTGCCGTGCGCCCCACGTGCGTTGTCGTGAGTGCGCAGGCGCGTCCGTCGGCTAAAGCGAGTCCTCACCGACGGCTCTTACCGCGACGGAGGGGTGCGGGCGTGATGTTGTTACGGACGGACTTTCGCTCGTCCGGCGCCGGAAGCCCGCTCGTGTGTGTACTTCGCGTCGGGGAGTTGCGTCGTTCTCTTGCCGTGTCGATGTAGAGGGTGCGGGGGGTAGGTGCGGGGGGAGGAGACGTTTTTAAAAGAAACAAGAATGACGTTATCTGTTTAAGCCGTAGTGGACCAGCCAAAGCCTAGCCCTAATCCCCCTTGCCTAGCCCTAATATCCTTCGCTCTTCTGTCGCGGAGAATCTTCTTTCTTCCTGCTGCAGAAGGTCCTTCCGGCCTGCAGAGTTTCCAGTCTTCAATCTTCAGTCTTGAGTCTTCAGAGTCTTCTTTCTTCTTCGGAGTCTTCTTTCTTCTTTTTCTTCTTGGTATTGCTTCTCTCTGGAGGCCATGTTCGCAGTTACGTTACGTGGGACGTCATACCCTCCGGGTCTCTCATATGCTAAGGCAATGTCAACATAAGGGCGGTGGGTAGGGAATTTCGGGCCTCGAGGGGTACCCTCTTTACCCGGGCAATTCTCAAGGAAGTCGAATACCTCCCGGATCTTTAACATTTATATATAATATTAAAATGTTAATAAAAACATTATAATTTTATATACAAGTGTAAAGGATATTTACCATCCCCACTGTTTAGTGGGTGGTGCGGTGTACTTGGGCGTCGCTTACGAGCCGACGGTCGTCCTCCTGATGGTCGGAGGTCGCCAAGCCAGGGAGCTCCCGCGGGAGCGGCCGCCCCCCAGGTGGTCGATCGTGAAGAGGCGCGAACCCCTTTAGGTGTATATGTGGTCCAGCCTCCGCCCGCTCATACATTGAACGAGCTAGGCGGACCACAAACTCCTCGACCGTCTCGATCTTGAGGTCGCGCCGCAACACGTCGTTCCTGACGTAGCGACCAGCCCCTACGATTACTCGCAAGGCTAGGTTCTGCTGCACCTGGAGACGCTGGCGGTTCGACCTTGATACCAACGCGTACCATGCCGGCGCCGCGTAGGTAAGTCGTGAACGAATGTAGGTCTTGTAGACCATCAGCTTCGTTCTTAATGGTAGCCTAGAATGTAGTACCGGTCGGAGCATCGCTCGGGCCGTTCTGGCCTGGCGGAGGGATTCCTCCACCTGCGGGATCATGTGCAGCGAGCGATCGATACTACATCCTAGGTACTTAACTGTTTTCTGCCAAGCTACATCCGTGTCACGGATCCGTAGCGGCGCGGGCATGATACGCTTGCGGCTGAAAAGTATTGCGACTGTCTTACCGACATTGACAGCCATGCGCCACTTATCCAGCCACACAGGTAACAGGTCGAGTAACCGCTGCATCCTCCTGGCAGCAATGTCAGCTCGACGGGCTGACGCGAAGTACGCACTGTCGTCTGCGAACAACGCGAGCGTAACGTCACGTTCCCAGTCCTCCAGGTGACCGTGAAGGGTGGGAATGTCGTTAGTGTAGAGCGCGTAGAGCCACGGCGAGAGGCAGCTTCCCTGCGGGACTCCTGCACGTATGGGTCTAGGGTCTGAGGCTATGCCCTCAACCGAAATATAGAACTGCCGCTCACTTAAAAACGAAGCTATTAACCGTACCAGCGTCACCGGCGCGTGCAGCTCCATCATTTTGAATACGAGCCCCGCGTGCCACACACGATCGAACGCCTTCTCTATATCGAGAAAGACGCCGACCGTATGACGCCCGTAATTGAGCTCGTATGCTAGATGATGGAGTACTCGCGTCAGCTGTAGCGTTGTTGAGTGGCCAGCGCGGAAGCCGAACTGCTCCTCCCTTATATTAAGGAAGGGGTGCATTCGCTTCAACGCTAGCTTCTCAAACAGCTTTGCTGTGGTCGATAGCAACGTTATGGGGCGGTAGTTGCCCGGGAGACGGCGGTCTTTCCCCGGTTTCGGGAGTACAATTACCTTCCCTAACTTCCAGATGGTCGGGAAGTGACCTGTGCGCAGGATCCCATTGAAGAGCCTAGTCACTGCGACCAAGGCCCTCCTCGGGAGCATGCTTAGCGCCGCGTTGGGGATTCCATCGTGACCTGGAGCCTTGCGCCTGGGTAGACGCATGACTGCCTTCCTTACCTCCGTGGGAGAGATAAACTCTATCCCTTCGAGTGCCGGTGTCGGGCCACTAAGGAACTCCCCTACTCTGCGCTCCACGTGCTCGTGGTGGTCGGAGACAGACGGTGCTGCTGGATGAGGCGAGAATTGCTCTTCCATGTACTCGGCAAGGATCTCCGCGCGGTCCTTCGCTGAAGTTACCCTCCTCCCCTCGCCATCTAGGAGGGGGGAGGTTGGAAACTTGGATCGGGTCAGCTGTCTGCTCAGATGATGGAGCGACGTTTGCGACTCACCAGCCTGGTCGACTCTCGTCTCCCAGGTGGTCCCTCGCAACTCCGCCATCTCAGCAGACAACCGCTCCGCCAAAGCGTTTAACTCGCGCTTGACCCGGGGGCACCGTGTTCGCGCCCAGAGCTCGCGCAGCCTGCGTTTCTTAGCGAGCATGTCGCTAAGACGGACTGGGATCGGTGTATTATAGCGGCGCGCCTCCACAGTGCTGTGTGGTCGAAGCCGCCAAGGCTGATTTAATAGAGGTTTGTACTACCTCGGATGCGGCTTCGACCCCCTCTACGGAGGAGAGCGCGCCGCTGAACTTAATTGTAGGTATTAAATTAGTGAACTTATCCCAGTCCGTCTTGCTGCGGAGCCTGGGGGGTTCGACACATGCCGCCCCGAGGCCAAGGACGGCTAAAATGGGGAGGTGCGGTGTGTCCAGTTCATACAGCACCTCCACATGGACTGGACACGGGAGATTCCTGTGGAGTACTATGTCTAGGACATCTGGTTGGTGTGACTCGGCCGAGGGGATATGGGTGGGTGCCTCGGGTCCCTGTACCTCATATCCCTTTGCCTCGGCGTCTTCGTACAACCTCCGTCCCACTGGGTTGACGACTCTGGATCCCCACGCCAAATGTTTGGCGTTGAGGTCGCCAGCCACTAAGGTCGGGGTATCACCATCCATGATGGTACTGATGTCCTGCGGGTCAAAGAGGGGACCTGGCGGGCGGTAAGCCGCATAGATCCGCAGGTCCCTTCCCGCTACTCTCACCACTGCCCCGATGGAGCGAGTATGCGCGAATGGCGGGTGGGACAACTCCTCATGTATAAGGTCGCTCCGTACCGCGACCGCGGTGCCTCTATAGGCCATGCCCGCAGGCGATACTTCATCGCGCCTATATACATGATAGTTAGGCAGTCTAAAATCGAGGTCTGCGCGCAGCTTAGTCTCGCCCAGGAGCACTACATGAATGTCTTGCTCCCGTACGAGACCACGCAGCGCATGCAGATATGATTTAACCCCTCCCGGGTTCCAGTACAACACCCGAAGGGACGCCGCACTGTATCCCGAGGAGGTCGGTGATGATTCGCCGAACGGCCGCAATAAGGTCCGGGTGCTGGGCAACGACCTCGCTGATTGCCTGAGCGGCGGTGACGAGCACCTCAGCGGGCGTGTCCAGCCCGAGGGCCCGAAAGGGCCGCACGACGGGGATGGGTGTGAGGGAACTGCGGGGACG
Organism: Spicauda simplicius; assembly: GCA_949699795.1. Taxonomy (NCBI): domain Eukaryota; kingdom Metazoa; phylum Arthropoda; class Insecta; order Lepidoptera; family Hesperiidae; genus Spicauda; species Spicauda simplicius. Next base: position 10,950,418 of record OX453064.1, read on the forward strand.
GGGGGTCGGGGGTTCCATAGGATCCTCGATTGTCGACCGCCTCTGCGGTTCCCGGCTTGTGCCCGCCTCGGCGACAGGCTGAGCTGTGGGAGGGGCACGGGGGGGGTTCTTACCGGCTTTACGCTTCGGTCGCACCGGCGCAGCCGCAGGTGCTGCCCGCGTCCGCGCCGGCACTTCCGCTGCGGTGGGGGTCACAGCCACTGCCGGATGCGTCTCTGGAGCAGGTGGTAATTGCTCCTCTTGTTGTGGGGTCGACTCAGCGAGAGGTACCCGCCGAGCCGCCCTCCTACGCTGCTTTTGCCGGGCACGTCGTCTGCGCTGCTTTTCACGGCGCGCATCCGCCGCGTCCCGTGCCGGAGCCATGAGAGAGGCACCGGCAGTGGTCGCGTACTCCTCCACAAACCGTACCTGTGATCCCCTTGCGGTGGGCGGCGCACGACCTCCAGAAGTGGGTACTGGGCGGGTGGGTGCAGCGCCCCGCTCTTGGCGAGGGCCGGGAATGGGAGGGTGAAGCGGGACGTTCCGGCGCCGCGCCACCCGCCTGAGGAACGCACACCGCCTATCGTTGGCTTTGTGCGCCCCCTGGCAGTTAGCGCAGCGTCCTGGAGCGTCTCGCGGGAGTGGGCAGTCCCGGGCTGCATGCGACCCTGCGCACCGAACGCACTTGGAGCGCCGGAAACAATTATATGAGGCATGGCCGAAGCCTTGGCAGCGGTGGCACTGCGCCAAGCCGTCGCGGCCCCTCCATGCCTCAATAATTATTCCCGGCATATATAGCAACTCGTTCACCCGATATAGGCTAGCGAGTTGCTCCTGCTCCATGTGGTCCAACTGCACATGGAACGTGCATCCCGGGCGTCCTTTCTTAGGAGGGATGTAGGTGGCGAAGCGTACAGGGAATCCACGCGCCCTGAGCGCCCCGCACACCCTCTCCGGGTTCGTATCCCCCGGGAGTCCTCGTACAGCCACCTTAGTGGGACGGTCCTCCCGTGGGGTATAGCAGAACCAAGAGAGGTCCGGCTCTGTGTCCGACAGGGCGGTCAGGTACGCCTGAACAACCCTGTACTCTTCGGGTGTCTGGGGGAGGAAACGTATCCCCCTTCCATACGGTCGTGCGCTCGGTGCACGACCCAATCGGGCGTGCAGCACTTCGAAGTGCTGCGGCCAGTTGGGCATGCGCTCCACCACAATGGGGGGGTAGCCCTTTGGCCTGTCGCCGCCTTGAGGCCCTTGGGAGGGCCCACCAACGACGTGTGTGCTCGGCGCTGGTACAGCAGCCGGGGTTGGGGTGGGTGAAGCACTCTGTGGTGCTTGTGATGACATTGCCGCAGCATATGAGAGTCCCTGTCTCACACTACTTGGTGAGACTGGGACACTACCAGTCCTTTCCCTAACTACTTCTACATTAGCGTTATAACCGTTATTGCGAGCGTCCGGGGGGGGAGAGGTGGGGTGCTGGGCGGGAATTGGATGGGTCGCGGTTGCCTCCGTCCGGTCGGACGGTGACTCGGTCGATGCCAGACCCACATACGACGTCGAGTCGAGGCCGGCCTCGACGGAGGGTGCCCTCGGGGGCGGAGGGGATGGGGAGGGGGATCGCGGGGGTGTCCTATGCCTTACCGGCCTTGGCGACACAGCAGCATCAGTTTCTGCCCCTGGCACCTGCTCCTCCACACTGTCCTCATACTCGGAGGAGGACTCCCCTTTGGCTGTTGGCCTTGCAGCTTCCAGCGTCTGCACCTTCGCGGGTCTCTCTAGTTGTGCGTCGGAGGGCGAGACCCGTCTCGGGATCTTACTCACCCTCCGAGGTGTTGGTAGAGGTGCAGACGCTTCTTCACTTGGGGTCGGCAGCGGTCTATCTTCGACGGCCTCCAGGCCGGGCATGTCCCCGCCTTGTAGAGCTCCTAACTCCTCGGCGGTCTCTTCCTCTACCGCCGGGTTTAGCTGGGGTGCGGATGGGCCCTCGGAGGTGTGCGGGAACACCTCTCGTGGGACGCCTCTTCGCGTACCCCTCTTTCTGCCCCCGTACACGAACATCGAGTGCAGGGGCTCCTCCGCAGGGGGTGGCAGCACATTCCGGGGCGCGAATAAGTCGCGCACCATCACGCGCCTACCCTCATCCCTGCTAGTACTCGGGTGAGGAGCGCCGGAGGACCGGCGCATCTCTTCCTCCAGCTTCTTTAGTTGTCGCCGCGCGGCCATCCCCCACCGGGTTGATTGCGCTGGTGCAAAGCCCAGCGAGTGGCGCCAGCGACGGACGACGGAACTTGGTGACGCGCGGTCTCTCCGGCACTACACCCTTTCCTCAGGAAAGGGACAAGTGAGCAGAGGCACACGATGGTGCCGTCTCGTTCACTCCCCGAAATGAAGGTTGCGGAGGGTAGATGGTAAAAGTTGGAAAGAGAGGTACACTGGGCGCTCACCTGTCTCGTTCTCGCTGCACGGCGGTTGCTCCGTTGGCCTCCACTCCGTTCCCAGCTAAACTCGACGGCACTGCAATCCAGTATTTCACTGCAATCCAAGGTTTTTATCACTGCAATCCTGATTGGGTCACTGCAATCCAATGGACACTGTACTCCAAATCTGGTTCCACAGCCAAAAACTCACTTTTCTCCGTTGCTCAAAATGGGCGGTTTATAGATTCCGGGGTGAAATCGAAACGCGCGTTGTTCGCAGCTAAAAACCCGCCTGGTCCGCTGCCCTTCGGCATTACCTTAAAGAGAGCCGCATGGCTCTAAGCCCATATTGCCTAACATTTCGATCTAATTTTCACTTTGGCTGACCCATGTCCGGCTAATTCTTTATTCCTTCCCAAAATCTTACATACATGTGTCATACATCGTTACATTCGTCTTAAAAAGATCTATAAAGCCATACAATTCTCATTCTTATATCTAGAAGGACAAAAAAGTTATTCATAAAAAACATCGTAAAAACATAGCAATTTTGTCTTATCCTACACTTATTTTCCTTAATAACTCCTAAGCTCTAAACCTTATCCTTATCTATTGTACATAAAAATGTAGAGGAATTCTTAACCTATCGATCTACACTAATTATAACAATACAACTTAATTAGAACTATCAAAAATTATAACAAACATATGATTTACATAATACTTCCATACAATTTTCTTAAACCTATTCTCTATCTCTATTTACATCTTGCATCTCTTTCATATCGTGTTATAATCATAGCTTGAGTCTGTTGTGATTCTATCGTAATGAACACTTCAAAAACATTTCTCTTAACTAAATTCGTAACGTATTTCTTAAGACTTATTCATAATACAATTATCTTATTCTTATCATACATAAAGGAACTTAATCTAATTAGATGAGTCGCCGACATCCTCCCCCTCGTGCGTAGCACCAACTCCTGACCCGGCGACTCCGTGCTGCTGGCCCGATGCGATGACCGCCTCCCCGCAGTCTGGCTCGCTGTCCGCCGACCCGCTGCTCGGCTCGACGGCTGCTTGCTCCTTGTCGCGTTGCGCCGGAACCAGTAGCACCACCTTGGAGCTGGGACGTTTCAGGACGCCCCCTGCCGTGCGCACCTCCAGTACTCTGGTGCGCCCGTCGGGTCCAGGATAGGTTCGGACCACCTCACCCCTTGGCCAGACTCCTCGCGGCAGCGTGGCGTCCTCTATGAGGACCGTATCCCCACACTGCAGGTCTCTCTTGGCAGCTCTTGCGTCGACTCTTCTCGGGATCAGAGTAGGAAGGTACTCTTTCACCCATCTGCTCCAGAAGTGGTCGGCTAGTCGCTGCGCTGTCTTCCATGTCCGCTGGCCGGTGAGATCTTCGTCGGTGAATATTCCCAATCTTGTGCCGCAGGACCTCCCAATGAGGAAATGATTGGGAGTGAGGGCCCCTTCTTCCGTATCTTCGTCGGCTTCGATGAGAGGTCTTGAATTTACCAGGTGCTCCGCTTCCAACAGCAGAGTGTGCAGGACTTCTTCTTTGGGGTGTCGCTCCTTGAGGGTGACTGCCAGGGCCGTTTTGACTGACCGGACCAGGCGTTCCCACGCACCCCCCATGTTCGGAGCCCCAGGTGGTATGAACTTCCACCTGATGCTCATCTTCTCCGCCGTGGTGACCATCTCTTCCTTGTTGAGGTCGGCGAGGGCTTCTTGCAACTCCTTGTTGGCCCCCACGAAGTTGGTGCCGTTGTCGCTGAAGATCGTCTTCGGCATCCCTCTTCTCGCCGCCATCCTTCTGAGCGCTAGGATCATGGAGTCCGTTGATAGTGATGCTGCTACTTCTACGTGGACCGCCCTTGTCGTGAGGCACGTGAATAAAGCGCCCCACCTCTTCTCATGGCGCCTGCCGACTGTGACGCTCATGGGCCCGAAGTAGTCCACCGCGGTGCATGTGAACGGCGGTTCTCCGTGTTGCAGCCGTTCCAGCGGGAGGTTCCCCACCGGCTGAAGCTGCGGCGTCCCTCGGTACACTCTGCACCACTGACACCGATGAACCGTCGACTTCACCGCAGATCGTAGTCCCAGGATCCAGAAGCGCTGCCTTAACTCGTTGATCACCGTCGCGTGGTTACCGTGGTTGAACTTCTCGTGGTAATACGCGATGAGCAGCCTGGTGACGTGATGCTTGCTATCCAGCACCACGGGCCTCTTCTCCTGCCGAGTGTGTACAGCTGCGTCGATTCTTCCTCGGAGACGTAGTATGTCATCTTCCATAACGACGTCCAACTTCTTTAACTTGCTATTCTTCTCGAATGGCCTTTCCTTCTTGACGCAGCGTACTTCTTCTTGGAAGCTCTCTTCTTGGCTCCTTCGTATGAGGATTCTTTCGGCTTCTCTTATATGTCCGGGTTCGAGGGGAATGAATCTTCTTTCTTGGGTTTCTTTGTTCACGGGCTTCGTCTTCATCTTGTTCTTCTTCTTGATCCTTCTCCATGTAGGATCTTGACGCTCGGACTTGCGGGACACGTTGACCACTTGCTTCCTTTTTCGGCACAGGTCGATGAACTGCAACACCCTTGCGGTCGCCCTCACCAGTCGAGTCCACTTGGAGAACTTGACCGGGTTTGGAGTTGGATGCCGGTCGACGGGCTTCGTTGCCCCCACAGTCGCTCGTTCCTTCTCCTCTCCCGTGGGCTCCGCCTTGAAGGTGCGCGGCTGCGGCCAATCTTCCTCGTCGAGTGCCAGGAACGCAGGTCCGTTGAACCACCGGTGTCCGCTCTCGAAGTCCTTGGGCACGCCCCTCGTTGCGTCGTCAGCTGGGTTCTGGGCCGTTGGCACCCAGCGCCACTTTTGCGGCTTCGTCGTGTCCTCGATCTCTGCCAACCTGTGTGCAACAAAAGGCTTGAAAGTTCTTGGGTCTGACTTGATCCAGGATAGTACCGTGCTGGAGTCGCTCCAATATGTCTTCCTTGTGATGGCGATGTCCAGCTCCTCTTCAATCGATCGCGCCATCCTGGATCCCAGCAACGCAGCTTCCAATCTTGGGATGGACACCGGCTTCAATGGTGTGACCCTCGCCTTTCCTGCTAGGAGCACCACCCGATGACCACCTTCCTCGTTGCGTTGCCTCAAGTAGATCGCGCAGGCATATGCTTCTTCACTCGCGTCGACGAATACGTGAAGCTCCCCCTCGGTGTTGGACTGCGCGACGCACCTTGGCACTCGAAGATCTTTCAGCAACTGCAGGTCGTCCAAGTAGTCTTCCCAAATCTTGTTGTCCTCCGCCGTGATGTGGTCGTCCCATCCGACACCGCTCCTCCAGATGCTTTGGATAAGCTTCTTCCCTTGGATGAGCACCGGCGTTGCTAGCCCCAGTGGGTCGAATGTTGACATCACGGCGCTTGTGACTTCTCTCTTGGTGGGAATCCTCTTCCTCTCGACGACCTCTTCTTCCACGTTGCGAAGACACGTCCTGAACCCTATCTTGTCGCCCCCGGTGAACCACCTTAGACCCAATGTCTTTTCTTCTTTAGTTCCTAATTCAATCTCTTCGTTGTTCCCCTCTGGAGTGAGCTTCCTTAATACATCTTCATGGTTTGATGCCCAACCCCTTAACTCGAACCCGGCCTTCCTATGGATCAGATCCACTTCGCTGGCTATCTTGACCGCTTCTTCTTCCGTCCCGAAGCTGTGCAGGTAATCGTCCATGTAGTGATTGCGTTCAATCGCTCTTGCTGCTTCGGGGTATTCTTCCTTATGTTCGGTCGCATTCTTATTCTTCACGAAGATAGCAGCACTCGGAGAACAGGCGGCGCCGAAGATCACTGAAGTCATCCTATATTCCTTCGGCGTCCCACTCCGCTGGCTTCCTCTCCATAGAAACCGAAGACTGTCTCGATCCTCTTCCCTTATCTTCACTTGAAGAAACATTTCTTTGATGTCAGCTACCACAGCAATAGGCTTCTGACGGAACCGCAGTAGTACTCCAAATAACGACTGCAGCAGATCTGGTCCCGGCAGCAGCTCGTCGTTGAGGCTCCTTCCTTGATACCTCGCGGCAGCATCGAACACCAATCTTATCTTCTTTTTGGTAGGGTGCGTGACGGCGAAGTGAGGCAGGTACCATTTCTTCTCCGATGTGGACTCATGTTGAACTTCCTCGGCGTATCCACTGTTGAGAAGATTCTTCACTTGACATTCATACTCCTGCTTCAGTGCCGCATCCCTATCCAACTTCTTCTCTATATTCTTCAACCGGTTTTCGGCTTGTCCATAATTGTCCGGCATTCTTCCATTTTCATTCTTCCATATTAAGCCGGTCTCGAAACGCCCATTGTCCAACCTCTTCGTAGTCTTCTCCAATATTGCCAGAGCCCTTTCTTCAATGTCCGTGGTCGGTCGACGCGGCTGAATCCCCAACGACTCCACGGCGAAGTGATCCTTGATGACCCGTTCCAATTCTTCTTCTTTTGAAGTTACATGTGCGCAGGTTGCGAAGTTCACAGGCCTCGATGCTGCTCCATCGGACCCATGTAGCACCCACCCTAGGTAGGTCAGCGATGCTACGGGTTGACCCCGCTTCCCCTTGCGCGTGGCTCTGGACACGATGAGCTCCCAGTTGTCTTGTCCAATCAGTAGCTTGGGTGACTCCTCTTCGTAGTACAACTGGTCAGCCATCGACTTGAGGTGAGCGCATTCTTCGATCCTCTTCTTATCCAGCCTCTGAGACGTCAGGCATATGTCATCTATCGTACGCGCCCCAGAGATGGCCCTCTTCTTTGCCTGGTGCATCCCTTTAATCTTCATATTCAATTTCATGGAGTCTTCCTTGGTGATGGTTCTTCCTCCAACGGTTTCTAGGGTGAGCGCCTCCATGGGTCCCTTGAGTCCAATTCGCCGCGCGACCGCCGCGTCGAGCAGCGTGACCGTCGAACCCTCGACCAGCAGCGCCAGCACCTTGGCAGCCCCCCTTGGCCCGTACAACTCGACTGGAACCATCTTCAGATACGCCCTTCCTGTCCTTGCCGCATTCACCGGGAGCATCACGTTGTTTGCAACTTCTTTCTTCTCTTCGCGCTTCGGGCTGGGCCCCCGTTGCTCGTGAAGCACGAAGTGGTGCCACCGGTTGCACACCTTGCAGGGAGGACGCCGACATGTCTCCTTCTGATGCCGCCCTTGCAGACACCTGTAACACATCCGTGACTTCTTAGCGACGTCCCACCTTTCTCTTACCGGTAGTTGCAAAAACTTGCGGCACTCGTGGAGGTGATGCTCGTTCTGGCAATGTGGACAGGAGGTCTTCCTTTCTTCTTCGACCCGATCAGACGTGGTGTGTGCGAATTGACGCCGGGGAGGCTGCCTCTGGTGCACAGTCTCCTGCGTCGCGTAGGGTCCACACCGGTCCGCTTCCCTGTTGAGAAACTTCATCATTAGCACCAGGTCTGGATCTTCATCTTCCTTGTCGGCGGCATAGTCGTACCACCGGTAGCGCAGCACCGCCGGCATCTTGTCCACGATGGTCTTCACCATCTCCGGCGAGTGTAGGTACTGCGGTCTTCGAAGCCCCCGAATTGTCGCGACAGTGTTGTTCACCCGGCTGGCAAACACGCAGACGTCGCGCGCACCTTCCGTGATGCGTGGCAGGTTCTTCACCTTCTCCAACTCCATCAGGATCAGGGCTTCTGGTCTCCCGAACCTCCGACGAAGGGCTTCCAATACTTCTTCCGGTGGGCACTCCGAATACAGGAGACTCTTCACCGCCTCCCGTGCCGCACCCTTGATGGACCGCCGCAGCCGCGCCATGTTGAGAGCATCTGTAAACATAGGCGCAGTATCTTCATATACCGTCCTGAAGGCGATCCACTCTTCGCTCCTCCCGTCGAAGTCCGGCAACTCGTGCACATAGCTCGGCGCACTCCTTGGCGCCGCGCTGATTGCCTTGATGATGGCCTCCGCTAAATCCTTGGTCCCGTTCGTTGAAGGTTCCTCTTGATCCTCTGGCTTGACGGCGGCAATTGGAGGTTGGATGGCGCGCCCCTCCTTGGACGTGCCTTGTTGGTGCCCCTCCTTGGGCACCTCCCCCCGACGTACCTCTTCGGACATCCGACCGACCGTCGACTGCACCCATGTCTGGACGTTGGCGTCCCATGCAGGATTCTCTTCTTCAACTTCGGACTCTTCATCTTCCACCTGGGCCAACTCCCATTGGGCCCGGGCGAGTTCCGCTGCTGCTTTCGCTTCGTCTAGTTGTCGGCGAGCCAATTCCAGCTTGGCTTCCCGTTCCCGACGTCCCGTAGACACGACGGAGCGAGTCTTCTTCTTCGCTGCAGGTGCTGCCGTTGCAGCAGCTGGAGCAGCAGGAGCAGCAACTTCCGTTTCTGTAGTGACTCTTGACTCGTACGTAGTTAACGTTCCCTCTGTAGTTGTGCCCGAGGTTCCCGACGTTCCCGAAGAGTCAGTTGTCCCTTGTGCCTCTTCTTCAGCACGGGGCGCAGTCGACTGGTTCGGCGGTGAGGTACCCCTCTGGCTCCTGGTGACAGGCATGACGACGTCAGTAACCCGATGTCTCGACGAAATACACGAAGATCCGGCTCGAAGGACCAGCAGATGTCGCGGGGCGTGCGTGCCGTGCGCCCCACGTGCGTTGTCGTGAGTGCGCAGGCGCGTCCGTCGGCTAAAGCGAGTCCTCACCGACGGCTCTTACCGCGACGGAGGGGTGCGGGCGTGATGTTGTTACGGACGGACTTTCGCTCGTCCGGCGCCGGAAGCCCGCTCGTGTGTGTACTTCGCGTCGGGGAGTTGCGTCGTTCTCTTGCCGTGTCGATGTAGAGGGTGCGGGGGGTAGGTGCGGGGGGAGGAGACGTTTTTAAAAGAAACAAGAATGACGTTATCTGTTTAAGCCGTAGTGGACCAGCCAAAGCCTAGCCCTAATCCCCCTTGCCTAGCCCTAATATCCTTCGCTCTTCTGTCGCGGAGAATCTTCTTTCTTCCTGCTGCAGAAGGTCCTTCCGTCCTGCAGAGTTTCCAGTCTTCAATCTTCAGTCTTGAGTCTTCAGAGTCTTCTTTCTTCTTCGGAGTCTTCTTTCTTCTTTTTCTTCTTGGTATTGCTTCTCTCTGGAGGCCATGTTCGCAGCTAAAAACCCGCCTGGTCCGCTGCCCTTCGGCATTACCTTAAAGAGAGCCGCATGGCTCTAAGCCCATATTGCCTAACATTTCGATCTAATTTTCACTTTGGCTGACCCATGTCCGGCTAATTCTTTATTCCTTCCCAAAATCTTACATACATGTGTCATACATCGTTACATTCGTCTTAAAAAGATCTATAAAGCCATACAATTCTCATTCTTATATCTAGAAGGACAAAAAAGTTATTCATAAAAAACATCGTAAAAACATAGCAATTTTGTCTTATCCTACACTTATTTTCCTTAATAACTCCTAAGCTCTAAACCTTATCCTTATCTATTGTACATAAAAATGTAGAGGAATTCTTAACCTATCGATCTACACTAATTATAACAATACAACTTAATTAGAACTATCAAAAATTATAACAAACATATGATTTACATAATACTTCCATACAATTTTCTTAAACCTATTCTCTATCTCTATTTACATCTTGCATCTCTTTCATATCGTGTTATAATCATAGCTTGAGTCTGTTGTGATTCTATCGTAATGAACACTTCAAAAACATTTCTCTTAACTAAATTCGTAACGTATTTCTTAAGACTTATTCATAATACAATTATCTTATTCTTATCATACATAAAGGAACTTAATCTAATTAGATGAGTCGCCGACATCCTCCCCCTCGTGCGTAGCACCAACTCCTGACCCGGCGACTCCGTGCTGCTGGCCCGATGCGATGACCGCCTCCCCGCAGTCTGGCTCGCTGTCCGCCGACCCGCTGCTCGGCTCGACGGCTGCTTGCTCCTTGTCGCGTTGCGCCGGAACCAGTAGCACCACCTTGGAGCTGGGACGTTTCAGGACGCCCCCTGCCGTGCGCACCTCCAGTACTCTGGTGCGCCCGTCGGGTCCAGGATAGGTTCGGACCACCTCACCCCTTGGCCAGACTCCTCGCGGCAGCGTGGCGTCCTCTATGAGGACCGTATCCCCACACTGCAGGTCTCTCTTGGCAGCTCTTGCGTCGACTCTTCTCGGGATCAGAGTAGGAAGGTACTCTTTCACCCATCTGCTCCAGAAGTGGTCGGCTAGTCGCTGCGCTGTCTTCCATGTCCGCTGGCCGGTGAGATCTTCGTCGGTGAATATTCCCAATCTTGTGCCGCAGGACCTCCCAATGAGGAAATGATTGGGAGTGAGGGCCCCTTCTTCCGTATCTTCGTCGGCTTCGATGAGAGGTCTTGAATTTACCAGGTGCTCCGCTTCCAACAGCAGAGTGTGCAGGACTTCTTCTTTGGGGTGTCGCTCCTTGAGGGTGACTGCCAGGGCCGTTTTGACTGACCGGACCAGGCGTTCCCACGCACCCCCCATGTTCGGAGCCCCAGGTGGTATGAACTTCCACCTGATGCTCATCTTCTCCGCCGTGGTGACCATCTCTTCCTTGTTGAGGTCGGCGAGGGCTTCTTGCAACTCCTTGTTGGCCCCCACGAAGTTGGTGCCGTTGTCGCTGAAGATCGTCTTCGGCATCCCTCTTCTCGCCGCCATCCTTCTGAGCGCTAGGATCATGGAGTCCGTTGATAGTGATGCTGCTACTTCTACGTGGACCGCCCTTGTCGTGAGGCACGTGAATAAAGCGCCCCACCTCTTCTCATGGCGCCTGCCGACTGTGACGCTCATGGGCCCGAAGTAGTCCACCGCGGTGCATGTGAACGGCGGTTCTCCGTGTTGCAGCCGTTCCAGCGGGAGGTTCCCCACCGGCTGAAGCTGCGGCGTCCCTCGGTACACTCTGCACCACTGACACCGATGAACCGTCGACTTCACCGCAGATCGTAGTCCCAGGATCCAGAAGCGCTGCCTTAACTCGTTGATCACCGTCGCGTGGTTACCGTGGTTGAACTTCTCGTGGTAATACGCGATGAGCAGCCTGGTGACGTGATGCTTGCTATCCAGCACCACGGGCCTCTTCTCCTGCCGAGTGTGTACAGCTGCGTCGATTCTTCCTCGGAGACGTAGTATGTCATCTTCCATAACGACGTCCAACTTCTTTAACTTGCTATTCTTCTCGAATGGCCTTTCCTTCTTGACGCAGCGTACTTCTTCTTGGAAGCTCTCTTCTTGGCTCCTTCGTATGAGGATTCTTTCGGCTTCTCTTATATGTCCGGGTTCGAGGGGAATGAATCTTCTTTCTTGGGTTTCTTTGTTCACGGGCTTCGTCTTCATCTTGTTCTTCTTCTTGATCCTTCTCCATGTAGGATCTTGACGCTCGGACTTGCGGGACACGTTGACCACTTGCTTCCTTTTTCGGCACAGGTCGATGAACTGCAACACCCTTGCGGTCGCCCTCACCAGTCGAGTCCACTTGGAGAACTTGACCGGGTTTGGAGTTGGATGCCGGTCGACGGGCTTCGTTGCCCCCACAGTCGCTCGTTCCTTCTCCTCTCCCGTGGGCTCCGCCTTGAAGGTGCGCGGCTGCGGCCAATCTTCCTCGTCGAGTGCCAGGAACGCAGGTCCGTTGAACCACCGGTGTCCGCTCTCGAAGTCCTTGGGCACGCCCCTCGTTGCGTCGTCAGCTGGGTTCTGGGCCGTTGGCACCCAGCGCCACTTTTGCGGCTTCGTCGTGTCCTCGATCTCTGCCAACCTGTGTGCAACAAAAGGCTTGAAAGTTCTTGGGTCTGACTTGATCCAGGATAGTACCGTGCTGGAGTCGCTCCAATATGTCTTCCTTGTGATGGCGATGTCCAGCTCCTCTTCAATCGATCGCGCCATCCTGGATCCCAGCAACGCAGCTTCCAATCTTGGGATGGACACCGGCTTCAATGGTGTGACCCTCGCCTTTCCTGCTAGGAGCACCACCCGATGACCACCTTCCTCGTTGCGTTGCCTCAAGTAGATCGCGCAGGCATATGCTTCTTCACTCGCGTCGACGAATACGTGAAGCTCCCCCTCGGTGTTGGACTGCGCGACGCACCTTGGCACTCGAAGATCTTTCAGCAACTGCAGGTCGTCCAAGTAGTCTTCCCAAATCTTGTTGTCCTCCGCCGTGATGTGGTCGTCCCATCCGACACCGCTCCTCCAGATGCTTTGGATAAGCTTCTTCCCTTGGATGAGCACCGGCGTTGCTAGCCCCAGTGGGTCGAATGTTGACATCACGGCGCTTGTGACTTCTCTCTTGGTGGGAATCCTCTTCCTCTCGACGACCTCTTCTTCCACGTTGCGAAGACACGTCCTGAACCCTATCTTGTCGCCCCCGGTGAACCACCTTAGACCCAATGTCTTTTCTTCTTTAGTTCCTAATTCAATCTCTTCGTTGTTCCCCTCTGGAGTGAGCTTCCTTAATACATCTTCATGGTTTGATGCCCAACCCCTTAACTCGAACCCGGCCTTCCTATGGATCAGATCCACTTCGCTGGCTATCTTGACCGCTTCTTCTTCCGTCCCGAAGCTGTGCAGGTAATCGTCCATGTAGTGATTGCGTTCAATCGCTCTTGCTGCTTCGGGGTATTCTTCCTTATGTTCGGTCGCATTCTTATTCTTCACGAAGATAGCAGCACTCGGAGAACAGGCGGCGCCGAAGATCACTGAAGTCATCCTATATTCCTTCGGCGTCCCACTCCGCTGGCTTCCTCTCCATAGAAACCGAAGACTGTCTCGATCCTCTTCCCTTATCTTCACTTGAAGAAACATTTCTTTGATGTCAGCTACCACAGCAATAGGCTTCTGACGGAACCGCAGTAGTACTCCAAATAACGACTGCAGCAGATCTGGTCCCGGCAGCAGCTCGTCGTTGAGGCTCCTTCCTTGATACCTCGCGGCAGCATCGAACACCAATCTTATCTTCTTTTTGGTAGGGTGCGTGACGGCGAAGTGAGGCAGGTACCATTTCTTCTCCGATGTGGACTCATGTTGAACTTCCTCGGCGTATCCACTGTTGAGAAGATTCTTCACTTGACATTCATACTCCTGCTTCAGTGCCGCATCCCTATCCAACTTCTTCTCTATATTCTTCAACCGGTTTTCGGCTTGTCCATAATTGTCCGGCATTCTTCCATTTTCATTCTTCCATATTAAGCCGGTCTCGAAACGCCCATTGTCCAACCTCTTCGTAGTCTTCTCCAATATTGCCAGAGCCCTTTCTTCAATGTCCGTGGTCGGTCGACGCGGCTGAATCCCCAACGACTCCACGGCGAAGTGATCCTTGATGACCCGTTCCAATTCTTCTTCTTTTGAAGTTACATGTGCGCAGGTTGCGAAGTTCACAGGCCTCGATGCTGCTCCATCGGACCCATGTAGCACCCACCCTAGGTAGGTCAGCGATGCTACGGGTTGACCCCGCTTCCCCTTGCGCGTGGCTCTGGACACGATGAGCTCCCAGTTGTCTTGTCCAATCAGTAGCTTGGGTGACTCCTCTTCGTAGTACAACTGGTCAGCCATCGACTTGAGGTGAGCGCATTCTTCGATCCTCTTCTTATCCAGCCTCTGAGACGTCAGGCATATGTCATCTATCGTACGCGCCCCAGAGATGGCCCTCTTCTTTGCCTGGTGCATCCCTTTAATCTTCATATTCAATTTCATGGAGTCTTCCTTGGTGATGGTTCTTCCTCCAACGGTTTCTAGGGTGAGCGCCTCCATGGGTCCCTTGAGTCCAATTCGCCGCGCGACCGCCGCGTCGAGCAGCGTGACCGTCGAACCCTCGACCAGCAGCGCCAGCACCTTGGCAGCCCCCCTTGGCCCGTACAACTCGACTGGAACCATCTTCAGATACGCCCTTCCTGTCCTTGCCGCATTCACCGGGAGCATCACGTTGTTTGCAACTTCTTTCTTCTCTTCGCGCTTCGGGCTGGGCCCCCGTTGCTCGTGAAGCACGAAGTGGTGCCACCGGTTGCACACCTTGCAGGGAGGACGCCGACATGTCTCCTTCTGATGCCGCCCTTGCAGACACCTGTAACACATCCGTGACTTCTTAGCGACGTCCCACCTTTCTCTTACCGGTAGTTGCAAAAACTTGCGGCACTCGTGGAGGTGATGCTCGTTCTGGCAATGTGGACAGGAGGTCTTCCTTTCTTCTTCGACCCGATCAGACGTGGTGTGTGCGAATTGACGCCGGGGAGGCTGCCTCTGGTGCACAGTCTCCTGCGTCGCGTAGGGTCCACACCGGTCCGCTTCCCTGTTGAGAAACTTCATCATTAGCACCAGGTCTGGATCTTCATCTTCCTTGTCGGCGGCATAGTCGTACCACCGGTAGCGCAGCACCGCCGGCATCTTGTCCACGATGGTCTTCACCATCTCCGGCGAGTGTAGGTACTGCGGTCTTCGAAGCCCCCGAATTGTCGCGACAGTGTTGTTCACCCGGCTGGCAAACACGCAGACGTCGCGCGCACCTTCCGTGATGCGTGGCAGGTTCTTCACCTTCTCCAACTCCATCAGGATCAGGGCTTCTGGTCTCCCGAACCTCCGACGAAGGGCTTCCAATACTTCTTCCGGTGGGCACTCCGAATACAGGAGACTCTTCACCGCCTCCCGTGCCGCACCCTTGATGGACCGCCGCAGCCGCGCCATGTTGAGAGCATCTGTAAACATAGGCGCAGTATCTTCATATACCGTCCTGAAGGCGATCCACTCTTCGCTCCTCCCGTCGAAGTCCGGCAACTCGTGCACATAGCTCGGCGCACTCCTTGGCGCCGCGCTGATTGCCTTGATGATGGCCTCCGCTAAATCCTTGGTCCCGTTCGTTGAAGGTTCCTCTTGATCCTCTGGCTTGACGGCGGCAATTGGAGGTTGGATGGCGCGCCCCTCCTTGGACGTGCCTTGTTGGTGCCCCTCCTTGGGCACCTCCCCCCGACGTACCTCTTCGGACATCCGACCGACCGTCGACTGCACCCATGTCTGGACGTTGGCGTCCCATGCAGGATTCTCTTCTTCAACTTCGGACTCTTCATCTTCCACCTGGGCCAACTCCCATTGGGCCCGGGCGAGTTCCGCTGCTGCTTTCGCTTCGTCTAGTTGTCGGCGAGCCAATTCCAGCTTGGCTTCCCGTTCCCGACGTCCCGTAGACACGACGGAGCGAGTCTTCTTCTTCGCTGCAGGTGCTGCCGTTGCAGCAGCTGGAGCAGCAGGAGCAGCAACTTCCGTTTCTGTAGTGACTCTTGACTCGTACGTAGTTAACGTTCCCTCTGTAGTTGTGCCCGAGGTTCCCGACGTTCCCGAAGAGTCAGTTGTCCCTTGTGCCTCTTCTTCAGCACGGGGCGCAGTCGACTGGTTCGGCGGTGAGGTACCCCTCTGGCTCCTGGTGACAGGCATGACGACGTCAGTAACCCGATGTCTCGACGAAATACACGAAGATCCGGCTCGAAGGACCAGCAGATGTCGCGGGGCGTGCGTGCCGTGCGCCCCACGTGCGTTGTCGTGAGTGCGCAGGCGCGTCCGTCGGCTAAAGCGAGTCCTCACCGACGGCTCTTACCGCGACGGAGGGGTGCGGGCGTGATGTTGTTACGGACGGACTTTCGCTCGTCCGGCGCCGGAAGCCCGCTCGTGTGTGTACTTCGCGTCGGGGAGTTGCGTCGTTCTCTTGCCGTGTCGATGTAGAGGGTGCGGGGGGTAGGTGCGGGGGGAGGAGACGTTTTTAAAAGAAACAAGAATGACGTTATCTGTTTAAGCCGTAGTGGACCAGCCAAAGCCTAGCCCTAATCCCCCTTGCCTAGCCCTAATATCCTTCGCTCTTCTGTCGCGGAGAATCTTCTTTCTTCCTGCTGCAGAAGGTCCTTCCGTCCTGCAGAGTTTCCAGTCTTCAATCTTCAGTCTTGAGTCTTCAGAGTCTTCTTTCTTCTTCGGAGTCTTCTTTCTTCTTTTTCTTCTTGGTATTGCTTCTCTCTGGAGGCCATGTTCGCAGCTAAAAACCCGCCTGGTCCGCTGCCCTTCGGCATTACCTTAAAGAGAGCCGCATGGCTCTAAGCCCATATTGCCTAACATTTCGATCTAATTTTCACTTTGGCTGACCCATGTCCGGCTAATTCTTTATTCCTTCCCAAAATCTTACATACATGTGTCATACATCGTTACATTCGTCTTAAAAAGATCTATAAAGCCATACAATTCTCATTCTTATATCTAGAAGGACAAAAAAGTTATTCATAAAAAACATCGTAAAAACATAGCAATTTTGTCTTATCCTACACTTATTTTCCTTAATAACTCCTAAGCTCTAAACCTTATCCTTATCTATTGTACATAAAAATGTAGAGGAATTCTTAACCTATCGATCTACACTAATTATAACAATACAACTTAATTAGAACTATCAAAAATTATAACAAACATATGATTTACATAATACTTCCATACAATTTTCTTAAACCTATTCTCTATCTCTATTTACATCTTGCATCTCTTTCATATCGTGTTATAATCATAGCTTGAGTCTGTTGTGATTCTATCGTAATGAACACTTCAAAAACATTTCTCTTAACTAAATTCGTAACGTATTTCTTAAGACTTATTCATAATACAATTATCTTATTCTTATCATACATAAAGGAACTTAATCTAATTAGATGAGTCGCCGACACCAAAGAATGCAACTACCTCTAAGCACTACATTGGAACACCTTTTTTTCAGTCACCCTAGTAAGAAATCAGCCTTACCACACTCTTCAAAACCAAAATGACAGCGAAAGGACGGTTACTTTGAGGTAAGAACATAATTTGATAACAGTTTTTGCCTACTGTGCCACCGAAGTCTGAATATAAACAAATCTACAATAAGTAGATACTTTTAGCTCCTCTATTGCTTATGTCCAATAATGAATACTTTCTAGGTAATATTAAAGTGTAATATCAATAAGGTACGTCTAGAAATATGCGTATAGAGTTTTAAAGAGTACATTTAAATATATCTACTTATACCAACATGTTCATAAAATGGTGGAATAAACAAAATCGCCTACTAACTAGTTGTTTCGTAAATTTGAATTTGGGTCCGCAATGTAACATTAATTGTTTGTTCTCGAAATGAGAACAGAATGGCTGTGTGCGAGGCTGGCTTGGCTTTGTTTATCCAGTGTTGAAACTTCGCGATGACGTCATATATATTCATTTAGGACGGCATCTTTACGCAACTTGGTATAAAATTCTACTCTAAATCTAAAATATTAAAACTCGGTGACCCAAATAGCTTCCAATTGAATAGATTTATTGCGATTTGTTCGTCGAATACAAAACTTTCGATATTATGCTTGATTATACAAACCAGTTGTGGTTGTTTTCCATCCCACTAGGAAACTCCTCTTTAGTATCTCTGGAAGGTTCTTAAATATAAGCCAAGGAAAATAAATGTTGGCAGCAAGCGCTTCTGCTTAACAATTCAAATCAGAAAAGTCTGCTCGGCGTGTTGTTTAAGGGTGCTTTCATTGTAAGTCAGGTAAGCCTGCAAGTCTAATTGACATATACCCTAATTTAAATGTTACAATGTATTTAAGCAGAGCGAAACCCGTCAAATTTTAAGTGTTAGTAGTAACAGGTGTTATAATATCTCCGTAGTCAAATTTCCGTTGTATATGCATTGCAATTTAAATAAAGTAAGTAGTACTTTAATTAAGTATACCCGTATGTATGATATTCCACGTATAGTGAGCGTAAATACCGTATACTCAATATAGTTTGCTTTGGCGTAAGTAACTACGACTTTATGGACTAGTTGAACAATTGAACGAGTTTCCGCTGTATGGAATAATCAGACTTATGTTACATAAAACATATATAACTGAGAATACTAAGCGAACATCATAAATTCTCGCCAAATGCCAAGTGTGAAGTGATAAGTACGAGCTTAAATGAGAACTTTCGCCCTATATATCCAATCAAAAATAATTTATGGTTATTATTCAGTACATAAAGTTCCCAGAACAAATCATATTGCGCTATGCATTCTCCGTTTATGCATCGCAATGACAACTTAATTGCATAAAATGTCAACGATTGGAGCGAGTGATGAAACTAGCGCGATGATTGATACGTTCAACAGTCTGCATCCTAATATAAGACGAGTGCTAGTAAAGCTATAAAAAGACCTCTTTAACGACACTCGAAAAAACGGGTACACTTGAGAGGAATTTTGATTTCTAACATAGCAAATATACCGTTTACTAATTTGAGTGATGTCATCTATCTTAATATTAACGAACTTGGCGCAGTATATTATAATCGGCGGCTTAATCGGACTATACCGGTCCGCGGGTGCAGTTATTTTAAAACAGTTAATCACGATAAAGGCGAGCGGCCTTTACTCCAAAATGGGTTTTAATCTCACTACAAAAAATTCCATATTAAGAAAAAATTTAATACACTTTCTACATTCATACCCCGAACTATTTTCTCCCGTTTTGTAGGTTCCATGGAAACACACATTGACGTATGCATACACACCCAGATCCAAAACACCAAGAATTAAGAGAAGAAGAAGTGCATCATTGAGAAATCTGTCTGACCGGGGATCGAACCCGGAACCCAATGCGTCTCTGACCGGTATGATGACCACTCCGCCATAGGGAAGTCGTTTATAAGAGGAGAACTCGAAACTGGCGGTTTTTGATATAGTATGTAAAAGATAACTTTAACTAAAGAATGGGCATAACAATGAGATACTGCACGCGTATTGACACAGACCTTCAAATGAAGAAAATATCGGTTTATTAGAAATCTAAATGTACATGTTATAATACATCATGAAACACCCGATAATGTTATTATGCGTCGCTATACATGGGTATGTACAGTATGTACAGTATGTACAGAGGTCTGTAGGTTGATGTCACAGAGGTAAAAGTTAATCAAAAATGAAAATTGAGTGGCGTGTTGGTATGGCGCCAGCGACGTCGTGTCAATATAGGATCAAAAATGTAGAGACACGAGCCTGAGAGGATTCGATCTGTTGATTCATAAACCGATAGAAATCTTGGACCCCCCGCGTTGTACTGTGACGAGAATAACGCTAAATACGTAGAGACTGTCAATATTGGATTTTCATAAAAGTCCGTGTAACAATCATAAAAAAAGACGTAGTTAGTACTGCTTATTGTTTATTTTTATTTAAGCTGTCTTTATAATCATATTTGTAAATTCTCTTTCAGAAAATCTCTGCAAATAAATTGCTGCTGAAATAATATAAACTCATATCGGCATAACCGTATTTTTCTACAAATGATTGTGGATGTATAAAATCTATTGAATAAGCAGGTTATGTATTAATGCAGTCGGATCTTGGACTATAATTTATTTTACAACGGAAACATTTGAATTAAACGTCAAATAAACCATCTAACCGTTTCCGGATCGTTTTGTGGAATGTGATTAACAATACATTACTTATCCTAACAGAACGCGGGAGCACACGTTTCTCCTTGCAACTATGATAAATTAATTTGTATCCCCAACTATTGTCATTGTCAGAGGGGTAGCATCAATGCGCGTGTAATATTTCTAGAGAAATAGAACCCGCTCGCTGCAACCTCTTGACATGGCCACGAGGGACAAATTATTGTCGACGAGAAAAAGCAGTCAAGGGTTATTTTTGCGGTTGCATTGTGTCGAGTTTTAAGCCCCATAAATTATGTTACACTCGAAGTTAGTGCACCAGGTGGTCGGAGTTATTTCTAACTGCACTGTTTATTCTCATACACCAATAAGAGCGTAAATTATGTTTATGACTTCCATTCGAATAAAACTGATTCATGGTAAGGAACCACGCCAAGTTACTTTTTATTGTATTCCCGGTAAAGGGGATAATTGAGTTTCTCAACAATTGTAAATAATTAGATTTTAGTCCGTAACAGGAGAACGACAGTTGGCAAGCATGCTTCGCGAAGCGTGATGTTTTTTTGCGAAGGTTTTTGCGATGTCAGTTTAAATTTCAGCAGCGAAACTTTATCTTCGTTATTCGAAGCGACATACGGCCTCTAAACTCATGTCTTTTACGTTTTTGTTTTATATGTAGATCAACAATGTTCTGTTTACAATGTAGTGTTTACACCTGTTGTTAAAATACATATTTATGTAGTGGTTCAATTCAAATACTTCAATTTATTATGTATTGTTCATTGAATGTAAGTACTCGTAGATTCACGGTGCGTATGAGTATTACTCATAGCACAGAGTAAACATAGCGTAAGTGCCGACTATGAGTGAACTAGTAATGAGGCTCAATGGCGCTCCTATTCTATTCATTAGTATCATCGCTAGGTACCTGTGAATTGGCTCCTCTGGGACCGCACTTCCGGTCAACGCGCTTTACGTAGTTCCAATAATAATAGTTTAATATGCAACATCCGGTTGCAATCACAATTACGCATTTCGATAGAAAAAGCAAACACACCAAAGTATAATAGGTATTATGAATGTTCTAGTTGTGGTTTTTATTATCATCTGTATGAAATTATTGCTAACATGAAAACAAGAAAACATAACATGCATATTTTTAATTTTCTTTATTTATATTTCCATTGTTACGAATTGTTTGTTTTCAACTGCATTTAAATGTTGTTTTGACCATTGGTCACTTATTAATAGTCATATAAGTATTGGGTTTTAAGACGTAACGACCAGAAGTTTCCCAGTAGAATAATGTCGATAATATGGTTTATTGACCTGTGCCAAATTACTAACTAGGTACTCAACGATTCAAGCTGAAAATATAGAAAGAATATTTAATTAAAAAGATTTTTTTCGCACCGATCCTCTTGAACAACATACTTTAATATACATTAATTATATCGCTAATTCATTTGAAATTTTTACTTCATGGGAAACTTCAATTTTAGGTGATGAGTAATTTGCGCTACTCTGGATGAATAAGGCGAACCAAAACGAAACAAGCGCGCGGCAAAGAGCTTTGTCTGTCGGTTATACGTACGAGTATATACTTAATCTGGTTCCCATCGAATGTCTCAGACGTAGCATTGAGAGTCCACTCAGAATTTTGTAGGGTAGCCATGAAAACTTTTATAAAGGACTTTTTGATTTTATATTTTCAATTAGCTTTAAGTCGTCGTAAATATTAGACAAAAGGCAAACGTCATATTTACGGATATTTAACCGTCAGATAGAACTTTTTTTTTTTTTTTTTTTTTTTCGAGGGGGAAACTTTCAAAAAGTACCCGACGTCCTGGGAGCGACGCGGGTTATGTGGGATTCTTACCGCACTAAAACCCCCCCGGTGGCCGACGTCGACGCTGCGAAGAGGACTCCGGGAACTCCACTTGACCGCCGCCGGTGTCCTCAGCGTATGCCCCATCGGGCTCTTCCCTGGTGGGCGTGAACTGCTCACCGCACCTGCTGGTTTTTACGGCAGCATGCAACCACACATGCCACCGTCCTTCCCGGGGTCGCTTTGCCGGACGGGTCGAGCTCCCACTCTTCCCGCCCGCAACCCCGGAATCCTCTTTTAGTCGCCTCTTACGACAGGCAGAGGGTACCGTAGTCCTATTCTGGTCCCGGAACTACAGGGACAAACCGTCAGATAGAACTATGTACCTACAATTGGCGTAGTAGGTACATTAGTAACGAAAACAAAATATAATGATTCAGTTACCTTTTTCACGATAACGAGTAGGTATCTTGTGTGTTAATCTGTGCCATGAAGTATATGTGTGTCAAATTTTAAAAAATCGGAAAGGTAATTTTTGCGTAAAAGAGTAACAATTGTGAGTTGTTAATCTTTATTTTATATTTTGCACGTTTGTTATCTTAGGAACCACGAGTAACGCAATAGGTTTGACGTCCCACTTTTTTAACCACATTGATCTAACCAACAGACGGGGACCCAGGAATGCGGCGTAAATCATCGCGCATATATCCGTTCCCAAAGCCCGCGCCGCGCTACCTCGCTACTGGCTCGTGTTAAACCTCTTATCTACGGATTCCGAAATATACAAAAGAACATAAACACCTTTGTTTTGATTTAATACGTCCATTTGTTAAGTTTATCATTACCTATTCATGTTCTTTGAAATAATAAGGTTATTAGTAAGTTATTAATTATCTACACATGTCTGTATCGCGTTTTTCGTCAGAACTTAAACACATATTTTTAAAAACGGTACGCTGTAACGCTGTGTTCAGTTATTTATTATTTTTATAACAGTACGTTTGCTTTGACGTTGATATACTTATATTTAATTACACGTAGTTTGACTCCTGATATGCATTAACTTGCATTTAAATTACATGCATGTGTTGCGATTAACTTCTGTATTTAGTTACCGTGTTCACAGACGTTCCGCTCTGCATGTAAATGCATCGGGGTTAATTAATTTTAAATGGTTTATTTCGGTTTTGAACTGGTAAATATTATGCCATTATGGCACAGCGACATTTATTTCAAAATCACTATAAAAATATAAAAATCATGTTGGAATAACCGATGATATAGGACAATGTAAGAACAATGTAACATCTTTATTATTAGCTAATTATAATGATCATAGGAAGATGTTATATTAAAAGAGACGCCGCTGAAAGGGCCCATTGTTGAGCGGCAAGCGCACGCGCACACATCAGCCCCACATGTTCTTAATTAACTTATAAATGCTGAATAGATACACAAATGAATATACTAACACAATAATTTCATTTATTTAAGAAACGGCTTGATAAGAGCTTGTTTCATGTAAAAAATATTCATATGATGCACTTTCCGACTAAAATTTAGTTATCAAACTAACTTTTTGTGCTGGTTAATATAAGTGGGTAGAATATAATTGTATTTAGTTTATTATCGCTCAAACTGGATGTAACTTTAATTACCCATGTAAAAACAAGATGGCAAAAGAAAAGATAAATGTACCTACAAAGAAAAAAGACAAACCCACTGAGTTTCTCGCCGGATCTTCTCAGTTGAGGTCGCGTTCCAATAGTCGTGTAGGATGGTAGTGTAAGAAAAACAATGTAACTGACAATTTTTAAGCGCCTCCGTAGGCCTATGCAAAATAAAGACATTTCATTTCAAACATAAAGACAACATGACAAATGTTATATTTTGACAAATAAAATCATAATACACTGAAAAATCAATGAAAACGTATGTTAAAGGATTTTTAGATTGATCAAAGAGCTGTTTAAAATAAAAACATATAGCCCCATACGATACTGTAATCCTTTTTGGTTAGCGACACCACTTCCGAAATATGAAAAATAGAGTCGAGTTAATAATTATTTACTAATTATATCTTTAGCATTCGAAAAGCAGACGGAGCACTGTGTTGAGTGGCAACATGTACGTTAAAACATGCATAGGAATTTATATAAACTAGGTATTGAGGTGTAGTCCGGTAGCATTCGACTGCCATTGGACGCTATCTCATCTTAGAAGAATAAATTAGGCTTACCCATGCGATAACATTGAATGTACGGTGAGTTTCAGAAATTTAACGCTCTATTAATAACAAGTTATTTAGACGTATCGCAATAATTATTTGAATTGGGTGACAGTGAACTTGGCGTGGTGTTTGCTTGGAGACGACGGGGTCTTCCGTCCGTGGGCGGTGCACTTGTTCTTGCGCAACCATTTGGGAAGGCAGGGTCTGCGTGTGCGCATGTGACAACGCTCGGACTCGCATCAACACATTAGCATTCTACCGTTACCTCTACTAGCCAAGGCAACCAAATGATGTCATACATACAAAACAATAGCACGCACCTCTAGGTTTCTATTTCAGGTCCTGAGAATTTATGGATAATTGTCATCAAGATTATCAAGCGAGAATTATAATAATGGGTTTAGAAATTACTTACAGGGTTCATATGTACTTTGGTACATATGAACCCTGTAAGTAATTTCTAAACCCATTATTATACTTCGTACTTTGGTACTTGGGAGTAATAAAACAAAGTATTTTATTTATCTGACTGATGTAGCAAACGAGCATGCAGTACAACTGATGGGTTTTTTATCTGACTGAAGTGGTAAACCCACCTGATGGTAAGTGGTCACTGCCGGACACTGGACATCTATAATCAACTTCATACAGAACATGGGTTCAATCTGAAGTCAATCACAGATGCGTTGTTACTGCCGAGGACTATGATTGTCGCCTCATATAAAAGTGTGCCGGCAACCAAACCCTTTCATCGAAACGGAAGAAATGCTTCACGCTAGAAATAGGCGTGGCGGTGGTACTTCTCCGGTCGAACTACCCTGGTTCTACCAACTTCAAAAATTTAATATATAATGTTAGTATTCTTTGTAGGTAATGTGAAAAGCTTGTAAGAACCCCTTAAAGCTCGACTGCGAAGGCACCAACGCACAACTATTTCTAAACTTTTTTAAGCTTTGTTATGTTCCAGTTTCAAGGTTGTAGTAAAGGAGACTTATTTGAAGCGTTCTTGCTTAGTGCTTAAGGGTAGTATAAGACGCTACTATTATTTGGGGTTGGTAATAGATGGACACGGGCGACAGTGACTTCTTAATGGTAAATCAGGTGGAGTGCTAGATGCTAATTCTTTATGATTAAAAGTCATAAAGTAAATTAAGTAAGTTAATTAATTAATTAAGTCATTAAGTCGTTAAAGTCTACCTAGATCATGAAGAAATAAAACAAACCTATGATGTCTTCAGAGGCGACAATATCCAAAAAATATAACAAGTCATCAACATTCAATAAGTGGTAACAAGTGTTCTGTACATTCTACAGGTCACTGATAAATGTTTAAGCTATACATGACATCGTGAAGATCATAAAACACTACGGAGCTACGGACCAGAAAGAAGTGCTCAGTGTTCTTATAAAACATTCGCTTGAGGCGCATTAAATGTCACGTTTTTTGACGAGGATCTAGATATCAACATGTAAACATATTAAAACATAAAGCGAAAACTTTTAAACTGTTTTTAAAGTACTTATACCTAATGAAATGAAATAAAATGTCTTTATTTTGTATAGGGCACTTACAAATTGTCAGTTCCAATATTTTTTTTCTTACACTCTCAAGTCTATTCTTTCAAAGGTGTATGTGATGTGGCCTAATTAAGAGTAATGTAAAGAAAGAGCACAAAAAGATAATATTTAGATAACAACGCGAGATTTCTACGTCGAATGGTTGGTTTGAATGCAACTTAGTCAATTAAATTATTTTTTTGCTATAATGGGTGTTTGTGACCAAAATATGCGATTGGCAACTAGTTTTTACAATTATACTACAGGGTGTGTTTAATACGGGAAAAGAATTTGCGCTCTACAAATGTATGTAGGTACAACAACAACTGCGGCACACTTAATGGACGGCTCGGTGTCAATTTTTATATAGGTACCTACATCCGAATAATATCGAATCCAACGAAATCCATTCAATAAAGGGACTAGAGATCGCAGTATCGATTACGATAACGCAATCGAACTATTTATACTTGTCTTACGAAATGTTTCTTGCCAATCAAAATCACAGTACACTCGTAGGTACTTCTGTGTAATCGTTGCACTTACTCGAACGCAAACGGAAGTAGAGTTTAAGTGGGTATTTAGTTTGTTTACTTTGCCTATTCGTACTTTATACAGGATATCCAAAACCACAAGACGCAATCACAATTTAGGATGTTGAAAGACAAAACGCAATTGCGAAGCAATTTGGGCTAGTGAAATAAGTTCGGCGATAGAATAACTCGTTGCTTGAGGTTGTGTTAACTTAAAAATAGATTTAAAAATAGGACGTGAATAAAACAAAACGCAATCATTAATGAAATTAACCTTAGAAATTTGTCATTTTATGGTAGAACCAGTGTAGTTCGACCGGGGAAGTGGTGGTACTTCCCCGGTCGAACTACACTGGTTCTACCATAAAATGACAAATTTCTAAGGTTAATTTCACACCTATTTCTAGCGTGAAGAATTTCTTGCGTTTCGATAGAAGGGTGTTGTTGCCGGTATACTTTCACATGAGTCGACCATCATAGTTCTCGAAAGCAGCAACCCATCTGTGATTGACTTCAGATGGATATGTTCTATATGTAGTTGATTACAGATGTCCATGGGCGGCAGTGGCGACTTACTTCAGATAAAAAAAGCTAATGAAATAATTACGACGCTGGAATTTTTACTTATTTGAAGTTATTATGGATTGAAGGCAAAACAAATATAAAATAACAAAATGCAATCTGAAATCAATTTAGGCTGTTAAAATAAGTTTGGCGATAAAATTAAAAATTATTCTATGTTTAAATTTATCTAAAGCTCTAGTTCCAATCAATAAATACTCATTTCTAAGATTTCTAAGTATTTAAGTACATAATAATGTAAAAAATGTAGCAAATCAATATGTTTTTCACGGGCAGCCCAAAATAGTCACCCTGTTGCTCCCGGGTTTTCTTAGAAATGTTCTTGACAAATTTTCATGGCAAACATTTTTACTCTGTCAAATTTTAAAGACTACTTCCAAATGTGACATGGCATCACCTGAGGTAGATACTGTGCAGCCCGCGTAGCCAAAAGGTTGCCGACCGCTGCTTTATACTTAGCAAATCATTATTATCAATATTAAGCTACTTATTTCAAATGCATTTGTATGAAGTCTTATATGAAGTCAACTTAAATAATAAAAACAAAAGTATTATGGTTATATAAAAAAAATATCCGCATTAGACATTGCTTAGGTATAAGTACCTATATTTAGCATAGTATTAAGCATAGCATAAGTATGATATCTACAGGGTGCTAATAAATACCTGTTATTTATTAGCACCCTGTAGATATCATCCTTATACTTTCGCTCATTAAGTTTGATTTAATATGTACCACATACACAAGTAGTAATGCCTGTGGACAATATTTTCCTCTTCAACAATAAACTAACTCTGTGTGAGTTAGGAGTCACATAAATTGAGTCCTCACGAACATGACTGTAGTGTAGCTTTATTATTGCTTTGAACTACAAGACAGCCTAGATAAACAGTAAAATAATAAACATTGCAATATACCAAGAGCCTGCCTTTCTTTTTTTTTAACAATTATTTTATTAATCACTTTACGCAATCATAACATAGACTAGCAGGTAAAATCGACATATTTAATACCAAACTGATAAACATTATCATATTAATATTTCAGGAAAGTAACATTTTTTATAATGCATATGTAACTTACCCACATACCATATATTTTTATAATAAATCACAAGATTACATTTTATTTTAACGCAACTTTTTGAAATTAGGTTATAAAAATTTTAATTTCGTATTATTAAACGTATAAGGTTTTATTTTCCTAATTTAAAATTAAATAAATTCAATTGTTCGTTGAAGAATTAAAACCTATTCAGTATTCACGTTAATATGACTGTAACTTTAAAATAATGCTAGGTACCTAATTACGTTTTATATTTATGGCGTAGGTACAATGAAAAAACCTAGCACTAGCAATCTTAATTACCGGAATAAATTAATGATTGTAAAAATATCATTGTTGTGATAATAGAACTAAAAATTTCACGCAATTGTCGCTTATTATACATACTCCTGCAAATTATATAAATATTTTCGAGTAAGAGAAATAGAGAATGAAAACGAATGCGTAAATTTTGGCGGGATCTATGCATATTTATTACCATGAACTATTGTTATGTCCACCATGAATCGTAAACATGGTTTAAAAATTACGACGCAATTTATAGTGAAATCCAACCTGAATTTCAGCAATATACCTATAATACATCAAACGCATAATTATTCAAAGATAGATAATACACAGATAAAGTGAGATAGGATTCACCAATACTATTAATATATTGAAATAAATAAAATATATTTAAATAAATCGGCCAATAGTATTTTTATCAAAGTAGATACTTCAATACCAAACGTAGAAATAAATAGTGAAAATCATTGAAATCGTTTCGATTATATTAAGTATACATTTTCAACGAATTAGTAGCTCGTACGTAAGTTTAATTAAATCAAGACGACGTTAATTTTTAAACAAAGTAGAAAATAAATTAATGAAAATTATCATAAAGTGAAATATTATACCTGTAGAATCAGGTGTAAGGGCCCGCTCACTCTGCAGGTCGGCGGTGGAGACTCGTATCCCCAGAAACAGTTCCAAGGCATTTTTGGTTCATTTCTTCAAATTTGGACAATATTTTTTATATTTAAAGCGAACGTTTAAAAAATATGTAGGTAATATTTAAATCACATTGACACAGCATTTTTGGTATTTATGCAGACGTTCAAATTTTAAGTGTCTTCGAAATTAAAGTTGTAATTTTTCAGGTAGGCAGTGAGCGCATGGAGGCGCATACATTGGGATGGTCCGCGAGCGACCCACAGCGCGGGCGCCTGGCGACTGAGGTCGAGGTGCACTCACCTCACACTCAGCTGATCCGCTCTTGCCAATGATCATAAGCTCATATCCTCCCATGATGCGTAATTGAACCTCACCAATTGGTATCAAAGTAGGTACCATATTGAACCTTCCTATCCGTCAAATAAATACACTCATACAATCGCACAGACTTCAATAGTATTCTAATTCCAACATTTCATAATTAGTGTACCTATTACAAAAGTACCTAATTATTAAATTTTCTAAGGAATGGCAAGAACTAGTTTTATTTGTAAATTTATATTTAATAGCTAGCTTTTTTATACCCTGGAAAGTACATGAAAAGACTTAATCTATTCGTTTAAATAAATTACTATTTAGTAATTTGCTTTTATAAAAAAGTACCTATGTAACAACGTTTTTAAATTATATTTATCGGTAGGTACATATTAAAATACTAAGACAATTACTTTTAAAGTTGATTACATTCTCTTTCAATCCAAAAAATGTCAACAAAAATGCAAGTGTAGACTGACCCGCTACAATGTTACGGGCTTACCATTAATCGTTACATTTAAATTCTTTTTAAATAATCTGGTCCATTTAATGGATATTATGTTACATTTACATGCATACGCCGCTCAAAATCCATTAAACACAATCTTTTAAATAGTGGCTTACTATGGGCATTATCTCTGTGTTCATTATTGTTTTCATGTAAGTTTTATGTTCAATAAAATCTTGTATAAATCATCTCCTATGGGATTTTTATCACATTATAAATTGACAAATAAAAAACAAAAACTGTAAGCTTAACAATTATAAAAACAAAGAAATAAATAACAATAATATATGTACATTATGTATTAAAAGCAAGTAATGTTAATTTAATGCTTATTTCAAATACCAACCTGAGATACAGTTTGAATCGGAGGACTGACCGAAGGCGGGCGGTCGCGAGACCACGGGCAGCTCCAGGGCATACTGATATTGCAATTAGCTCTTATGCACTCCTGACCTATTCATTACTCTCACTATTTACCGTCACCGTCGCTTCATATCACTGGTGATAAATTCTAATAATAAGGATTGTTTACGCATTCTTCGAGATATATAGTTACAGCCGCAGAATTTAATAGTAAAAACAACGTTACCGTCGCGAAGGTTACGGGCACAGTCCGTGCGTGCAACAGGATAAGGGAACGTACGCATGCGTGCGAACTAGCGGGCGCGCGGCTCGGGACTACACCGAGAGCCCGACCCGGCAGTCCCGCCAGGCTTTTCAGCTGTAGCTGAGCTGTAGCGACCCAAACAAATGCCGCTGTCTTTCTAGCCTCGGGAGCACTACCCCGCCCTTTGTTTATCTTACGAAACAATTCCATGATATAATCAATAAATCTTATAGAATAAAAATAAAAGACTCACATAGAGAATTCATCAATATTTCACATACGAAAAATACAATACACATACATTACTGTACAATTAATTATCAACATCATTCCAAAACAAAGACTTCCATTGATGTATAAATTAAAAATCATAAGATATCAAGATCTTTACATCATGAATTTTACAAGTTTTGTGTGATAATAAGTTATTAAGTAGCTACCTACCAACTACTTCATATAATTCAAACACCCAACCTACACTGGTTGGGTGTTTGAATTGTATGAAGTACCTACACCTAATCTCCTCAGAGATGTAAAGTAGGTACTTGATACAAATAAAGTCTATGCTGAAATAAGGCCTGTTGTGCGGAAAAGTCCATTAAAATATATTTACATCAAAAATCATCACACACGCATAGACGAAAGCTCCTTGAGTCTGCAAACAGTGCGTGAGAGCTTTGCTCGTACTCTCAGCTACGTTTATATGGTTGTTTGGGTCGGACGGGTGTTTTCAATGCGCGTTATTAATTTGTCGTATTCTATGGAATTTTAATACGTTATTCTTTAAAGTTTTATTTAAAATCCTGATTAGGTACTGTTTATAATATAACTCATCGAAAAGGTAACTGTGACTTTAAATTGTATTTTTTAGAATATGCGAATTAAATACATCTTATAATATGTAATCATACATATTATAAGCTGTATTTACTTCATGAAGTATTTTAAAAGTATGCGTTATTTATAACATAATACTAAATAATGCCTATTTTTAAAATAGGCCTTATTCCTGGCCCTAGGCCTTAATAGGAATTCTGTTGTATTTTAACTGTTATATGTTAATTTACAGATTAATTATCTTTATACGTCTTCTCAAAGACCAAAACGTTCATCGAAAGTAAGCTTGGAACGGCAGTGAATGAAGTGCGTTGTGGACGATTGTCAACTTACAAAGCTACGGCGCAATGTAGCGTCCCGAGAAGTTAAAAAGTCGCCTTTTAAATAAGAGCCTTAGCCAGAAACGCTATAAGTATTTATAAAAAAATCTGAAACAGGAATACTTCTGACGCCTAAAATGATTATTTTTACAACAAAATCCAAACTTAGCAAAACTAAAAAGACAATTTCTAAACTAATATATTTGGATCGATTGACTGTAAATTAATATTATAACTACCTCTACCAGTGGTATTTACCTACTTAATTATGTGAGATTGACAAAAGTTCCTATGCAAATTACGCTACTTATTACACTCCAAGGTCTTACTTAGTTCCCTGTTTAATTAAGGCCTATTCAAATATATTTATTTTTCAATATGTTTAAATATTAAAGAAAATATGTTATGTTTATAATTTTTTTTCTGATATTATACGTATACAGGAGTCCTCTGAGCGCGATGCCTATTTCACTCTTCCCTGGTGAGCGATAACGCTCACTGCACCTTCTGATATTTACGGCGACATGCGATCTGTGGTAATAAGGACCTTCCCGGGATTGGCTGAAAGGATCCAGCTCCCACTGTAGCCGCCCGCAACCCCGGAAGCCCCTTTTCGTCGCCTCTTACGACAGGCAGGGGATACCGTAGCCCTATTCTGATCACAGAACTACAGGGACACGTTTGACCTTGCATAGGTGATCGGTAACACCAAATCTTCCCCTAAATAAGAAACCCTGATAGTCACATGTTGTTTTAAAACATAAAACTATATGTCTATGTACTTGTTGTTCCAAACACCGGATGGATGCTTAAGTCTACCGTAAGTTGCTCAGAAAATTATAACATTCAGTAATTACCTATCTATAATATAATTCTAAGATAATTTTAACAGGTTCTCAATATTCATAATACATATTGAGATAAAATACATTTTCACATTTCTAATTTTAAAGCCGTAGATGCACTCATAAATGGTTAATAAGCAATTTAGATCAATTATAGTGAATTTTCGCTCGGCCTCGGCAATCAATTAACGTTACCAACTATGCTAAATTTTGTAATTAGATTCAATTTACATTTTACTAAATATACATTCTTGCCAATGCCATGTCGAGGCTATTTTAGGATGCAACGTTATCTACCTACGTACCTATACATTATTTTTTGTCCGTATCTTAAATTATAGGAATAATAGGAAGAACCTAAGTTTATCTATGTGGCCGTACATAGTGTTCGGTCACATAGATAAACTTTCTTCCTTAATAATAAAGTCGAGAGTTATTTTGTAATATGAAAACAACTTAGTATCTAGATTAATTATGTTATTAACTATAGCTGTCTGTATACTTATAGAATATTCCTATTGATTTCGCTAAAAAGTAACAAAATTTGGTCCTAAGACTTCGTATTTTGTTACTTTATACAATCACTTCACTAAATAGATAAGTAGAAGACATACCTACGTTAGGTACTAAATACCTACCTAAATATCTACCTATATGTCCGTTGGAATTTTTTACTTCATTAGATAGCAAATAACAATTGTAGCAACGCTTTATTATTATTTTTAAGTATTGTTTATTTGTTTAAATTTACTTACCGATATTAATAAGTCTGTAATCCTTTTAAACTTCCACCGTGTTAACTTCTTCACAAAGCATAATAACGTACTTTTTACACTGTACCCCCATATGCCACCAATAATTATTATTGCAATCGTCAGATACCAGGCGTTCTCTGCTAGCAACATAGCGCTACTGTTACTTTTTGAGTTCGCTACGTACCTCTTTTCATTAATTAACAGATTCCGCAGTAGATCATTTGTATTTTAGCTATCAAGTGGATATACCTACTTGATTCTATACCAAAAATATGCCTTAGCCTCAAAGATTAGAATGATAACCGAACTGTACTTTAATCTATCTTTAAGTAATATAAGAAATAATAAATCTGACTTACCCCAATGTTTAGGACATATTTACAAGAAATATATATTTTCCATTTATTCAGTAATGTAGGTACCTATGCCGTCGTATGGTATCGATCCTCATTAGAACCGCTCCTTCTCTTCTCGTCGGTGTCGTAGATAGCGGCTACAAAACGAAATCTATGAGTTGGACAACAGCGTATTCCTGTTTACCAGCACCAACTCGCATACCTGACGTGGTGACTATTGACATATAAACTAGGGCTTTACTATTTAGCCGGTTGAACCGGCTAAAAAGGTTAGCTTCGTTAATTAGCTAACCGGTAGACTTAGCTAATTCGATCACGACTCTTGTTGTCGTGTAGATATAACTAGTGTCCGACCGAAGATTCGGATTCAACTTCAGCTTCAGCTAATTTCTGCCAAAAAATCCTTCAGCTTCGGCCAAAATGGGTCGAATTTTTGGCCGAAGCGGAAAGTTTTTATCAAGCGCCAAATCTGATCAAATTGGAACGAATTCACGACACTGCACCGAAATGGTGATGCGTTGTAGTAAGCACACACTCCGGTAATTGACTTACCTACTTCACAAGTTTTATTTGAAATCTATGTACATTATTTTAAAACTTTATCGTTTGTGAGAAATTGCAAAGTAATTGTAATTACCGCTGAGACTTGTTAACGCATGTCTTTTAAACCTTCGGCTTCGGCTGAAGGTTGTGGCGATAGCCGAACAATCGCCGGACACTAATTGTAGTCGATCTGCAGTGTTAGCATCGGGTGGCGGTTGGAAATTTGATTACCACTCGTACGTCCAAAAAAATTACTACTCGTACGTCCGAACTTCTAAGAAGACATTAGGCCATCACTCCAGGTTGCTATCATGGAATATCGTCCTAACCTTACGATCTCTGAAGAACTGACACAATTATGCAAATAATCTGTACAATAACAAATTATAATTAAATAAATATAAATAATTAAATAAATAAAATAAATAAAAATAAATAAAATAAAATAAATTATAACTAAAAATTTAAATTAATTTTTTTGACGCCCCCTAAAAAGACTAAGACCAAAACCAAGACCTGGCTAAGCCCTATACTCTGTAACTCATCCTATTAAACTAAATAACACTGCACAGGCACTGTACACGTTACTTACCACTGGAGCAATGTACTATTATGGAGAGAGACCAGAATCCAATTAAGAGCATCAGTATTGCCACCGATATAAATAGAAAACAAGGTATTCGAAAATCTACGAGGTGATAAAAAGCTTAGTGATTCCGGAAATACCACCGCCGCTGCGCCAATTTGCCAGAACTGCCGTATTCTGGTTCGTAGTGTGATAAGCTCAGGATAAGTGTATTTAACAGTAACTGTTTTATACTATGTAGTGAAGTACCTACGGTTTTATCTTCTCCTATGACGTTATTTTAATAAGAAACAGCATCATTAAAGTCCATCGTCGGAGACCATTATAATACTACACATGCCTGTACATGTCTATTACGATTGACTAAATATACATCGCCATCGGAAACACATTTGTAAAAATCATCGTAGCATTTCTCTCTCTTAGCGGCGTTTGTGGCTGTCGCGAGTGGATCGTGTGCGGCACTTATAGTGGCGCGTTTGCTACTTCTATAATATGTAACGCAGCAGTGATGAGATGCTTTAATGTGGCGTGGTGCGGTGAGACAAAGGAGGTGCGGTGTGGTGCCGAAGGAGGTGCAGTGAGGCGAGAGGGTAAGATGAGGAGAGGAGGTGCGATGATTGACGTGGCAGAGCTGTCATTATTGAAAAAGAATTGAGAATAAAATGTTGGTTAAAAGTATTTTTCTGGTGTCTTATTTTACAGCGTTATAAATA
This sequence comes from Spicauda simplicius, assembly GCA_949699795.1. NCBI lineage: Eukaryota > Metazoa > Arthropoda > Insecta > Lepidoptera > Hesperiidae > Spicauda > Spicauda simplicius. The sequence continues at coordinate 10,985,391 of OX453064.1, forward strand.
TAAAAGTCGACCGAATCCATAATCCGGTGAGATCTCTAAATGAATACATTATGCTTTTACTGCATTTGATTAATTGACTTCATTAACTGATTAATCAATGTTAAATGGATATTGAATTTACTATATTTATTGATTTTACTATTCAATACAATAAATTCGTAATTTTCTCTAGGAGAAAAGCAAACTACCTTAAAATAAAACGACTTATCATTTAGATATTATTATATTTTCGAATCTAAAATGTACAAAAAATACAACTTAAAGTAATGTACTCAAAACGCCTGTTTGTATCGGTGAATAAAATATTACAATTCAAAACACCTCGTATATTATAATAGTGCCGGCTTCGTTTAATTGACAATTGTGTGAAAAATAATCCAAAACGAATTACTATTAGGAACAAAAACAGAGCAAGCCACACTTCAACTTCTATTTCTTTGTAATAACTCAACCTTTCTAATGGGTTCATTTTATTGAATTATATATTCGAATTTCTAATCAAAAAATAATAAATTCGTTTTTACTAATATCAGGGCGGTTGTGTAAAAGGCTTCGACAAGACTTGGTTGTAATCATACAGCAGAATTAACGACTGTATGTTTACAAAAAATATAAACATAACGACCTATATCAAATTTATTATTTAATCAACCATCACTTTATAACAACTTTGGTTGTGTATTCTAGTCGTAAAAATATATGTATTTTAGCTATTTACAATATATAAACATACATACATACAATGCGAAGAAATGCACAGCAAAACAAAAGAGGCCTTAACTAACACTTGAAGAACTAAATAACACAGACTTAACGACCATCCACAAAAAGGATCACGGCACAAGCTGAGACTAGTTTATACATATATGCAACATTAATCAATTAAGTTTTAGTCTGCTCAAGACTTGGACATACTTAATTAGTCGTTAAAGCTGACAAAGATAACCCACCCGTAATGTTGTGTTTGACACAACAAATCAACTTGCTCTTAAGATATTAGATTAATAAAGCATGTACGAGCCGTAGTCCTTTTTATGGTTGGTCAGCAACTAAAATCACTTTGCAGTGTCATAGAAAAACATAATTAGCTTTAATACGACTTTATCAATAACAGAATATTACACCTAAATAAATATACACAATACAAAATATACCCCTGTTTACAGACGACAGGCCAAGACAAGAGGTACGATTTTATACAAAAAATAAAATCAATAATGTACGGGAATATGCTTACCTCCTTGTGTTAGCGACTGTCATCTAATTATAAATACATATATCACACTTAATCTTGTACAGAGGAATTATAGAATAAAAAATAAACTGTCGCAAAAAATATGCCTACTTGAAAATTACCGAAAAAATAGATCAAGTGTACTAATTATGTTTTCCCCGTGAAACAAAGATTCCCGTACCCATCAATGTTTCCGTCGTAGATGTACGCCAAGTGATTGCTTATAATGATTCCCTTACCACAGAGTAGTTAGGTCACATAAAAATAATGAATTATCACATTTGTTTAAAACAGTCCAATTATAAATTCTTACAGCCCGATTTATTTTAAACACTGGATGGAAAATTTGGACCCTATTAATATATATTTTCCTAGGTTTATGTACTCTGTGTTAAGGGATTAACATAATCTTAACTAAAAAAATGTATATTCCAATTGTCTTACATAGAATTCCCGATTACATATATAGTAATAATAATATATAACATTTCTTTAAACGTAGACCAATTTTTTTTCTTTTCAAGATTAATATAATATTGTAAAATCTATCATGCCCTTATCAATATTCCACTTGACATAACGTCTAATAGTATTTAATAACTATTAACTTTGTAACAGTACATATAATATACCGAAATAGCGGCCGAAATTTTACAAAATTCAACAGTATGTATGGTGAAACAAAACTGCTCGACAGAATCGCGACTGGAATCATAGCACGACGTGTGTTTGATACCATTTATAAACAAATAATTGTGTACACGTCATGTTTACACGGTTAGGTCCTGAAATTATATGAAAATTGACAGTATCAGCACGCGCGAAGCGTTTCTTTTACAAGAAGTAACGTGCCTATAATGGGCCAATTTTAAGAATATTGTTACAAACTACATTGATTTTTACAATGGAGCAACCCATTACATCAAGATGAATACTTAAATAGGACCATTATATATAATTATTTTAATAGACGATTTGCGTAAAGTATTTTCATAAAGCCCATTACACATTCTAATGTTTTACCAAAATATTATTCTGACTTATAGGAATATCTCTTCGTTGATGACTTTTATAAGTCCAATGTTTAGTGTCCGTTGTTTAGCCAATATGTAGCAGTGTACTTGTTAAGCTTAATAATATAATTTTAATTTACACAGAAGTCCAGTTTATTGTTTTAATACAATTTTATGGAAGACAAATATTCGAAATCGTTACTGTGAATATTTTTCCTTTAACAGACTTCTATGGCGCCAGATAACAATTATATCTTAAGTATGAAATTAGTTGTACAAAATTTTACTCTTTATACAAATGCATGTAGTATACTTGTCTTAAAAATATTTTTGCGTCGATACATTTGTAAATATATCTACTTATCAACTTCTCTATTGACTTCGATGTAATTTCTTTACATTAATATTTATGATGAGCTTGACGTACGAATTTACTTTCGCATTGTCTTTAACGGAAGTTATGGATTTAAAAAACTTTTAATAACTATTTATTAATGTAACACTAATGCCTATTTCAATATCGTATAATATTAACGGTTCTTCTTAAGATGGAATTTAAAAATATCTTTTACTTTATAATTTCAGGCACCCATGCATCGTTGATGCTATTGTTTTATATACAATTTACGGAAAACCATTTTAACCCATTCTGTGGACGTGTTTTCAATACGAATCTTTGTTACATAACTATGTTACCGTAAACCTGTAAAAAATATAGCATTCTTTGGGTACATTAAATTCTCACTGAGACTTCAAAAACTAAGTGACGGCATTTAATGCAGTTTCAACTAGCGATCCGTAAATAAGCTTTGCATTTCGATATCAATAAGTTATGTAGTTATACTTGACTAATCTTCAACTATGAGCTTATACGGCGTCACGTACCTAACAAGGCCATCACTTGTACTTATAGATTTGGTATATCTTATCGGACAACACATCAGGCATGTTTCCTCATAACGAGCTAAGTGGAATGAAGTATAATATTGCTGTTTCTCGGATACTGTAAAGCTTTATCTCACTATTATTAACGCTAATTGAGTAGTAAAACTTTTGTTCTCCCGAATCATGTTTTCAATGAAAATGTTTAGTAGTCGAAACATATATTTAAATCGTTAGGGTATAAAAATATTTATATATATTTCCTTATTCGATTTACTTTTTAATTTGGTTTTATGGATATCCCCTACATATTATTTGTACGTTTATCGTTAGGTAGGTAATTATTACATACATCACAATTCAATTTAGCGCATATTTACTTGCTAAATATACTACTATGGTTGGTATTCGTGAGAAGGTATTACAAGCCACTATAAAGAGTATCTGTCAGCATCCTGAAATGTCATATTATAACGAACCCCCCATAATTTGTTAAGTACTTTATAACCACTTAAGTAATTGCCATTTGTCTATACTTTAAGATGAATAAATCTGGCAAACTCAATCAAACCAGACAGAGGTAGCTACCGTGTAAGTAAAAGAAAAAAATAGGAAGAAAAATACATTATTTGTTAGGATATCAAAATGTAAAAATTTTAGGGAACAATTGTTTGGAAAGCGCCTGCCAGCTGACATAAATTAACTTAAGACACCGTGAATGGGAATCTCCTTTATGAAGTTGTACATAGGATTTTATTACCATTATTGTGTAAGTATGTTTGGGAAGTATGAAGTTTTGTTTAATCTTAACTCTGAGCTGTGGTCCCGAACGCAACAGGATTTAATCGTGTATTTTGTTGGAAGTGGGAGACGGACATTCTCTCAAATATTAGTCACACCACACGATACGCGCAAAGGTCTAAATTACGTTACGTTTTAATTACGCTTACCTATAAGTAATATTGTGCGATTCTAAAAGTCTTAATTTTTAAATTTCAAAATAAACTAACATTTCGGACAATGATAACTTTTTCTTCGAATATCACCGAGTATAAAGTTAGCGATTTATGCTTAATACTTTAGAGAGAGTATTTATCACCGTCAGAAATGAAGTAATATATTGATAAAAATTTGGTGCTAAATTTTAGAAGTGATGATTACAATGAAATTATACACATTTGTAAGATTTAATATACTGTCGTCGAGACCACTTAAAGTACCGCACATTCAACACTGCTCTTTACATAATCACTGTCGAAACAATCTATACACTTAGATAATATTGGAATTACTCGTTACGAAAGTTCCGCTGTGTACGATTGTCCAAATAAATCGCTAATATGCAATTTTTCCTACATAGCTGACGTTTGAAATATTATTACAGTTTTAATAAGAATTAAACCTATAATACTTTTAGTTGCGTTTTTATGCAACACAGACTACTGCGTATTAAGTGTTTATTTTCAATACACAGTAATTTTTCTTTTTCGATTTCTTACCAGGCCACAGTCTGCATTCAACACATCGACAATCGTACGTAGCTCACTTATTTCAATAGTTTCTTATCCAATATTCCTAAATTCTCAGCTTAAACACTGAGCGGTTAATTTAATTACTACAGCTATGATTACGATCTTTTAAGGTAACAACTAATTTACCTATTTCTTACAAAAATAGCAATCCTGTTTCAATTATCTGCCTCACGTTTAAGATAAGAACATGCAAATACCGATAATGTTCAAATATTGTCCCATTCACTCAAGAAAAGTATTTAAAGATTGATTAATTTTACTCAAATACAATTTTAGAAAATCGCATCAAGACATATAAGACTCCATCGTTTTTTTTTACATTCTCGGAGTCTGGTTTTATATTGAGCATTCATATATAGTCTCGAACTACTCAAGATTCTTATAATATCAACAATCACTACGACATCAAGGCGCGCGCTCCTACAGTGTCCGCCCGTCGCCGACAATTCAATGCCCACGCCAACATTTTAATCATAGGGGGTTACAGAGCTAACAGAGACACTATAATTAACATAAAGAATATTTATAATAAAAGAAAAATAAAGATGATGCGCTATAAACTAATTTAACGTATACTTAGTGATTGTGGCCAAATTTTAACTACAAAATAAAAAATCGAGCCTTTGAACAAATCAAAATAATTTACATGTATAAATAACGTTGAGACACGTTGCTGTTGGAGCTTCGGAAGCACTCTTAAAAGTTGGAGAAATCGGTTTCAAACTGTTGATAGACCCACTAAAGTATGTATAGTTAGTGAGCCTTAGCCTGATTTTTATCGGCATTTAGCAATGCCCTCTAATGCTAGACTGTTAATAAATTACTTTAGGTAATATTGCAAGTGTTAATTATAAAGATAAATTTTAATGAAAATTCATAGGGCCGTCCTCATGTAAAACTATAAATTAAAGGGTATTCAGAGTCATTATTCCATTTGATACATGCCTTATCTGTTATTTAAACATGCATTTTTTATTTATGAATAAAGAACATAAACTTCATCAGAAATCCGTAAAAAAACAATAACATAATATATCCCAGAAAAATGTCAGAAAAGTTTGATTAAATCAATGAATGTTTTTAAAAATATAAAAAGTCATACCACATGAAGAAACACATTGAATTTTAACAAAATATTTACACTAAAGCAACAGCTATAATTTAACAAAACATTATTTACAAATTATGTTTCCGAATTCTATACTCCGAGAGTAAAGTTCTTAACATTAAAAACAATTTTAAGAATATTTTTTGTCAACTATCACAATGTGTAAAGTTTTCAACGATCTGCTGCCAATCGTAAACAATTTTATATATAATCGGCTAACGTAACCAGTAACCGGACTACTCGTACTAAATCATTAATCACGTTTTCACTCTCGGAGCGAGAACTATTATCTGAATCCATCGAATACTACAATACAACTTACTTTGTCATAACAGGTAACATCTGACTTTCATAATATAATACATAACGTTCACAACGCCAAAATATGTGTTTATTATTTCTATACAATATTGCACGCGGTATGTTTCTATTGTAACATCGTGAATGTAAACTATGCGTACGAGTCGATCGTATTGCGGATTTTTATTCCTCACAGGAAGCTACCGTCATATTTTTCAGAAAGCTCACCACATTAATAAAAAAAACTATACATAGATACAGATATCTAAAGAAATTAAACGCAGTTCTCAAATAAGTCGAAACCGAAACATGCGGTCGATCGATGACTCCTCACGTCGTATATATCACTAGCACTACTAGCCTACATCTATTCACACGTAGACGTTTCATAAATACACGTGGCACACGAGTCCCGCGGGCCCGCCGGGGCGCCGCCGCGCGAATAATAAATGCAACTCAGGGGGGCCGTCACTGCGACAGCAGCTTCTGCAGCAGCGAGGCGGGGCCGCCCGCCGCCGCGCCGCCCGCGCCGCCCGCGCCGCCCGCCCCGCCCGCCGCGCCGCCCGCCGCCTCATCACCGCCCGCCGCCGACGCCCCCGACGCCGCCGACGCCGCCGACCCCGCCGCCGCCGAGCCCGCCTCCGTAGTACTCTGCCACAAGATTAACCGTTCATTCCGGGACGACCACTCCCTACCTACCTTGCGGTCTTTCCGACACGATGAATGGGCGAAAGCCGAAATTAGTTTGAAGGATTGACAAAAATTGTGAAGTGAAAATACTTTTATTAAATTTTGATATGAAAAATAAGTAATTTCGAATCTATGATTCGTAATTCTGCACTACAAGCGAAATCTCTAACACGAAAACTAGTTTTTGACATTCCACGCATTTAATGTGAAATATGATTTTTTTGCACTTATTTATCAATCTATCATTTCAGATACCAATTTAGTGAGTGGGTCATTTCTTTCGTAATTAGACTTAACTGACTTATCCACCCACTAATCATTCTCACAGATACGATATTGTACAAAAGTTATATAACAAAATATCACAAAAGACCACAGGAGAGGGGTCCCGTGACCTATGTCCACTTTTTTTTCAGAACAGGCAACCACTGAAGTCCTGTTATATTTGTTTACTTATATTTTTAAATAAAAATGAGATTCACTATTACTTGCTTCAGATAGAAGATGCTATGAATGAAAAAATCTTCTGCCCAAATTAAATAACCCACATTTGAGTAAGGTCAAAACATATTATTTATAAGAAAAATTACATATTTGCAATTATTCACATAGAGCTGAAAAGTTGTGGATGTCTTAGGTACATTTATAAGTATGATTACTACAAATAATATGTGAAATGTCTCCGTCTGTTCCATGTGTGCAAATAAAAATTAGGGGTCAAACGTCGAAAATTACAGCACTTCTGTTTTTTAAATAAAATTAATGAACTAGTATTATTTACATTATTATTTTTTTATTTTTCTTGTTGCAAATCAACAATCTTGAGATGCATTGGTTGCTGAGAAGTCATCAAAAAATGTACCAAAGGAAGCATACGTATATAGGTAACGTACCATTGACAAACAAACCTCACATAATCATCAAAAGTATAACAGTTCCGCACAGTACATAGGTCTAATGAGAGAGGTTTATCCAATAACTATAGTACACGATGCTGCCCAATTGAGAATACGTTAATATCTTTGAATCTTTTAATAATGCTTAAACGTGAGTAATTGGATTTTTCATTCTTACGCACATAATATTAAAATAATCGGAGGTTCCTTGTATGCTTTTGTAGGACATTAACACTTTAAATTATAAAAGTTATCCGCTAATTTTCAGCTCTATGGCAACTAACACAAATTTACTATAATTTTGGCATATCAAAAAAAAATTACTCAAAAATATTAAATAACAAATACAAATAGATGCGTATTAATTGTTTTTATTTGAATATCACTTTCAATTTCTTTTTATAAGAGATTTTAATAAAAAAATAAGGTACATATCTTATCAGGTTCCTGCAACTATTTGACCCTAAAGTTTCTAAATCAAATGTGGCCTAGGGACAAATAATACCAGTCTAGGCCGAAGATAGTGAACCATATCAAAATACCATTAATATATATGTCAAAATTGTAATGAATAGTACTTTTGAAAGTGTCTGTTCTGTATATATATTTCTAAATATCAAACTTCAATACTATCACAGTACAAAATCACACGTGGTTCAGTTAAATGAGATGCGATCAAATTAAAAGCTCAGTTGATCGATCATTATTCATATAGAAATCAATTTGATAAAAACTATAGAGACATCTTTTACCAAGCTGTATGTTTGAATCGCTTGCTCATTTATTTACTATCTCTATTGATATCGGAATCGACTTAAAGTAATAAACTTCATGCAATCATTGTAAGATACGGCACTCAAGAACGAAATAATTCGTATGCTGTAACATTTCAAAAGCAAAATTAAGCAATATTGCAAAATCATCAACTTTTCATTTAAAACTACTATTTTAAAACCTTCACCACACATGAACAAATTGCGCATGCGAATTATCCCATTTTTTTGAAGTAAAACTTCTTTGGACGCTTTTTGAGATTACAGTTAAATGCGGGGTTGTAAATAAGCTACTACACAAATTTAATTTTAATATAAAATGTGCTTATAACTGCTCTTTATGATAGATACGTGCCCAAACGTCTTAAAAAGTTTTACTTCAACCACGCGTAAAAGTTACGCGCAATCATTTTTTTGAGAAAGCTCAGTAACTCTTTAAGTTGATACGAAAACTTAAAAGCGAATGATTACATCCACGTTGTAATGGGTTTATAAATCTAAGGAAATGTCTGAGAATGCACAGAACGCAAATAGTTTTCACTAGAATAAGAAACCATTATTAGACATCACATCACAAAAGCTTCGTCGATAGAGACAGAAATGTACCAAGCCGAGCCGACGCGCGGGGTGGATCGTCCGCCCGGAGATCTGGCGAGAGGGGCGAACGTTGGCACATTTCATCGAAACAGCGGCTAAGAGTGAGAATGATCGACTCGAAAGTACACGCAGCGGAGCAGACTCGATACGTAATAATAATCATAGGTATGCAGCAGGGATGTTATGGAGCTCCGTAAACGTAATTGAAACTATCATATTTAAAATAAAAACCCATTTGACCCCCAAATCATATATAAAATTCAAGTGATTGAAACAGACTCTAAATATACGTTTTCCCTTTAAGTATTACTGAATAATAGTATATAACTTACAAATTAAATCAAATTATCTCATTTGTATTTATTTTTTTGTTATAATTACTTAAAAAAATCAAAAATCCGTAACTTAAACTACCGAATAACCCGAAACAATTGCAAACCCGTTGCCGTATTCCAAACCGGTACAATATTATCGTACACCCGTATCCACGGCCAGATCCGAAACATCATATCCATAACATCCCCAGTATGCAGTTCTACGGAAAGTAATGAAAACCGATACAGAAGTGGTTGTAGGTCGCCTTACCGGGGCGGAGCGCGGCGCGGGCCAGGCGGGCGCGGCGGCCGGCGCGCGGGCCCCCGGCGCGGCGCCACCTACGTACGCACACCAACATTGCACCCTGTACTGACAACTCTGTTGCTCCTCACGCACCTCGCCGAGCATGCTAATTGCTCTGTCTACTTTATTTTGACTACGTACAACCTCATCAGTTGAATGTGAAACTTAAATTACATTGCGTTTCCCGTGTCGTCTACGAAAATTAAATCGTATTACACACGCTTACTATTATAAGCAATTTATTTAACGTTCAACGACTTCATATCCACGCAAGATTATTGAAAGTAGAAAATAAAACAAATTAGGTACATATCAAAGGAGTTAATTGATATATGTAATTCGAACTGAAGATAATATAATAGTAATAACTGTTTACTTGGGATCTTTAACTGAAGAAAAAAGTATTATGTATGCCAAAAGGGTCGTCAATGAGTATAATGAAATAAATAAAATAGATATAATACTATTTCCCAATATAACAAATAAATGCATAAATATTATTAATATTATTACTGTAATATAATAAATATAGTGCAAGATTCTATCACTGCTTCACTTAAACATTTTGTGCTTACATAATCACTGATCAATAAACAATTTGAATAATAATTTGATAAGTCACAAATACCAAAGAAAGTTGTTGTTAGTATTGAAGCAGAGAAAACATGAAATAACACATTAGGTAAATATGTATGTGCTATCGCCAATTTTTTTTGTCAATTAATAAAATTTTGGAGAGTATTCTCTCAGAAAAATATATTATGTATCAATTTTTAAAAATATGTTGTGTCGATTTTTACTTGAGTAAAATTTTAATACATATAAAAATCTTATACATAACGGTATATATATATTATTTTATATTTATGTTAAAAATATAAAGATATTAATAATGCTCTATCTATAAAGGACGTTCGAAAACGTAAATATTTCGTCATAGACTTATGCGTACCGCGCTACAATCAAATATATCGCAATGCAAGGTACCAACGATGTAACATTGTGTGCCTTCTCAGTTAACATTTCGGAACGAGTCGTATAATTATTGGGGCCGGGGGGTTAGTGGAAGGGAGGCGGATCCATCGGGGCGAAAAGGGGCGGCGTACTGACCGTGCGTGGGCATTTCGAAGGAGAGCAGCGGGTCGAGGTCGGGCGCGTGCATGGCGTGCAGGTCCGGGCGGGCGGAGCGCGCGCCCACCACGGCGCGCAGCTCGTTGCGCACGTACTCCGACGTGCCGCCGCCCGCCGCGCCGACCGCGCCGCCCACGCCGCCCACGGCACCGCCCACCCCACCGCCTGACACATCACATGGACTGCGATTACACCCTACCCTGCCAACTGCCACTGACACCGATCATAACTATGGTACCGAAGATATGCCGCCCATCCCAGGCCGAATTTGAAAACGCAGACTGATCCAAACTGGTTAGAATCCGACGACTCGGATAGGAGTTAAAGTATGGAAGCGACGATAGATTCGGCGTAAATAGAAAATACCATGCACAGCGTTAGATCTTACTAGGACGTCATACTCACTACTCGACGTCCACTGCTTACCCTCACCCTCACTCATGTCGAAAGCGGCGACGAATAAATTTTACAGATTATGTTATGGCATGATTTTAGTTTAATCGTGACCAAGAATATTCGCTCGCAACGAGCGAAATACCACCGCTTCCGTCTGCGATTCGAAGCGAGGATAGCGGAGGTATCGATGAAATGGAAAGGCAATCAAAGTAAATCACTGGTGTTGAATTCGCGTGCATGCTTACATGAGAGCTGGTGGTCGTGGGGCGGCGGGTGCGGCGGGTGCGGGGCGTGCGGCGGGTGCGGCGCGTGCGGCGGCTGCGGCGCGTGCGGCGGCTGCGGCGCGCGCCGGTACTCGCCGCAGTACCCGCCCGCGCTCGCCTCGCTCTCCTCATAGTAGCCGCCCACTGCCACACACGCCTCATCATAATATTGACCGACCACCGCTACCTACTCGTCCACCGGGACCTACCTATTCGATGCGCTTCGCTCTCGATTTCGCGCAGCGGGCGATGGGTGTCGATCGATGCCCGCGTCTATATTATCTCTTACGACACATTCGCCCGGTCGTCGCTCCTGTACGAAACCGGACTCGCCAAAATTTGCTACTCTACCGAATCATGCGCCCGACCGGGTCAAAAATTGTATAATACTTTAAATCTGTCTAATACTCTAACGGCTAACCGAAACGGAAGTACCGAAGAAGCCAATGTTCATGCAATTAGTTAAAATTTAGGCATCAAAGATTTCGATACGATTGCGAAAAATCGACCAATCTGTCTAAATATCTACAGTTCATGCTTAAGAATTGAGAATCATCGCGAAAATTCATGCTTCGAATCAGATTTAAACTGACGAGCGATGTCTATCACTACTTTTACAAATTAGTATATTAAATGCAAAAGCGTACCATAGAATAGAAACCTTGGATCAGACTGAATGTTTATAAGGCAAAATTTATATAATAAAAAATATTATTACCATCTGTATTTTTAAAGATGTACTTAATATACGAATATAAAAATACTTACAAGTCATTATGATATACAATTTGCTACTTATATAAGAAAATAGGCAACCAACGAGATAAAGATACAATGTCCTAAACAATTAGAAAATATTTAAATAATACACAGGATGATTAAAGTTTATAAATATAAATAACATTTTAATTAATTGTTTAGATTTAATGGAATATAACCCTTATTTTTGTTTACTTTGTCTTTCTAATACATGTCCGCACTTTTAGAATACGGCTGCTGAGTCGTGGCAAATTTAGTCTTACACCCCTTACGCACTAACGGTTAATTTTAAACCGCCGCGGTTGAAATTTTGGGGCGGTTTCATATCAAACTGGAAAAGCGGCTAGCCGCGAGGTTATCCGCTAGTGCGTAAGAGGGCTTAGTGTCAAAAAGCTTGACGCCGTGGTCAGTACAAGATGACGGCACAACGTTGCCTAAGGCAGTAGATAGTGGTATAAGACTACGTGCGCATAATATGATTCATGCGTTCGCTAAGTCTACCCGCCATTAGATCACATAAATCAGCAGCCGATGTGCATATCTATAAGAAAGTCACAATGAAGATAACCAATTAAAACAAAATCGACTGTATGCTAATACTTATTTATCAAGACTATATGGTCGGTAAAAGAGATAACTAAATAACACATTACATATTAATTATAAAATATATTAAAATATTTGCCTCAGGTAGAAAGTTAAAACATATTAGAAATTAATTTATGTTTGTGTGTTGACAGAAGAGTAAAAGCTAGATCTGTGTTTCTGTGTATGTACATTTGTTTACAATTGAAAAAATACCTTGTCCCCAGAAATTACGTTTTAGCGTTCATAAGTATTTATCCATGGGACTAATACAATCAATTTATGAACAATATTACAATGTAATTACAATATATTTGCGTTACGTTTATATATTTATATACGTCTTTAATGCATATGCATACAATTATCATAATTGTATAAATAAATATTTGCCGATATATTTGTTTTCAATGTTTTCACATATCGGTACGTCTGCGCTTGTTTTAATGACAGCCCAATTTTTCCCACCTTTTTTTTTTTTTTATATTTGTACCTAACGATAAGGCAGACGGGCCACCTGATGGAAAGTGGTTACCGTCGCCTATGGACATTTGCAACACCAGATGAGTCGCCAATGCATCGCCGGCCTTGAAGGAGAGCTCTTTTTGCACCTTTCTTGAAGAGCCCCATGTCATAGCGCTCTGGGAATACGTCAGGAGGAAGCTCATTCCACAGCTTGCACGTGCGTGGTAAACGAATATGTATTTTTCCGAGCTCTCTACCTCTACGAATATGTATTTTTCCGAGCTTGCGGTACGTATACGTGTGCGTGACTTATCACGTGTGTGTTGTGTGTGTTTGTTGTCATGTATGCGTGTGGGCGTTTGTGTGTGTCGTACGTACCGAGGTGCGGACGCGGCGCGCGGTGGTAGGGCTGCGGCGCGGCGGGCGAGTGCAGCGCGGGCGCGGGGTGCGGCGCCACGCCCGCGCCGCCGTGCCCGTACCCGCCGGACGTCGTGCCCTGCGGACACACGAGAAACGTGTTACTACACTAATGTAACAACATATGTTCATAAATATAATGCCATTCATAATAAGATTTTAAATCAAACTTATTACAATACTTAGTTACTCGCCGAACTTAGGCGAATAGGTATATGAATACGAGTATGTTAATAGCATACTCGCTTGTACTCGATTCCCTTCACTACGCTCGCCTGTTCACCGCAAGGTGCATATGTTAAATTTAAATGTGCGTCTGAATTGGTACACGGCGTTTAAGCCGTACTCGTCTCGTTAAACGAATTCGCAAGTATCATAATATTACTTTATGACATTTTAATACTAGTTGTGGTAGTATAACACTAACACTACTAATCTACACAGAGACGAATGCCAACAATAAAATTAACATTTTTTTAAAGTGTTACAACCCCTCGCAATTGGTCTACTGTCACTAATATTTCTAGGGCATAGCAGTTTCCAGTATAATTTGGTATCGACAAGTCTCTCTCTCCAGTAAGAAAACAACATAATGATCAACTTCCAGCAGAACCCCTTCTAAACCAAGCTTGTCCCAGATTTACATTACTGAGTACTTAAAATAATGACCTTTAAATCCTTTGACTTCTCTTACGAAGGTAGAAGAATGTAAAAAAAAATCCGGTTAGAATTACAAAACGATAACGCAATCCTTTCACCGACAGGTGTGTGGTAATGTACGAGAATTTGTAATATTCTTGGAAAAGCCCCCTTATCGATCATTTACTCAAGGCGATGTGCTGTTGCTTCATTATTTTTCTTATCGAGGCTTATTCCGGCACTATTGTACACCATTATGCGTATAAAACTTTTATAGTCATCATTACTATGAGTAATAAAATTGAAAATATGATTTTACAAGTCGATCTGTTACATTTTTTATTTGTATGCAAAATAATTAGTCACTTAACAGCAAACTTCGATTGAATTTAAAATTTTAACTAACTTACGGAAGGACGTCTTACACAGTAATCCAAAAGCATTAATAAATTATTTATGATACTTACGCATAGTTGCCGACTCAGCATAGGATTTTGTGATTGTGAGGAAGTGATTTTATTTGTACCATAAGTTGAGCCCATTTGACCTTGAAAAGGACAAAATAGAGTATTATATTTTTTTACTAATAAAGTACAAATCTAAGAGCCGACAATATGAGATTTGATTGTACTTACTTGATTGGTGAAATAGGTGATGAAAGTCGTGAGTGCGCGTTAGAGCTACATTAGGAGGTGTGCCAGACACCAGAGCGTTAATTGTAGACCCTAGATCGGGCTGAGGTTGCTCGGCCGCCTGTGAAACATATATGATAAATAAAAGAAATAAAAAGGAATACTTTATTCATTTTTGTATTAAGATTTTTTCGTTTGAAATTACCTGCTTCAATAAATAGTCATTTAAGAAAAATAAATGATCATTTCTTTAACAGAAAGCATATTTTTTGTTTCGTATAGTAAACTGGCTCTTTCATGCCAATTCTCCCTTAAGAATTTTTCAACTTAACGATTGTGCTATTGCATTAAAACATTAAAATGACTATATTCACGACTTAGAAGTGGCGCCTATCACAATACTGGCTTATTACTGTAACTTAATACAAGTATTATCTATAAACGATATTCAAATTAAATTTAAACAACAGGAATTTAAAATAGAATTTGATTGTCGAGACTCTTCTATCGCTCCGAAAATCAGAGAAAAAATGGTGCAAGAAACTCCACATATAAGTGTATTTTTTCTTCATATTTCTAGCATGAGACAGTTCCTGCATTTCGTTGCTACACGAAAATTCTTGCAGATGTTGCTGGGCTGCAATAATCATTTATCACCAAGATGTACATTTTATATGCACATATCATGAACGAGTTAAACGACGCACCTCGGGCGAGACGAGCATCTGCTGCGAGAGCTGCTGGTGCAGCAGCCGCGCGCGCGCGCCGCTCAGCGAGTACAGCGCGCCGCCGCCCGCCGCCGCGCCGCCCATGCCGCTCGAGCCCTACGCATTATACTCCATTAGTGGGGAACGAATGTTATGTACAATCGCAAATGCGAATGCTCGTTGCATTACTACTCCCTATTATGGATTACTATGACTATAGCCTAAACTCTCTTAACTCTCTCAATCCGAGAGAAGACCCGTGCCCAACAGCGGGACAATAATGGGTTGACGACGAATTATGGATTACTAATATTTTTATCAGCTTTTTATTAAGTATATATTTTCTTAATTTGTTCACGCTTTATCGAATTATTTTTCAACTGTATCTTAACTCTCCCCCCGTGTTGTCAGATTAGTTCATGGGAGAAGATATTATCCATAGAAATAGCATTTACAAAAACAACTCTAGCAGTGACCGATTTATTTCATAAATTGAATTAGATACCGACTTAAACGCTTTATTTTTGTTTTTACTATCAAGTTTTCTCCTATTTTTATAAAATTCCTGCGAACCCGCAACCATTGGTTTGCAATGCGGTATACGATCAAATTAATTGTCGAACCTGCCACCGACCACTTATGGTCAGATTTTTAAAGTTATACTTTTTAGGCGCGTTATGAAAAAATGATGAGAGTGATATTTTAAGACTCGTTACACAAAAGTTACAAGCAATATGAAGGTATTTTGCTGGACTTGTTTTTTCTACAAACGTAGAAAAGTAAGGCGAAAGAAAAAAAAACATTTTTATCTTGTTACGCCACAGAAGTATAACTTCTAACGCTCGTACATAAATACACACACTTTCTTTTTTTAAAGAGTAACATTTGAAACCAAATATTAAAAAAGAACTGGTAACATAACCAGTTCAGTCATACTGATATATCCTGACTTGATGGATATTAAATAAAATATTTGACTTATTGAACCACAAAGGGGTCGCCGAATAACGCAAGTAAGAGTCTGCTCTTTGATTGTATATAAGTTCAAGGACTGTAATACTTAAAATAATACGTTTGCTATTTCACATTCTATAGTTGCTTATGTACTTCGTTTCCTTTTTTTACTTACTGGACTTTGAACAGAATAGGCCATAGGTGTGCTCGGACTTGACGAGACGGGACTCTTCGTAGCTGTCTCGCATTGCATGAGACTCTTTGTTATAGCATTTATCATAGCAGATTTTTCCTTATTAAACTGAAAAAAGATATACATATATATATCAGCACGAATGATTAATTGGTAAAACTGGACGCATGTGATATTACGACGCTTTTGTGATAGATGGTGATGGAGGGTTTAGCACAATGGCAAAGAATTGGGATATATTGTAGTGGAAAAGTAGACATTAGAACTATTATCTAATTAATCAAAGTTATCTACGTATTGATATATATTTAATTGGAACTATATATCTATGTGACAATTTATTATT
The DNA here is from genome assembly GCA_949699795.1 of Spicauda simplicius. Lineage (NCBI taxonomy): Eukaryota > Metazoa > Arthropoda > Insecta > Lepidoptera > Hesperiidae > Spicauda > Spicauda simplicius. The sequence goes on from OX453064.1 coordinate 11,002,521, forward strand.
TTCTGCTGTTCCATGCTCTCATAATATATGAATATATATTTTGCAGACAATGCAACTAACAGAAAAATCGAAACCAGTTACCTGCCGCGTCGCCTCCATGTGATAATCGGGCACATTTTGTTGTAATTGGAGCGCGTTATGGTCGGGCGCCGGTCGCTCGTAGGGCAAGTGCTCGATGACCGCGTCCAAGATGTCGGACAGGGCCTTGTCGCCGGGCACGTCGCCGTCGCCGGAGCCGCCGCCGCCGGGGCCGCCGCCGACGACACCGCCCCCGCTCCCGTTCCCGCCGGGAGCGCCGCTTTGCACTCGCGAGTTACCACCCCTACAATATTATGAACCGTTTCTGACCATTGCACAACTTATACAACGAGCTTCTTTTTAGGTTTGTTTAGGCTGCATATGTTTTTTCTTTTTATTTACTTTCGATTTTTTCTTAGTAATTTTAAATACAGTCAACGCTCCGTATTCGCTGTTTTCCGATTGGAATATTCAGTATTCGCGGATTTAAATGCCACTTTCTGGTATTCGCAGCTGAAAATTTCTTTATTCGCGGATATTATAAGTAAAAGTAAATATAATAAATAAATATGCATTACATATTGTTTATTATACATATTTTTTATTATTTATATTTATAATATATTTTCAATTTATGGTTTAAATAAATCGTCACACAGAATGTGCAGTCGTATCACGCTTATATCGGTAGATGGCGTGACCATCGCGTACAGTGCGCAGGATACTCACGGCGACTGGTTGTTGTACTGATGGTGCGGCGCTTGCGTGGCGTAGTGCACGGGCGAGGGCGCCGGCGGCGAGGGGTAGGCGGCCCGCGCGCCGCCCTGCAGCACCATCTGCAGGTGGCTCTGCGCGGCGGGCCCGCACTCGCCGCCGCCCGCGCCGCCCGCCGCGCCGCCCTGCACCACGCCGCCGCCGCCGTTCACGTTGCCCATCCGCCTGTCGGACATAATAATACATTCGATCATTGAACGTATTTCAATTCTCGCTTTTCGTGTGATTTTAATCTAACAGGCTTGATTACAATTTGTTCGTCTAAGTCTTACCATAGTTAATTCCATTTGACTTTGCTCAAGGTTGTGATAGAAAAACTGATATTACTTACATTAATATACGTCTTAAAACATTGTAATCATCAACTCTAGCCGTAAAAATGTCTCTCTGGCCAAAGCATTAGTAACCTACCAACTTACTTAAAACGACATTTTACCAACATTACTTACATATTTTACTAACATGAGATTTGTTTTACAAAAGTGAAGTTCATTATAAGTTGAAATAATTAACAAAAAGGCCTTACGCCTGTGAAGCTAATTATATTGCCATACTGATTAGCAAGCCGATTAAAAGAGCCACTCACTGTGCCGTCTGAGCCAATATATTGGAGAGAGTATTGTGATGTTGCCTTTGCGCGACTTGTGGCGCCCGCTGCCGCTGAACGGGCCCGTACACACGAAGGATGGGGTTGGGCAGCGGCGGCGGTGTGGTTGGCGTAGGCTGCTGCCGCGCCAACAGCGCCACCAGGATCTGGTTCCTCTGGCAGAGTGGACTCATGCCGGCGCTACTGCTCGTCGCGGGACTCGAAGCCGTCGAAGATGTACCCGAAGATGCCTCGGGCACTTGCATTGCGGTGGAGGTGACCTGATTCGTGTAATTTTTATATATCATCCCAGCTCAGTGATATGCAAAAGGTACAAAATAATTTGGATTTCTTTATATCTAGTCTTCATTCATCATTAATGTGAACTTATTCTTTAACATACCTGTTGATTTTCAGGTGTAGCCCTTTTAACATTACTCGCTGACGACGTCTTGGGATCTTCAAACTTTCGTTTGACTGGTAATCTATCTAGGTAGTCGTTTTCTTGAGAACGGCCGTTACCCGAGGGACCGTTGCTACTCGATAGTAATTGAGAGAGCAAAGCACTGGGTTGCGATGGGCCACGCGAGCCGTCCGCAGAATTTCTTCGAGAATCCTCGCCATCTTCGTCTGATTTGTCATTCAAGATCTAAAATAATAATATAAAATCCATATAACTAATTGACTCGTATCTTTAGTTAAAAGACGATATACAGTAAATCAAAATTAATTAAAACGTCCAAGTACAATTACTCACCCTTAACAATACATCAGAGTTGTTATGATGACCGGATTGCTGCATAGAGTGCGCCGGGGAAGATTGATGCGTCCCTAGATGCGAGTGTGGAGTGTGGGGCGTGTGTGGCGTCAGCGGCGTATGGGGCGTATGCGGCGTATGGGGCGTATGCGGCGCGTGAGGAGGGTGCGGCGGATGCGGCGGGTGCGGCGGGTGTGGCGGATGCGGCGCGTGCTGCGGGTGCGGCGGCTGGCGCACGTGCGCCTGCGCGGAGTGCAGCGGCGACAGCGCGGCCGCCGGCGTGTGCGGAGTGTGCGGCGTGTGCGGCGTCAGGGGCGTGTGCGGAGTGTGCGGCGCTGATGTCTCGCTACTCGTCGCCTCCTCGTCCTCCTGCTTCAGTAGATCCTTCAGGATTTGGTTGTTTGAATTCATCGCCGGTGTCTTACTCAGCAACGAACGCAGTCGATTCGAAGCCTCGGAGGGAACGGAAAGAGGGCCCTCCGTGGAAGGCGTGGACGGCGCGTGAGGCGTCGACGCATCTTCCGAAATGCTTTCCTTGCGATCCTTCGAGTCGTCCTCTGACATGTCACCCCCCATTTGAAAGCTCTGCGGCCACGTGTCGAGATCGAAGTCGTTAATTGAAAATGGCGGCTCGCTGGGGCTTATCGGAGGACGGTATCGAGATTCACATGTGGACGACTCTCCATTGGCGACGGACGCCATCAGGGGCCCTCCGACTGCCGGTCTTGACGCGTTTACTTCGAGAAGATCGACGTCGTCGTCCCCTATTACAGTATGCGTCGACATAATAAAATCGGGTTCACCCGAAGTAGATTGAATTGGAAAGAGACGCGAATGGGCACTGACACGTATCCAAGGTTTGTCTGCAGCGATTCGCAATCGAAAAGGCTCACTGACGATAGGAGGTCCGGGCAGACGCGCTGCCTCTTGCAAATGGGCGGTTACACGTATACGATCACTACTTTGAACAAGGTCCAAATATCGAGTACCCACGAGAGATAGGGCAGTGTTTGAACAGTTTTCCAACCCACTCAGATCACAAGCTGGAACGAAAAATAAAACAGTGTATCAAATTATTGCAGCGCATTCTTTCAAAAATGTGCGAAGATTTTAGAAAGGAAACATACAAAGGATAGTAAAATTGCAGTTTAATCTGAAGATGATACTATCGGAGTGCTTGGAGGTAATGGCGGGAGGGCCGCCGTCGCTGGGCAGGAGTCCGGCCGACGCGTCGTCGCAGCGCCGGATGACGCACATGACGGAGCCGGCCTCCTCCGACGACGAGCCGCGAACCGGCGCAGCGTGGATTAATACATTCACTAATCTGCATAACCAAAATATAATAATAGGCACCTCGTAACTACATATTTTTTTTCTATTATGAACTTCAACATATTGTCTATTTAATTAAAATTTATCTTACAATTCATTTAGCCCATATATGTAAATGTATATCGAATGGGCAAAGAAACTGGTTTTATTAAGAAAGTATACTTTTCATTGGCTACTATATTACTTTAAAGAGATAAATTATACTTATGTGTCATATTCAACAACTGATATCGAACTGTTATCATTTCGCTGGCAGACTATGACGAATTATATTGCAAAATAATACTGACACTAGCATGATCGGTGATAAATACAATGGAAGCTACGCACTTTTTTATTACATATTATTTTGAAAGCAGAAAAATTTAAATAGCCATATCAGTATTCAGTTATTGGAAATCGTTAAAATTGCGTAAAACTTACCCAGCACTATCAGTCGCATCGGAATCCTTTATAAGTAAGCGAGCTTGCAAAGTATGGAACCTGTCTACTTCTGCTGAACTCCAGGCAAAGTTTTGTATATGCCTTAACAGTGGCTTCAATTTTGCATGATCATTAGCATGCAAAAGAGAAAATACAGATTTCTTGTATACGTCGGTTCTTTCCAAATAAATGAGATCCTTAATATTTTCAGTCACACACTCCACTTCACCTTTTGAGTTTATTTCCATTAAAATCCAACCTAAAAGTCCAGTATAGTGCTTGAGGGCCTGCAAACAAAAAATATTATTCCATAATTAATGTCCATTTTGATGGTTCCTAAATTTTATTATGATCAAATATATTTATGTTTTTGTTATATTTTTATTTATTAGGCTTTCTTCGAATCTATAATATCGACATTTTTTTTTCATGTAATTGCAACATCATTTTTTTTTATTAACAGTTGAAACTGCATTGTACTATAAAGTAAAAAAAATATGAATAAAAGTACGTATTTGTAAAGAGTGTTTTAGAACGTGTGTGTATAACAAACATACAATCATGGCACATTTAATAGAAATCACAATTTACCAATTTTACACCTAAATTCAAAGTACATAATGCATAAATGCAATAATAACCTCTATGAGCGTCGTTACTTCCGAGTACTGGCAACCGGCTGGAGGAGGCTGCGGCTGGGTGGAGCTGACTTCGCCAGCTTGAACTGGCGACATGCATTGGGCTATGCGCAAGGGACAATCGCTGGGACAGTCGCGCCGACGCCTCAGCACCTCCTGGATCTGCCGTGTGGCCTCCCGGACGATGCCGTTCTTGTCGGGCTGCTTGACCTCAGCGAGACAGGTCCCGAGGAGCTCCTCGAGCTGATTTATCACTTCGTTCTCGAGCTCCCGCCTCCGCTTTTCGTTGTTGCACTTGTTTCTGAAACATCACAGGATACGTTATAATGACTGTCTATTTGTCTTAACTAATACTTATCTTAAACAATGTTTTATTATTACACATCCATAACTTATAAGAACAGCGATCCCTTACAATTATTAACCACTGAATGACGTAGAAATCACTTTAAACAAGTAAATCCAACTTTCGTTTCATTTCAAAGGATTTGCATCGTCCCATCGATGTTGAAATTTATTTTGCACGTTTTTTTTTTTATTTTAAACAACTCAATATTATATCCTGTGAAACTTTTATAATCTTACCCATTTGTACCTCCAAACAAGGTATGTTTTTAAATGGTAAAAACTGTGAATCGTTTGACATCATTTTTGTTAATATGAGGAATTAATTTATAAGTACAAACCACTACTTAATTAAAGTGACTTCAGATCTAGCGAAATAAATCAAAAATAATTCTAATAAATAATGAATTAAGCTGTTACGACATAGAAACTAATTATATATAGATCGGTACAGAATACACAGCAACAAAATATTAATATACATTGTCCATATACAATAAAAAATACGAAATACACATTCACATTAAAAAAAAACAAAAACGTTACTAATTTACAAATAACTACTAATTTTATCTAAAATATCATTTACGCAACAATGTTGTAATAATGGTTTACGTAGTAACAAAATAGTTATTTGCTATAATGTTGGGAGTTTGGGACACAGAAAACACCCTGGGTTTCAAGACATAAAGCCCTGTGACAAACGGTCAAACACAGAGACTAAGTAATAGATCACCGTTTTACCATGAAAATGAAAGTTCCAATATCTGTACATCACTTACATTTCCATAATGACAATAAGTAATAAGTTTATATATTTTCAGTTTTTTTTTTTTTTCAAAATAGCCTAATGTCAAAATTACTGAATTTAATTTGGGAGAACACTATATTTTTATATTTATAAAAGTCCATGCACTTATTCTTCTAAAGGTTAAAAACAAATTGTCTTTCAAACACACAGACAAAAATTATGAAATTTGTATTATTTTTTATTTATATTCCTCCAAACATTTTTTTTTATTATGAATATAAGCGATGTACAGACACGCGAAACTTTTTTCTCATAAATGTATAAATTATGTATAGATACCTAATTATGTAACATAAGTAAAACACATTCCATTAATATTTTAAGGTGATTATAATTTCTATTAAGCGCAAATACTTTACGATCCACTTGACTTCCATTTAATTGAAACTACAGTCTACATTCAACAGTCCGCATTATGTTTTAAAAGTATGGTGCGATAATTGTTTCGCGTCAGACATTATGTCAGGTGCTTGGCTTCTCCTCGACCTAAGACAAACTTATTATAACATGCACGTCGTGTACGCATTGCTGCTGACAAAATAATTGACGACCTACTCTTATTTCACTACACATAATCTAAAGTGTTCTGTAAAATATATATACACTTTACACTTTTACATGTCACTAAAGTTATTAAAAGCAAACAGGTGCAAAACTATAAAGCATGTGATACCTACTATGTGAAGATAAATATGAAGGCGGGAAATAAAATAATGTATAGCATTAGCCTTCTATAATAATTACACTTTTGCAAATCAAAAATATTTAGGCTCTAATCAATTTTCATTATAGAATAAGTGGCAGAATTTCATAGATACAATAAATAGGTACCTGTTCAGAATTATAATTTTCCGAGCAATCCATATTCGGTTTTATTCACTTTATGTTCGACTGCGACAAAATCAAAATCTTAAAATATGCCAAATTTTTAAATAAGTTTGATTTCATTTAGTCTATAGGTCTTTGTGTCTAAAAATAATTTTACTTCTGTTATTTGTTTCACTTGTTTTTGAATTAATAGATTATAGAATATTAAAGAAAGACTAGGCACAATCTACGTGACAAGTTTGCGACGACTATTATGCCCATCCCGTTCTAAGGACAATGAAAAAATATTTTATTATACGTTGTTAAGTAAACATACTATATGTCAGTATACAAATATGGTATGGTTGTACTAAAGTATCATATAATATCTCATATGAAGGCGCTCATAGCCAGAAAAATCTTTAATTTAGATTGCCCACAAACAGAATTTGGAAATAATCCGCAAAATACTTAGAATGTCAAAACGCGCCATAGCGTTACAGATTTGTATGAAAATTATAAACATAAAATAGCCATAAATAAAACAGGTTAAACACTGACTCCCAACAAAACAAAAAGATAAATAGCTAGAGTGCGCATTATAACTGCATACAAAGTTATCTATTTCGCCCTATCATTTAGAGTTTGGACTATAAAACAATATGCAAATATTAAGATAAAATTTTAACAACTGAATCCAAGGTTAATCCTTCATTCGTGCGAGGTCAACATGGTTATTCGACCACACGACACATTGACCGACATAATTTATGAGGATGAGTTATTTGGACTCACTTTATATTTTTATTTAAAGAAAAAGTGGTTCAATTAATTCATTTATCCTACGTACATTTTTAACGACGAATATAAGATTCGAGTTGGATTTTTTCATACAAGTATAATGCTTTTTATGTGTATCACAATCACCTCCGTGTTTTATAAAAGCGACGGGTTTACTATATAAAATGTATGTATGTATGTACCTACTCATATTATTCCCAAACCGTCATTTAGGTTTTCAAATCCCGACATAAGTTAGTACAAAGAAATACCCGCGTGCTAATCAAATTTGAATGGTAAAACCTGTTCGTGTTCTTTAATTATTTTGTGAATGGTGGTTTGCTTGAGAGGAAATAGAAATATTTTTTGTCCTGCTGCATATCCTGCTAAATCTTTTGTTGTGCTACCCTACTACCTGACGCGCAAGTTTCCCCTAAATTTAATTTATTTTGAACGTTTTATTTATTAGTACGTACGTATAATGAGTTGAAAATCCTCAAGCTTGTAATATAAAATAATTACATCCAAGTTAATTTTACTAAATTAAATTATTTATTGGCAACTTGACACGTAAACACATACACTAAAAAGTGAAAATACCAGTGTCTAGTGACCTTTTATGTTTTTATTTTTTTTTACATGATTTGTACCCATTTCTAAGTTGGCGTATCATAAACACCGAAAATAGCCAAATGGTTGGAAGCAACTTACGTGTTCCCCTAAGTTACTATTTATGGAGTTCTCCACAATAAATGGTACTTCAATATTAATTCTTATATAATACATTATTTTGATAATAAAGAAGAAAAATGGCCTGCTAGAACCAATTTGACCTAGAAGTTCCATTATTTTCTTTTGAAAGTAAATAATAGAGAAGTGATCAGACAAGATAATGCCGAATATCGAACTTGGAAATTATGTAAGTCAACTGCTTTCTGCGGCACATTACCCTAAAGACGGTGAAGGGCAAGCCGTACTGTTATTACTATCGTGCTAACAATGCTATAAAATACACTTTGATTTCTTCTCAAATGATTTTTTGAATTTTTCATTTCAAATATTGTGGGAATTTGGGTGCTTCTATCTGTTAACATTATTTCTTTACTTACCTAAACTTCTAACTAAATAATAAAATATAATAAGGTAATTTTAATGGTTAGCTGTTTTTTTATAAAAGTGTCTGGTAAGTTCTATTAAAGCAGTGTTTCTGAACCAATAGTCCGCAACAAACGTACGATATTCCAAATTTAATTAATCGAGAACTAACTTTTTCATCACCAAGATATTTGATTTACTGGTTTTATTGTTAAAATGTGGCCGTTCTAACGGTCCGTACATATATAGCATTCAGTGAATAACCATCTTTTGAACACTGGTGACCTACAGGGAGGTAGCCAGTGTAGCTTCCTCCTGAGGTATTCCCGGGGCGCTATGACTTGGGGTTCTTCGAGAAAGGTGTATAAAGAGCTCTCCTCCAAAGCCGGCGATGCATTGGCGACTCCTCTAGTGTTGCAAATGTCCAAAGGCGACGGTGACTGCTTTCCATCAATTGGCCCATCAGCCTTATCGTTAGATCTAACTATATAAAAAGGTCAAAAAAAAAACAAATTGCATAGATGCAGTTCAGAGGATGATCGTTGATATGTGATTTATTGATTGGATGATGATTGATGACATTTTACTATAAAGAAGTAATAAAAAATCTTAGGACATCGATTTTCTGAAAAATGATTTGTTTTAGGCATAAAGCTTAAAGCTCGTTGTTTTAGTAAGGTTTAAAAACTACATACATACATGAGATGGATTTTACATACATACAATTGATGAAGTTAAATTACAATAGTAGGTTTACGACTTCAGACAAATAATCTCTGTTAAGGAATTTTACAACATTTTCAAATCTGTTTCATTCAGAGTGTTTAACATCATGGTTAAGGAAAAATGTAAGGCGATATAAGTTTATATGATAAAGAAACATGTTTTAGCGTTCAGAATTTCTGTTAAGAAATTATTTCGTGTCGCGAAATGCATCGCAATATTTCTATAAGGTACAGAAACTATGAATAACAGTATAGAACGATAAAAGACACATAATACAGATTAAAAAATGAAACTTAGCAGCCCTGATAATTTAATTGCCAATGGCTAATATGACAGTTTAAAGTTTCAAAATGTGGTTATCTCGTCGCGCTATCATCGCTGATCTGTAGCGTTGTCAGAATACTGTGATACCTCAAAAACACTTCAATTAAAGGCATATTTTCTGTTCTAATAATATATGTACGTTTTTCTTAAGTGCACAATGACTGCTCATCATACCGACAGTTACTCGGTTACGTTAAGGTACTAAAAATGACGTTAATATCAGCTACAGTACTAAGTACACAGCTTGATTATTTTATGCAAATCATAAAATGAAAAATATTGATAGTCGTAGTACATAATTTCGTTAACTTGATTAAAGTAACGTTGGCAAATAGCAAACCTTGATATTCTTCTGCACCATCAGTACAAGAACATTTGTGACTTACGTACAATTGGTATAAATCAACGTAAGTAGTACATGTGTTGACTTTCAGGAATTAAACAACACATTTTTAAAACCTTTTTAACTTTTAAAATCAGTTAAGGACATATAGTACTTAGTAAACATAAAGCAAACAAATTGTATGAGCCACTTTGCCGCTGGTGATTAACGATGCTCCCCTAAAATAAATTTAAACAAGTATAGGGGTTTTTTTAATGTTTTGATTAAAAAAAACAATATTATTTACAGTTGATCTCTAATTTATACCACTGAGTACCTATTTCTTTGGAAGGACTCATTTATATATTTTATGTGCCTCAGTAAAGAGCCCTTTCAAATCTTAACACAAAATCGTCACACACTACCGTAAGGTATGGCACCAATGCCGAATTCTAAACATAAAGAAATCATCTACCACTACTGTTCAGTATAAGGCTGAAATTACTGGGGGATTCAGTAATTATGTTACCTCAACGGGACAGCAAAATTGTTGAAATAAGTGATCCTAAGCCGCCTTTACGAGACAGTAGCCTCCTTGATGGAAGTCCTTTCCTACGCCATCATATTCTTTGAACCGCTTTCAAAGAATTTGATGTTTGGTATGTTACGCTAGTAGCTGAAATAATGGTTTTGCTTAGTCATAAGACATTATTGTGCAATGTTTGATATCTTGTATCAATATAAGATAGTTTGGTATTTTGATTTCATTTCCAATTGGTTTAAAAGTCCCAACTGACATTCATAATTTAATTTTCGTAAAATTCCTATTCCTAATTCCAAAATGCGCCAATAAAGTATGTCACATCTTTGTCTCCCTTTTGACCCTATGCGACCATAAAGTATGATTACTCATATTCAGTCTCCTTATTATTTCTTATTATGATCAAATAAATTTGCATTATCATGCAATCATAGCTTCGGTAGGTAATAGCTTTTGACTGGGTTAAAATGATTCCGCTTCCAGTTTTCCTTACAGTTACGATTTACGAACTCGCTATTTCTATAGTGAGAGCTATTATGACAATAACCATGTCATCTTTTAACGGTTCTTGGTCTCATTATTGTCATTAATATTGGGTACCCTTTTCAAATTACTGTTTCCTATGTTGGAATTTGATATAAACTGAATTTTGAATGTTTTTATTGACACTTGACTAGCATGATGGATCATTCCAATAAATGGTAAAAATCGAGTATGTGTTGTGTATACCTACTTCATTTTAACTAATATTACGGATCTGGCGGAGTTTCGCACTGGTAGTATCTACTAATTTTATAGGGTAGTGTATTAGAATTATTAGAATTTTTCTTCGAAGTTTTCGAAGAAATATTCTAAAAGTAAGTTGGACACATCAGGCTAGAGGACACATCAAGTTCGATGGACACATCAAGCCACCGCTTGCCTGCCACTGGCGCCTTTTTTAAATTTTTAGCGCATTCTTCGAATGAAAATTCAATGCGAGGAATTTTTACTTAAACTTAATACTTAACGTGTTTAATAACGTAAGAGTTAATTGTTACTAAGTGAATATTTTACCTTTGCAAATAAGCAATATTTTTGTCCAAATTTAAAAAGCGTAAAGATGTTACCGTAGTACCGTAAATTAACACTTGTTTTCGATTATTAAGTGTATATACTCCGCCAAAGATGATTGTTGATTGAGTACCTATCATTATTTAAGACATTTCACTCCTTAAAGCTCTTGAACTCATTAAACTTAGTAGAGAGGATTTTTTCAAGGCAAGTCAAAAATACCATTAAACAAGTAGGTTATTTATGCAATATGTTCATAATTAAAGTTCCTATCTATTCTATCTAGTCTATCTGCATGACAAACACATCCAAGACACACATGAAAAATTTTATGCGAATAGGGGACTGTATTATAATGTGAAAATGTAGTGAAATGATAAAAGTAAATAAAATGGAAAAATAATGCAATTCTAATAATAGAGGTAGATATATAATAAAATAAACATAGATCAGTAATATTCAAGAAGCTTTCTATGTCGAACTCGCCCGTATGGCTCCCATAGGTAAATTTTGTATTTAAAAAAGCAGGCAACTAACTTATTTGTCTCCGGGTTTAAAAGTATCACGTACTGTTCTCTTTCTGAATAGAAGTGTTATCTTAGTAAATTTAGTATGGATAGATTTTTACTCAAGCACATATCACAAAAGCACTTGAACTTTCACGAACTTAAACAAAGATACTTATTTTTAAATTTCAAAGTGATGATTCAATTATTTATAATTTAAAAAATGTCTGTTAATAGAAAGTAACATAGTTATACATGTTTTAAAACACTAAACGTGTTTAAGCACCCAACTTAAGCCGGTACTAGTAGGGCTGATAGAATTAAAAATAATTATAAAATCAAGATAAGATTCTATAATAAATCAACAATAGTTAGTTTCACTATCTCATTTCGCTATCTCTATAGTCATAATAATTCAAGTTCTGGCTCTGAAGGGGGACATTTTAAATATTCGGATTACATGTGTTGTAAAGAAATAAGGAATCGCCCCTGTATGTGGCGTATTGAGTCATATCCGCTGTGTCCAAGGTCAAGGCGCATTAATATAATAATTCGAACCCCACCTACAAAAATAATCTAGAGGATATGAAATCTCTAAGCTTAGATATTACATCTAATCGAAATAATAATTTCATGTACCTATGCATTTTTATCAAATTCGTAACTATCCTACTAGGATATTTGGACGAATAACCATGTTTGTTATTCATTCTGCACTTATTCTGACCCCTTAAACTTGTTTAACAATCTCCATGGACGTTTTTAAATATCTCGAAGCACATGATACGTACATTTGAGATTGTGGCTTATTGTCTGACTTTTTTCTTATCTTCTTAACCGGCGCTGTCACGCTCATCTTGCCTTGCATCCCCCTCCATGTGTCTCCCAGTTGGAGGTCACAGGATTCAAGTCTACAGAAGCAGCAAAGAAAATTAAGTATGATTAAAATATTCAATCATGGCATGTGGTAATTTATGTAATGATAATAATTGAAGATAAGTTCGACATTCCCATTGTACACCCATAAAATACTAATATATTTTGTTTAATGTCAGCACCATGCCTATGACTTCCTATTGTTTTGTCTTTATTCCAATACGATAATACCTTTGCTCCTAAAAGTGTAATTACACTAATTACCTTATAATCGCGTAATGTAACTGACTACCTTAACTCAATTTTGTTATGCATCCTAAAGCGGTGAAAACTATTTTTTCCGAGGAGATAAACCTATTTAAAGTCTAAGATACCCCGGTCATTTACCTATAATTTATTATTGTGCAAATGTATGACTCATGATGTTCTGTTAACTAAGGTAGATGTGTATTGTATTTCTTCAAGTTTTTTTGTTTATGTAAGTTTAGCATAGCCAACCAGAACCACCAATTGCATGCACAATCATAATGAAATATCTATCAAAAAATAGAGTTTATGTTCACGTCGACGCTACTCATATAGAATGCCAAGTATAGAATAGCTTAATGCGAAAGAGGGACAGAGATAACATTTAAACGACGCCTACCGAGGAGCCCCACAACGCAACCTCACTGCGACGGGCGGCGGGCGGCCGCACAACCTTGAAATAATAATGTTCGGAATAACAACGCGCCATAAGCGTGACCACAAAATACTATAATAATAAATAATTCGCCAAAATTTTAAGGGATTACTCACCTGATATTGTGACCCTAAGACAAAAAAAGTAATTTCTTTTCATACCTATAAAGTCGATCAAAATCAATCACAAATATTAGCCCAAAAATAATGTTAATACGAAAAAGAACAAATAGAATATAACGAAAATATTTTCAGCATCTATTAGCATCGCGAAATGCCCAAGTGAAAGTTTATAAAGTACCTATTGGAAGTGTTACGTGATCGAAAGATTTCGCTTTTTCAATTGTTACTCAAGAGGTAATACTTAATATTCGTCATCAGACTTTTAAGGTCTACGACATATTTTAATTTGTGGCATTTTTTTTACAATATGTACACTTATTTTATCATTGTCAAATAATTATTTTTGACAAATACACTGTAAATGGTTGCCATTTAATTTTTTTGACCAAATATTATTTGGATATTTGTTCAAAATAAATTTTGAAGAGCAAGGGCGCTGCATTTTGTGAAAACCCTCTTTTATTTATTATTTTAGGATGAAATTTCAAATATCCTTTCTTTAAAAATGCTCCATTAGGGTGGAAGTAAAACTTCGGTGTTCAATTGTTATCATTGTTTCAATGTTTTTTAGTATACCATTTCCACCCAGGGACGCCCATAATCTCTACCAGATAACACATACATACTAGCGATTGTCTAGAAATGCCTTGCTACCCCTTAGGACTAAGTTTTTAACTCTAGGATGCCTTACACTTAAAACTAGAACTCAAGAAGCGCATATTGTTATGTTATTAGGTAGAAATAGTTATGTATGTTATTAGGTAAAACAACACAGAGTAGTGACACCCAATGAAACAGATGAACTTAATCGTACCATTTAAAAAAATAAGAAATTTGTAATTTGAGACTTCATCATAGTCCTTATTTTTACTAGTAATATTCTAAACATTACAGGCATATTAACAAGTGAGCACCGCGAAAAGTTGTCACTATCGATAAAAGTGAGTGGGAAAGTGCGCCCCACAAGTGAGTTTCTCGCTTCGCGCAGTCTCGCTTAATAAAATCAATCATTCATTTAATTCTATCTCACGATCACGCACAATTACCTACGAAAGTATGGAATTTAGTTTAGTATACATTTCAATTTCTAGTCATTTCTTAATTTCGTAGTATGTACTATCATGCTACACATGTCCTTCTTAGGTAGGTTATGCATCTGCATATTCCAAATTCTTAGCAAGATAAAAAAGATTTTTTTACTACGCAAGTATAACTAAAAAAAATCATTTTGTAATTCTAACGCAATTTTCTGAAGCAAAAAGTAAGTAAATACAAAACGAATTTAACAGTGTATTTACGACAGGGTTTGGTAATAAGTGGACCCTGTGCCGACGAAAATCAGAATCGTCTACCATTATGTTTATTTCTATCTATTTATTGAGTTTGCATACTATATTGATTTTTATGATTGTCACCTTGCATCTAGACAACGATAGCTATTAAAAAAAAACTACAGCTTCCTTAATCCTTCCTTATTACAACTTTAATAGAAATTAATTTTTGGACGACATCTATTTTATGGTTCATAGATTAAATTAACATGTTTTTTTCTCTGGAGTTTTGATTGTGGTAATTTAAATGTCCAGCCACGTAAAATTATTTACCCAGCTACTAACTACAGAACTACAGAAACAATAGATCACGAACCGATTTTGGCGGAATTTGCTAAAAAAAATTTTGGGGAGGTTCCAACCTCCCCAAAACAGAGAAAAAAAGGTCATGTACAAAATTTTTTATCTCAACCAGTTTTTTTGTACATTTGTATTTACTTAGCATTAGTTACTACGAATATCAAGCTTGTAATTTTGTTTATCACGGTGACTTATTTTTACAGGATTGGATCCACACTATATATGAATGACCGTGATACCGACCAGTGGAGAATTACAATTCCGCCAATATTTTAAGCTGTATTCCAAGCTAGTCAGACATCTAAAGGAATGTCCATTCTTTTTTAGCACAGGCATTATCCCTTAAAAATATGCTGCACCTTTTTATTTTTTATAGTGGGTAATCGTTGTGGATATACTCAGCCGCCCGGGGTAGCAGCTAGGTTATGCCGAACTCTTATCAACTAAACCCCCACTGTGCTTTCTCCTCGCACCGTACGGCGGAAACACGGGCACGCTTTCGCACTCATCCGCGAACCCGCCGAAGTCTGACCGCCCGACAAGCCCGAGAACGCAACCCTGGGGCCGTGGGCATGGCAAGGCGACACCCGCAAGGCATCCCTACTAACAAGCATCGACCTCTCACACCCAGCGGCGGATCCATTTTTTGGTTCCACCGCAAACCACCAAACGGCAGCGGACAGGGAGGACGGCAACGACACACCGCCAACGCATCTGACGGTGCGCCAACGTTCAGTCGCGGGAGACAGGGTGAGACGGCAACGACACGCCGATACTCCTCTCCTCCCGCGACTCCTTCTGGCTGCAGAGGCCAGAAAACTACGTCCTCCGCAGCGACCTCGGACGCATCCAAAGCGGGGTCACGGCCAAACCCACTTGGAGCGTCCCCTCCCTAGAACCCCTCTTGGCTTCATCGTGGTGGTCCAAGCCACGGTTACTAAACCTCCTCGCCACGACAAGGTGGAGATCCCAAAAATATGCTGCACCTACTATACAGTATTAATCAGCGACATACAGAATACCAACCACTTTTACTATGAATAATTACATATGAGTGTTATGACATTATCAGTGAAGATTCAAAATAACATCTATCACCACTACGAGGCACCTTAACGCTTTTTATGGGAAGATAATATTGATGTTACGTAACTTGATTTAGACACCAACAAGTATAAATTGGAAGCATTATAGTTAGTTATCACATTAATTTTAATTACTCATTTGTGGAATAATCGGACATGCCTAATGTCCGGAAAACTATTGTGACTGATGTGACTTGATAGTCAAATACATAACTGGGTATAGGAACATGATGAGATACCATGCTACGACGACGACTACTACTACGACGAGAAGTACGAAAATGCAATAAAAAGTTAAAATCAATTAAACACACTACCCATACAGATATTTCTAAAATCTTTCCCGTATTAATTACCCTGCAGGCGTCAAAGAAAAAGTGTACAAATAGAGCATGTCAGAAACAAGTGATGCATCACCATATTTATGTGTGCTCCGTATTAATATACATACCTATTTATTAAGTTTAAAGATGTTGATGTGCGAGCTCGTGTTTAAATAAATTGTTATCAGTTATCGCTGTAAACTTGTAGCCCAACATAGGTCTTTATAAAGATAGCACTTGTTGCATCACATAAACGCATACAATATCTTGAATAAAATGTGTAAAGACCTAAGATTTAATAAAATTTCGACACATCTTTTCCATGATAAAATTTCAACAGGAAACTCGAAACAAAGTGCTCTACACTATAATTTGACGGGGCACAATACTTTTGTAGCTCACTCTTTGAACTATTTATAATATTCATTAAAATATAATCAACAGATTTAATTATAAATATCCTCCATTTAAAACATTTAATTAGCGTCAATGGATTTTTTTACGTGAGGAAACCTTTAATAGGCTTCTCTCTGTTGCGATGGCCACTGAGAAAATGTGTTGGAAATGTACAACCTCGCTTTGTTCCACCGGACGCCCTTTGTCGGGACCACAGGTAAACATAGAAATTCTTCCGCAGGACCTACGGGGTTCGACCTTCTGACGGACATAGCCTGACCTTAACTAGTTATTCGATGGTGACAGCACATGACTGAGATTGTTCTCGTCGCAAAAGATTAATAACTCCGCTGGAAGACTTATTGGTAAGTAATACTTGAGTCGCTTCGTACACCATCCACAGAACCATAAGGGTTTTGATAAGTTATTAAACCCAAATTATGTTGTCTCCAAAATAATATCAGATTTGAGCTACTAATTCTACAGAATTGTTGTTACAAATCTTTCAAATATTTATGTATTTTCCTTATGTCAAAAAACTAAAAACCAGTTCAACCATCAAGTATTTATTAAGTAGGTACAATTTTTGACTCATTTTTGGGGGCCCTTAAGGACTTTCCATTGACACCATGCGCGGAGTACAGGAGGGCGTAGCCGCGCGAATAAATTAAGTTACAATAATTGCGTAATTTGCATAATGTAATGGTGATTTTCTACATATTATTAAATATTCATCGACATTTTAAAATAAGAAAAAGCCAAATGAATCTATCGTTTGATTTGGTACCAATATTTTTTTTAATAATGAACAACAATTTAAAGACAACACAACATCGGTCATGTTATTATTACTGTGAATAACGTTAGCTTGTGATTTTTATTTTACTACTATGTAACTGTTATATACTATCATAAATAATATTTACTTATAATAAATACCGGAGAACCTACCTAACAGCATCATTTACGCAGTATATAATGTAATTTTGCAAACCGAACATTCCTTTAGTATTCGAACTAAAAATGTTATGGCTAAATTATTTCTACTCTATTCCAAAATCACTTTCTGAATCTGCTAAATTGTGAAAAGTCCTATAAAAAGCTGCTAATGCAAACTGATTTTAATATCATAAAACATATTGTGCTATTTACGTAGATAACTTACTGATAACGGTCCACAGAAGTCATAAGTTACCTTGGGAATGTGTTAACTGCGACATCAATGTCAAAAAAGATATCGACCAACTCCTCGACCTCAGAATCTGGTGTTAGAGTAGGCGGTAGGGTAGCAGACGGAGGAGCCGCCTCGACCGTATGGCCCGCGCAGTTGAAGGGCACGGGTTCGGCCTGCACCATCGGCAACATAGCTACAGAATACTCCAAAATCCTGTACTACCACCGCTATCGATACAAACGCCTCCCTGAATCAACTTGAAGCAACACGGTTCGTATCCGCATCCAAACACACACTGCATTGCGCCACGCTTGCCGCGACGCTATTTTTTTAAACAGGTATTATAACAAAACACTCGATTAATACTCTTTTAAAACAGTATACACGGCGGTCATCACTAACAGTGTTTATATCAATAGTCAAAGGAACCGAGGACCGAGTATATTACGCAGCTAATAAAATAATGCAATTTTCTATCGATATCCGTGCGAAACGTTCGCTACAAAACAACGATGAAAGTCAACTGAAAGACGAGACATACATATACATACATCCTTGTCATACACTACTTTACAAATTATCAACAGCGCGGCGGCGCGGCGCGATACGACACGCAGCGTCGACGGTGGTGCGGGGCGGCGGCTACAGACTGGCTCGTATCGCCGCTACAGTCACTCCCACGTCATTTCCATCTCAGTGAATCTCTTTCGATCTCGCTCACCGAGACGATAACCAAACTGCGCGTCGTCGAATAAGGCCGATGATATACGAGAAAACATTTATTGAAAATTTGGAATTTGGATTAAAAATAATAATTATGATATATGTTTTACATCTTTTTGCAGTCAATACAGCATCATTTTGACATAGTTCACGTATGCGACTACATAACGAATCTTAAACAATATCTAATATGTAACAGGAAATAAAGATAATACGATTTTAGTTAAAACTGATTTTATCAAACTTATAGACTAAATATATCTAACAACATTAAAATATCTTTGACGATAATAATTCGCCATTACAAATAAAATTATATCACCTTAAAATTGAATAAGTATCCGTTTCAGCTCAACAAATGTGTTATTAAAAGGAATGATGTGTACCTACAACATGTGCCGTAATGATATTTTATCGTGTGTAGATAGCTAGCTAGCTGTACGTACATATCTATAAAGCATGAAAGTGAAATGGAACAGTATTCGTGTCAAGTGCACAATTTAGATAACAAGGTCACGTCTTGCATAATAAATTTTAGTGATATTACCCATTTTAGAATACGACACGCATTGTATCCGAATATGTAGTAGCAAAATGACTAATATAATAGGCAATGCAATGTAGGTGTGTGTAGACAATCTTGAAACTAAACATATTAAAACTCTGTCTTAATACTATACTGCACCATTATATTAAATAAACCCAATTAAATAGTAAAAATGCGAACTATATTGTATTATTATTATTTATCGGGTGTTAAATTTGCATAAAAACATTTAAATGGAGCATATCATATAAATTCATAGTAGCAGAATATAAGTTTAAAAGCAAAGAGGCAATAGTGGAGGAAGAGCGGTGGCGCGCGGCGTGTGCAGATATCGGTGCAGGCGGCCCCGCAGATCTATGTCAGTAGGTCACGGCAATGACGTGGCACACGGCCGCCGCGGGCCGCGCACTTCATTCTAATTCCGCTTCACCGGTGTCTTCGTATCGACTAGCTATTTATGCCCTAATACGTTAACCTGTCAAATTGAAACACCATACACACTCGCATTTAACTCGTTACAAAAGAGAACTTAACTACTTTAGCTTCGACGTTGTTTGACCACTGACATTGACCGCCTCCGATGTGTAATTCTCATTGTCACGTGAGAAAAATAATAAAGTTCTAGTTAATCGTTAGGAAATAGCCAATGGGACTTACCATTAGTCAACCGAATATTGTACTACAAATGAAAATTTATCCTCTTTGATTTCTTAGTAGAGGCTTATTGTGTATGGAATATAAATAAATATTTGTTCCCATTAATTTGATAATTGATCTTTAATAATATATAATAACAGCTTTAATGATTCTTGTATGAAATGTCTACATTATACCAACACCCATTAACACGACAACGCCATATTATTTTAGTATAATACCAAATGCTCGAAAAGCGGACTACCAAAAACGAAAATTCTACTTAGTATAATAATCCAATAAGACTTTTATTATATGTTACATCATGAAGGAAAGAACGATCATTCCAGAAATCATGAATAGGTCCTGTCCATCTACAGTTCCAGAAGTATTATCATTTACATCTATACTAATATACTAATACTAATATACTAATAATATTATAAAGCTGAAGAGTTTGTTTGTTTGAACGCGCTAATCTCAGGAACTACTGGTTGGAATTGAAAAATTATTTTTATGTTGAATAAACCATTTATCGCGGAAGGCTTTAGGCTATATAACATCACGCTGCAACTATTAGGAACGAAGAAATCATGGAAAACGTGAAAAAAAACAAGGAAAATTATTCATACTTGAGGGCTTTCGTTGCGTGCGCTGCGAAAACGGTTCAAGATACCAAAAATATATGTATGAAAGAAATATTCCTCTTGAATGACTATGTATATGTCATGTATTTTAAGCGCGGGCGAAGCTGCGGGTTTCAGCTAGTTTTTAAATATTCATGAATCAGTGTATCAGAAGTGCCAATTGTAAACTAATCATGACCAGTAAAATTTTGGTTTTTTGTAACTACAACATAAAACCGTAAAGTGCAAAGCATGTTTCAGGAAGATTTATTAAAAATATCAAAGTAAATTTATTTTAATTTAAAAAACTTTAATAGCCTCTCTAATTTGTTTGTTCGGTAATTACGCGTGTTATTTATTACTCAAGTAACATCAATAAAGTTGCTTAATTTAGAAATATTCTTATCAACACGATGTTATCGTGAAATGATGAGCTTTTATCTCGAGGGAATAAGAGTAATTTGATGAATTATTAAACTAATAACTAGAATATTAACTGCGTAACATATTGGACGGGGACCGGGAGGCTTCTGTAATACCATCGACAATATTACAAATCATAATCATAAATAACATTAACTAATAAGTGTGTTGCTTTTATCTGATTTGTTCGTACAGGTGTTTCATCGAGGCTTATAAGTTGGGAAAAGTCAGAAAGCCATAAGAGACGTAAATAAGAAGAAACCATGAATTAAGACTTGCGAAAACTGTGTTAAAATTTTTAAGTCTTTCTAATCTACGTATGAACCTGTATTGATATTAAACTAGTCACCCGTTGCATCGGTCGAAATTCGACCGTAATTTAAATTAAAAAAACTAAATTCCATATTGCCCAAAGTAGTACGAATATTTCTCAATTTCAAGTTTTTTTTAACGCACCCTTTAAATATAAAACAGGGTTATTTAGCTAAGCCACATTTAAAAGCAATAGCGGGTATTTTGATAAAGACACTGACATTTCTGATGTTATGTGTTTTCATAGTAAGACATTGAATATTCTATTTCGTTTATTATTTATGTGTTTGTGACAAATGCACGGTAGTGTGTGTACTTAAAATTGCACCACAAATTTTTCTTCACGTATTAATATATAGAAATACGTAGGTTTAGGTATAGTAAAAAAAAACTCGAAATAAATGGATGCCAAAATTTCTTTGTCTCTTATAGTTTTTACCTTGTTCTAACCGGACGGCCTAGATTAAACACCCCGTATGAAAACAAAAATGAGTCTGTTAATAATGTTGTAACTAGTGTACGACTCAAAAAACGAATTCATATTTACACAATACACCTTAAGTGGGTATTTGTTTTGGCGTTAGGTCCTATAGCTATAGCTACTCGAAGACTATAAATGATCAACAATAAAAACCTAAAAAACCAGGACGCTAAATTTTGATGATAAAACCGAACTCATCGTGCCACTTATCGAAAGGGTAAGAATAATATTTGCCGGAACAGAAGCAAACAGAGCAGGATTTAGGGGACGGTATCCAGGGCAACTGGCAGAGCAGGATTTAGGGGAGGGTATCCGGGGCAACTGGCAGGGCAGGATTTAGGGGAGGGTATCCGAGGCAACTGGCAGGGCAGGATTTAGGGGAAGGTATCCGGGCAACTGCCCGGGGGTCTCCACGGAAGAGGAGCTCCCACACTGGAGGCAAAGGAACAAAAAATCTTATAAATAACAATTTTTCTTTGAATATTTAGGTTTGGCCTTTTTTTGGTCGTCAAATTGCAGACACACGTGTCAAACATTAAGTGACCTTTTTATTTCATCAACTAAATTTCTACATGGGTGGGCGTAAATAATCTACTGTTTTCGCGATAAATCATTTATTAAAATAAACTCGATTCTAAAATTGTTTCTTTTGTTTGTAAAATATTTTTGGGACCTCCATATCTTTATTGCCCCGAGGCCTCTTTAAATCCGGCGCTGCTCGTGGGTGTGTTATATTTACTTTATGGAGAGATTGGAATTTGGGTGAAATATTTGTTAATCAAAATCGATGTCCATATATCGTACATACGTAAAAATGGGCGTTTATTTTTTACGACATGTCGTTAACAGTACGTTGTACTGAACTGTACTGAAAAATTCGAGACCTCTGTTGATATATTTTACATTAATATAAAATATTGGTACAACACATAATATATTTCCACGTGGTAAGTTACCTTTGACCAAACCTTACATGCAAAAAGATAAAGAGTTCAAAAGAACTTGATCGAAAAAACCTTTTTTTAAAGTCCACAAATTGTACAGAATCCGAGAAATATCTTATTAGAAACTAAATATATATATTTAACATCCGAATTACATTAAATTACTTTAAAAACTTATTTAAAAATTATTTTAAAAACCGTAATGAAATATTTTTATAGGTTGCATAAATGAGACATGTTAATAAGAAAATAATACATAATATGCTAACAATGACACCAATGTATGTATAACAACCACTGAAAATTAGGGATAACTAGGCCCTCGTAAAAATATATTAAAAAAAACAATGTTGAATAGGTAATTTATATACTACATTTGATTCCCTATCATCCCACCAAAAAAAACATGAAAAATCCCGACCCACACTTCTAACGGTATCCTAGTATGCCAGGTTTCACACGAAAACTTAGTGGTACTGTAGTGGTAGTGGAAAAGAATCCGCTATCCACTAAGATAATTATCCACACTTATATAAAAAACGATGCGTTGGCGACTTTTCTGGTGTTGCAAATGTCGATAGGCGACAGGTACATAATTTATGCACAAAGATAAATGTATCCGATACGTTCTCACGGCAAGACCGCTGAATCGATAGTGATGAAGATTTACATAGATATTTTTTATTTTGAAAAATAACATATGCTACATTTTTTAAATAAAAAGTTGTCATACATTTCTGTCATTTAAATTGTTCATCCGCATCTGTTAAGGTTGAGTCATAGTTCACAGTAAGCATTCTTATCTTTGATAAAGAAATGGGCAATTTGCAAATCTATTTTCTTTACTTATGTTAGGTAATAATAATAATAATATGTTACTTTTTCTGTCTCTTTGGTTTTCAAAGAAGTGGCACGAATGCGCGAATAACTTAAAGCTTTGAAAATACATAGAATAGTATTTAAATTTTCATAACTTATTGTCGTTATTTATGTTACGAAATTATGTTACTTTTACAATAATAGCATCGAGTACCCCAAAAAATGCTCGGACGCACCCCGCTAATTTGTATGATGGAGGTTTTATATATTATATCCTGGCTCAGGGTGAAAAAAAATTGTGTGGGATATAATTACACAACTTTCGGCTTAGTAGGATGTACCAGATATGGTTTTCTCTAAAGGAAACGAAAATATAGCTGCAAAAACAAATCGGTGTTTAAAATTTCCACCAATATTAGAAGCTATACGTTTGATTGTGTCGCGCGGGTCTAAAATTAACTGTCCAGCTCCTAGAGGTGTGCATATAAAATTCTTTCACAAAATGTTATAAGTGCCTATATTGCAGTAAGATTTTACAGATTCGAATCTATGATTGTTATGTGTACCGCTAAGAAGCGTCCCTACACTCAAAATCTGTAACACTTGATAGGTCATATAGAGCTCATTTTAGATTTAGTACTCATCCTGCCAAGACTGGAAGAAAATTCTGATGATCTGTCTGGGGTGGATCACATATGCACCGCTGCAACTGCGACTGACTACCGACAACTAGATAGTAAATTCATCATATTGGTATGCCTTATTTTTCATAAAAAAAATATCTATAATTGCTTCGAACAGGAACGATTTTGCAGGTGGTAGAATCAGTGTGTGGAAGTGTGTGGAGTGGTGTGCCATCACCACGCCTATTTCTACCGTGAAGCATTTTTTTGCGTTTCGATGGATGGGTGTGGTTGCCGCACACTTTTATATGAGGCGACCACCCTCGGGAGTAGCAACGCATCTGTGATTGACTTCAGATAGAACCCATGTGCTATTCGAAGTTGCTTACAGGTGTCCATGGGCGGCAGTGACCACTTACCATCAGGTGAACTGCATGCTCGTTTGCTACTTCAATCAGATAAAAAAAAACATTGTACAACTTACTAATGTATTTACAAAATAAGCGGATAATGTCGGAGGCTATTCCTAATTTAAGTTAATATGAGACTACAACTTACATTACCGTTTAATGTTAATATCAATAATATACATGAAGTTTAAGAATTAAAAATCATATTATGTCCTATATAATTATTCATTGTCATGGATATAATGGTTAATACACATAATCATTATCACATAATAAGATGTAATAATATCGTAGAATGTGATAAAATTAAGAAATGTTCGTGAAGAATCCTCGCAAATGCGTTGCATCACGTGGGCAGGCAAGCGGTCGGATCGATTCGGTGGAAGTCGAAGTGTGCGCATGCGCGAACTGGGTCCTTCAATATCGACCGCCAACTTTTAACCGGAGTCTTTGGGGCAGGTTAGGCCTATGCGCTGAGGTCAAGGTCACGTTCCTTCCCTATCGAGTATGGTCATTACTGCATGTAGAAATTGAAACTAATTAATGTTTTATTTAATAGTATTTGTATAATTAATGTAAGACATCTAACGAGTGTCACATAGTACGGTGAAAGTAAAGTTACAGGGATTATTGATACATTTTTCCTCATTTTGGAGATGGAATCTTCCAATGATATTTCAGGGAAGAAATTTGTTCATGCGATTCACCTACATTGTGAACCTTCGACGAACCAACACTGCAGTGCAAATTGTTAAATATCGAGATCTCCAAATAGCAAGCTATAATACATAAGCATGTTCTTATAAAAATAATTATTAAAACACCTATAACGGACTCCGATTTTTTTATTATTCAGACATAGTTGCGAAAGTTTGTTGAAAAATTGCAAATGTATATAAAAATAGACAAAGATAAAGGAGTTCAGAAACGTTTTCTTTGTGGTAGGTATGTCAATTTACTTAACGGTCATTAGTGTTGACAATAAAAATCAGGATATCATATGGTAGTGTTCGAAATTTCATCACCTGACAAACGCGAGATTTTTTTATCATATGGAAGTAGCAAGCGATCATGCATTACCCCAGATGGTAAGTGGTCATTGTTGCCCTTGGATATATGTAATTAACAACAGATACAATCGGAATCTTACCTAAGATTAGCCACAGATGCGTTGCTACCCTTGAGAGCGGACTTATAACGCCTACGATAAGTACGTCTTCCTTACCACACTATTAAGACCAGAAAACAGAAGGGCATAAACATTCTGTTATTAGGCAAAAATAGGTGAGGAACGAGTGCTTCCGGATTTTAACCATAAAGCGTTCTAGCACATTTGATGTTTATAAAAGGCTTATACACAAAAGCAGCTATAATACATGCAGTCAATTTAATGTTAAGCTTGAATACGATAACAAGACTCCTAAGCCAGTTTGGAATAACTCAGATGCAATCTTGAGGTCACTAAGGTTGTCTAAACCTTTTGGACCGTAATACAACGACTCAAGTTCTTTTCATAAAAGGAAATGCATATGGCGGTAGTAATTGACCTAATAGGATATAACCACACCACTCTGACCTGGGTTGTCGTTTGAAATAACCAACTTAATTTTGTATACAAAGATAGCACTATATGTAATGATTGTCTAATATTTTTATGTTGCATTTGTTATAAGCAAAAGGGAGGCAATTAATGTTATTAAGCCTGTCATCCAGCCCAACGTTTTCGATTATATTTTATATAACATATTAAAAATAAATAATAAACGTACGTTACAATGGAACCGCCCATTTTTGCACATCTCTACTATATAAAATAAAAAACCATATATCATCATTATACACAATTAAATAAATCTATTTTGTATACTATATACATATTTTGCATTATAGTTATTCTTGGATTCAATTTGTTACAGAATCGATCTATCGATACGAGCGACTGAACCTCCTAGCTAAATGAAATACGCTAAATAAGAAAAGTGAAACTAAGCTACTGATAGTGCCAATAATTTTATTGTCAATCAGTTTTTCTGAATCTAAAAAATTGCGAAATTCGCTTTGTGCGTAAAAACCGTATTGGGAACAAACAGCCTTTAAATGAAGACTAAATACAAGCAAATACTTTTAGCGACGATTTTTATTTGGTTGTAAAAATATAGATTTTGTAATAAATAACTTAACAAGTGTTATAATTCTGTTTCTGAGCTAGCTGCGCGGGACAAGTGCGCGATGGGCTTCTTGAGCAAGCGATTGATCGAACCCTCGACTTGTTCAGTCGGAGGTACGCGGAGCCGGTGTCGTCATGGTGACCGCCGACCGCTCGGCAGCTGCTGCCGTCGCAGCGACGCCATAGTATCAAAGTCAATTCAGTAGCCTTTTATTTAGACATAATACCTTATTACCTTAATTACGTGTTATTTGGTTACTTGTTTATTAAACCTATTCAACTGAAACATGTTGTATTTATTACTATGGATTGAACCGTAATATTTGTCTACGTTAGCTCGTAAGATTGATATGTTACATATATAAGTGAAACGAAAAAAGTTTACATTTATTTAAATACATTTTCTTAACTTTGCTTGTATCAAACACATTTCGCAATAATTGCCTAACTTGGATTAATTGAAGCATTTCATGTAGTAACTGATATATTATTATGTACAAATATTTACTGTTACTAAAACTACAACCTTACGTATAAAAAAACATACATAATATGCTTGAATCTTGGTGGTAGAACGAGTATGGTGAAGGAGAAGGTCCCGCCACCACACACCTATTTGTATGGTAAAGCAGTTCTTGCATTTCGGTGGAAGGGTATGATTGTCGGCTCTTTCGAGAAGAACATCTTGTTCCTCAAGAGTAGCAACACATCAGATACAATCCCTGTTCTACATTCAGTTGCTTACTGTCCATTTACCATAGCATGCTCGTTTACTATTTCAATCGCATAAAAAGGATAAAATAATAGTATACTAAAAGGCAGAAAAAATCTCCATGGTTTGCCTGAGACAACAAGAACATTTGTGCGAACTTGGTTAATTTCAGTCATAATAGTTTGTGCAGAATCTCAAACTGACAATTTGAATTGAATATTTTTTAGTTGACAGATTAGTGATGCTCAAATTACAACATGCCGATCGATGAGTCGATTATTATCGATACATAATACAATTTAACTTCGTTTTATATAATTAACTTTTAAATTTACTTTACTTACCTCACTGGATTTTATCTGGATTGTGAGAATTGTAATGAAAATTATTAAATTTGCAGCACAATATTAATGTTATTTCATTTAAAATTAAGTATGATAACTTTAATTTTCAGACGTGTAGGATTTTTTTTAGGATTTTATTGGTAATTGAAAAAATATTAACGTATATTCCATGATAAAGATATCAATGTACACGATATGAGACGCATATATTGTTACACCCTATTTTATATTATGAATTATGGGTGACTACTAGTCACTAACAACAATTAACAATGAAGATGATGGACATAACAAATAATTATTGTTTAGCAACTTACCTTAAGACTAAACAGACAAATAATCGAAAATATAAATACATAAGTAATTAAATTTTTATAAAAGCCTTTTTTTATGATTTCATATTGATGACATCATTTAAGCTGCAAAACAAAAAACTATCATCTCAGAATGTAATAAAATATTATGTTTATATTTTAATTACATCTAAGAATTGCGTTTCTACTATATGAGCAATATCACACGTAAAATCTACAAAAAGCGGACTAATTAGCGTAACATACAAAGCAAGACAAGTAATTTTCAGTTAGACTAAGCGTATTGAATGGTTAATATTGAAACAGGGTTAAATACATTAGCCAGAAATGAAAACACTTACCTTGCATTTTCGATTGCCAGAACTTGCATAAATGGTTCATTGATGAAAGTGGCGCCAATTAGCGCCGAATTCGGATGCTCCGTGGCTATATCCAATGTGTTTTAATAATTAGAAACAAAATGAATCTGAAACAAGGGAAACAAATGCTTTACTTTACGGCTATTTTACGGCTTTAAATATTACTGTTACACTTTTATCAAGTTATGAGATACGCTAGTACTTTCGGCTAATGCACATTGTTAAAATTTTAGCAAAAATATTTCACACTTACATGCCATAACATTATTAGGAAAAATTAATTACTTTTCACGTTTCATGTCTTGTATCTTTGTTTTTTTATATAAATAACAAACAAAATATTATTGTGTTCTATTACCAGTTCTTTTAGATATAGGGAAGGAGCGTGCAATGCGTACCGCGGAGGATAACCACGGGTCCATTTGATGCGGATAGAACCTTATCCTTCGGCATGTGGTGCGATGGTGGAAAGGTGATGAGGGCACCAGTCGATTAGTTCTTCAAAAACACACTAATTTAAAGCCGTTAGAACAAGCAATGGGAAACATAGGTTTCCTCCGCAAGCTTAAGTGTTCTAACTGATCGGTGATCCTTGGTTCGCTAACGATTCGGACCGCGCGTTTCTGTACGGAGTCAAGTGGGTTAAGTTGATACTGTGGCGCTTCAGCCCAGAGATGCGAGCCAGTACTCCATGTGCTCCAGGGAAGTACTACCCGACTCTGTTAAGAATGCCTAGTTTCATAGATGCCAACTTGGCTTTACCTTCCAAATGACTCCGGTACTGCACATCACACGAGATATCAACTTCCAGGATCCCCATGCTATTATGTCCTGAGACAAAGAATTACCAAGACTTCATTCAATACGAACAACTGTATAAGCATCTTGCACGTCGCACGTTTGACTTTAAATTAAAGACACGTGGCGTCTTACAAAACCCCCCTCCCCTTTTCGTAATTTTCGTTAAAGCTCCTCCCTCCTTTTCGACCCCCACGTGGTTAATGTACGGCCCCAAAAAAAGGTGATGAAGCTTTATTTCATGTTATAATTATTACTATAAACAAGAGAAAAACCAAGCAACAACTAGTGTAGTGTTTTTAAACTCAATAAATAGATGATGCAGGACTGGTCAAAGTGTTGCAGGTTAGCGAAGAACTATGTCTAGAAAGAGACTGGACTGGATGGATCCACAAATACGTAATCAATTCATACATTGCACCCCCTAACCCCTATAACTTAAGGCTTGCAGTAATAGGGTAATAATAAATAGGGTTGAAGAATTGAAGGTCCATTCTATACATTTGCTTAGTAATCTTATTACGTATCTGTAAGTTGAACTCCTATGGAGTTACACTTGCAGTGACATGCATCATCAGGGTTCAAGAATTGAACATTAAATTTTGTCATCAAATCTCTGCTTGTTAATCCTTTTACTATGGTTTAGGCTTCAAATACCCCTTCATCATCAGCGTTGAAGAGTTGAAGGTAAAATTTTTCATATTAGTTGTCCTAGATACCCAATATAAATTCAAAGTTCATGAAAATCGAATCGGCAGAAGCTGAGTTATCCTAAATTATCTAAAAAACAGACTCAGTGATGGTGGTTTCCACCCCAT
This sequence comes from Spicauda simplicius, assembly GCA_949699795.1. NCBI lineage: Eukaryota > Metazoa > Arthropoda > Insecta > Lepidoptera > Hesperiidae > Spicauda > Spicauda simplicius. The sequence goes on from OX453064.1 coordinate 11,032,704, forward strand.
AACACAAACACATCCAGGTCCAACATAGAAAGTAAAGTAATGAAATTTCCGACTAAATAAAAAAAAAAATTGAAATCAGTTCAGAAATAGCCAAATTATTCAGATTTATCTTTTGTTTTTATACCTTTAATAGCTGACAAATGTTATCATTTTTCAATTATTTTCTTTTTTACCTATTTTATTTTCTTTTTTGTGTTCTTTTTTACACCTATTATCCTATTCCTGACGAAAATAAATCCAAACACACAACTATCACAAAAACTAATCCAAGCGTTCTTGAGTTATAAATGGTTTAACTAACACGACTTTACTTTATATATATAGAGAGAAAATGATGAAATGATAAATGTAAACATCACTACTGTGATCAATATACAAACAATAATAATGGCCGAAATTTTTCCGAAGATCGAACAGAGAGACAGGAGAACTGTGCTGTTTATGGGGTGAAAAGTAACACCTGTAGTCCCCTAGTGAGGATAGAAGAAGCATAGGAATTTGGCAAAACAGAACCTCAGTGATCAGCTATCGACCAGGGTTAAAAAATATTAAATGCTATTAAAAATGGTACAAAAAAAAAATTGTGCACAAAAAAGCCGTCACCGAGGAGATTTTAGTGTAAAACTGTGACACATTTTATATATTAGATGTATACTGTGGAAATGAGTAGCATAAGTATGTGTTGAGATCCTTTGTGATACTCCCTATTATTTAATTAATACAGAAGTATATGAAAAATCAAAAAAGAAGTCATTTGATATGGGACAGCATATTTTAAATTAATATATACACATATAGGTGGTAGAACCAGTGTAGTTCGACTGGGGAAGTACCACCGCCACACCTACTTCTAGCATGAAGCATTTCTTGCGATAGAAGGGTGTGGTTGCCGGCACAATTTCATATGAGGCAACCATATCATAGTCCTCATAATTTGAATTCTGATTGGTAAAAAGATTTTTCATTTGCCTTTTATAAATTACACTTCATTCCATAGATGGATCAATTCTTATGAACAAAATCATACATCTCATTTGCCAGCCATAAACCTTGATGTAAGTTTTACAGGTTAAGGTCATTTCTTCATCAATGGACTTTTTTTTCTTCAATGGACTCTCCCTCTCTCTCGTGGGATTCAAGCAAATCTAGAATGTCACTCTATTGAATTCTAACCAGAATCCTGTAATATTTACTTGAGTATGTCAGAAAGAGGGTATTATTTTTCGAGTGTATGTACTATGTATTTCCATTTCTATGTCTCACACTATAGCTCAATTGACTCTTAATATAGTAAAGTTATCATTAGAATTGTTTCAGTTTTTAGAGTGACATAGGTTATAATTATGATTTATATAATGGTAGAAAATATAAAAGGGAGGGGAAGGGTCACCTTTTCAATATCACCATAATATGGGTATTAAATGAAAGCTAGTGAATAAATCATTTTAAAAATATTAATATTAATAATCATCATCATTAGCGGAAAAACCCTGGAAGCATGGAGCAGAAGCGTAGTGGTGTTGTTTTTTAAGAAGGGCGAGAAAACCCTTTTGAAGAACTACAGGCCCATTGCGCTTCTGAGCCATATGTATAAGTTGTTTTCGAGAGTCCTCACTAACCGTATTCCACGCAAGTTTGACGACATGTAGGCTCCCGAACAAGACGGTTTCCGAAAAGGCTACAGCACCATGGGACCACATACACACGCTGAGGCAGATTATACACAAGACCGAGGAGTATAATCTGCCGTTATGTGTTGCTTATTTGGACTATGAGAAAGCCTTGGATTCTATCGAGAGCTGGGCAGTTATGGAGTCCCTTCAGCGATGCTAGATCGACTAAAAGTACATCGAGCATCGAGGTGCTGAAGTGTGTATACACAGCCGCCACCATGTCAGTCCGAGTACACGACCGAATCACGAAACCAGATTCGCTGATGGACCTCAGCACAATGCTAGGCGACCTCAACAGTCCCTCACAAAGGATAGGTCTTAAGATGAACATGGACAAGTCGAAAATCATTACTAATGTCCATGTAACAACCATACTGGTAGTTGTTGACGGCACTCCTCTCGAAGTTGTTGTCGAGCATATTTAACTGGGACAAACAATCCGGATGGGTAAATCCAACTTTCAGATCGAGATCACTCAGAGAATCCAACTCGGCTAGGCTGCGTTCGGGAAATTACGTAGTAATCTTCTCGTCCACAATTCCTCAGTGCCTGAAGTCGAAATTATTCAAGCAATGTGTGTTGCTAGTGATGAAGATGATCTACGGCGCCGAAACGTGGTCCTTCACTGTAGGACTCATTTGGAGACTCAGGGTCACTCATCATGCTATGGAGAGTGTTATGCTCGGAATTTCGCTACGAGACATGATTCGCAACGATGAAATCCGTAGACGAACAAAGCTCACTGATATAACTTTCAAAATTAGCAAGCTGAAGTGGTAATGAGCCGGCCATCACTCTTAGTACCGATAACCGATGGGGAAGGAAGGTCCTCGAGTGACGACCACGTTTAGGCAAAAGGAGCACAGGCACAGGACCAGTTGGAGTGGCGTAATTTAGGGGAGGCCTATGTCTAACAGTGGAACTCAAAGGGCTGATGGATGGACCAAGATATTAGGGAGAGACCAATGCCCAATCATGCTATTAATTGGTTTGCACCATTTTTTTATTTCCTCAAAACAATAATAATTGTTCAAATCATACATTGCAATGTATGTCGCATATTAATATTATCTTTTTCGGTCAATACTTGCAATGTAATTGAAATTAAAGAAACAAACATAAAAAACATAAACAATGATCATTTTAAGGAAACATAATAAACTCATGTTTAGGGTAAAGCTTTACCAATTAACATACACCGATAATATTGCTCCTTTTATTTTACACATACATAATTAAAGCAGCAGATAGGTAATATGGCAGGTAGGCATTTGCTTGGCTTCAGTTTCTTTAGAGCAAGTCGATGTTTACAGCTACATTAACAAATATGAAATAGTTGTTGCTGTTGCTGAAACATCTGTACTTCTATAAAGAAACCCACAGCATCAACAGCAAGCAGTAATAAAATAAGGGTTGAACTCCCAACATCTGAATCCGGAGATCCTAAGTTTAAACCCCCTGCCAAACCCATATTGGACATTAATTACCTATAAAGGTGTAGAATATAAAGGTGTAGAAAAATACTGTGAAATCTACATACACCAGAGTTCTTTTTGAAGATTCTCAAAGGTGTAGGAAATCTGGGAATTCAAATTTAACAACCAACTTAGAATATAGCTTTATTTCCGCCATGAGCAGAGGAAACACTGAAATGTAAGAACATTTCAGTGTAAGCGTGGTTACTAGCTCAATTATATATGATACGATCCTCTTAATCCTGAGGAGTAGCAATGCATCTGTGGTCAACTTTAAATAGAATTGCTGTTCTATATGAAATTGCATACAGATGTCCATGAGCAGTTTAAATATTTATTGTTGTTACTGCCAGTAACCAGTCCACGGAGACTGCATTTTAATTTGCTACTTGATGGTAATTTAAAAAAAAGGTGCTTAATCTGATTGGAAACAAGTCTAGCAATCAGCCAGTAATGGTTTTACAAAAACCTCAAACTAACATACATGTTACTTATGTATTTTTAAAGAAATTCCTTCTACACTCTTGCCAAAATATGTCAGGTTGTTGGCCATCATAGTAAACTTGAAAATAATGTACTATTTACATTTCACCAGATTGGTGCAAACTCAGTCATAGATTTTGTCAGAAATGAAAAAGAATATCTTGCCTCACATATAGGAAAAGTAAAGTATATTCATTTCACCATATTAACAATAATTACAACAGTATTACCAAATGAGGGGTCAAAAAATACTTATAGTATATACCTACGTAGCTTTTAGTAAAAATAAAAAACATTTAAAAATATTTACCTATATTAATTATATTAGAAAAAAAAAAACTTTTTTACAGTGTTAGATTAATTATAATGATTGGTTAAGCTACTTGAGCAAACACATTCCTGCAACAATAGAAATAATAATTCCACTGACACAAAAAAAATGTACCATTATTTTAGGAATTATAAACTAAACAGGTAAACTCATTCTTTACATATGAAATGAAATGTCTTTATTTTGCATAGGCCTACGGAGGCACTTACAAATTGTCAATTACATACATATTTTTTTTTACACTACCACCGGATCAGAACACAACCTCAACTGAGAAGATCCGGCAAGAAACTCAGTGGGTTTCTATTTTTTCTTTGTATATCTTTTTTTTTATTGCCATTTAGTTTTTACATTGGTTATAAAAGTTAGCTCCAGTATACCTAGATGTCAACCTAAATGTCAGATTTTTGTAAATGTATATTATGACATGGCCTATCAATTTATAGTAAGTATCACGACATAGTATAAAACCAAAGTTGCTTCCCGCTGTCTGTCCCTATGTATGCTTAGATCTTTAAAACTACAGTATGGATTGTAATGCAGTTTTTTTAATGGATAGACTGATTCAAAAAGAAGGTTTTTAATGTATAATACAGGCATAATATGGTAGAGGAACACTGATAATTTTAGACTTCTGACTTTTAGGCGGAACAAAGTTCGCCCGGTCAGCTAGGCAAATAAAAACCTCAATGAAATTTGTTGACAATGTCACATGACAGAATGTCCAATTTTATAACTTTATTAGTTGTACTCCTTATAAGTTCTACTCGTTGGTAAAATAGAACTTGATCCAAGCCAATCTTATTGGTGAAAGTATACAATTTTATCAAATTAAGTACATATGTATATTAAATGATAATATACGTATATTATAAACTAAATGTGTAAAGGCACTATCTTTAATTAAGGGTTTTATATTTATAGTAAATCATATCCTAAACTGAACACCAATGCATTTATAGCATGGGACTTTATTAAAAAAAAGTTCAATAAAATCCTATTAAACAATACTTTGTTATGAGTTTATTACATATTTTCAATCAAAATAAATTGTTCCAATAGGATTCTCAACTTACATAAGTAGCATATTTAATGTTTCGTTAATAAGCATATGAAGTACTACATAATACTTGAAAACCAATAGGTATGCATTTATAGCAGGTAATTCATTAAAAATAAGTTTTATGAAATCCTGGTATACAATACTATATTATGAGTTGATTACATATATACAATCATAACAAATTATTCCAATTGGATTCTCTTCTTACTTATGTTGTAAATTTAACGATTCGTTTATAAACATTTGAAGTACTAAATAATAGAAAAATACGTACAGAAACCAGTTGAAGCTTTATAAACAGATTTCTATTGATTACGATGGGCCAGATGCTAAGTAGGAATTGTTTCATCTACTACTACATCAAATTTCGTTGTTTTTAAATTCCAATTACTATTATTTGTCCTTCGAGCAATGAAGTAGTGGTCAACTAGTGCAATGACGTCATTACATTGACAGTCAATAAACTACAGTAAACAAAACCATCGTAAGAATCAGTAACTAATTGTTGCTTTAGCACCAAGTAACATACGGTTAGAAAATATAATATAGAAACTAAGAAAACACTGAAACTCACGTTTCGAAACAAAGATAAATTCTTCAAGGGTATCAGGGCTAACCGCGATCAGTGGTTGACAGCAAAACTAAATAACATGGCGGCATCTTGTCGCAGCCGGTCTAAAAGAGCGTATAGTTGTTAAAAACATTGAACACTTACATAAACTGTTCACTCCAGGTAATCCTTTCTTTGCAAAAATCACTTTAACACACTTCGGAAGAAATATAAATAAGTTCATATCAGACACTAGAGGCAAAATGACGTAACATTCTCAACCTTCACGGTCGCACAGTACAAACGGCAGGTACAAGAAATAGTTGTATTTTATTTGGTAAATATTGGGAGTCAGGGTGCGGTAAACCTAGCTAAACACACTTTTATGATTGAATATATCTTAACTCCGAAAACAACCCACAAAACTTTTGACAAAATAAATTAACGCGTTTTATTATTCTGCCAAAGAACAAACGTGACACGCAGTCAAGCAACCTCGTTCACAATTTTTAATTTTTCCCAACCCGCGGCGTGTTATCTTTACAATTTCCACTCGGATACATGTACTAACTTTTGTTGAGATTAGAATTAAAATAAGTAGAATTAAAATATGTTTTAATGCGTAACTTTTAGTTTTTATTTTTAGAATTTGTTTAATCAGTTTAAAAAGATTTAAAATGAAAACGTCAAGTTTGTATACCATTAATTTAAAGTTTACGTAAAGATCTAAAGTACATCACTATTTTTGTATTCTTGATACCGTAATAACCGTAATCCGTAATTGTCAAAATAACATAAATGTTAAAACGTCAAAATCATATAAAAATAAGTATCTATTTATGTTGCAATATCACATTAGTTGGGTATTTTACTTTAAATATTTTCGAAATAATGAGGAAATTAACTAACCTCAGCATTTCTATTCCTCGCATATAGCGGCAACGAAATCATTATTTGCTGGTAAATAATAGGCAACCATTAGTGTATTAATTTTAAACAAATTAAACGATTGGCCCTATAGGGATCCTTCATCCATATGTATCGAATATAAATATTATTAACGTTAATCCCGGTTCAAAACAAAACAATGAGCAACAAAATATTAAGCAAGCTACCCACTATCACCGTTGGCGATTTGCGGAACGTAGGAATATGACATCATATCCCGTCACGTGACCTTTAGTAGGACTCGATATTTATTATTATTTATCGAAAGTTTAGATGCCTGTAAAATCAAAGCATATTGGTATTAATAGCTAAAACAAAAACTAGTATATTTGTATACATACAAGCATTTGCTATGACAAACTTTGAAGCGATTTGGCATACCTGATAACATTCTCCATTGTCTATATGCGCCAATATGCAAATTAAGTACAGTACTAATAGTTATTTTACCACTTTCCACTTTCAATAACATTATTATCTTGAAGGTGGTAGACCCAGTGTTGTTCGACCGGGGAAGTACCACCGCCACACCTATTTCTAGCGTAAAACAGTTCTTGCGTTTCTTTGGAAGGGTGTGGTTGCCGGCACACTTCTATGTGAGGCAACCATCTTAGTCCTCGGGAGTAACAACGCATCTGTGATTGACTTCTGATAGAACCTATGTTCTATTTAAAGTTGTTTCCAGGTGTCCATAGGTGGCAGTGACCACTTACCGTCAGTTGGACTGCATGCTCGTTTGCTACTTCAATCAGATAAAAAAAATGATCGTTTTTAAATATATACTTAGTTGATACTACGCTTGATACTTCGCTACAGCTTTTAATATCTCCAATAATACAGGCACAGCATATATGTTGGGGTTTTTCCCTGGTTTGCATGGCACGGGTGGCATAATATCGTTTACAATGTAATTCAAACATATTATTTTATTACCCACTCTGTTAGTCCCGTTTATTTCACACAAGTTTATTTCTAGAACTAAAGAGACCACTTAGTTCTAAAGCACAATTCATATGACCTCCGCCAATAATTATGATAACTTTTCGAGTTTGTTACCCATTAAAAAATAAATCACGTAAACGTCATTCGACGAATAATATTTTGAAAGATTTTACCATCGACTTATTATTTGGTATTTCTATTCTTATTATTTTACACAAAAATTGCGAAAACAAAATCAAAATGACATTGCCGTGGCATATTCCATTAGAAGCCCTTCCTGGTCTTAAAGAAAGTGAAAAGCCAGTGGAACCATCCTTGCTCAAACATTACTGTAAACTCAAAATACACGAAAATCCATGCGAAGAACTTCAAACTGGATTAATGTGTGAAATAGGGATGAACAACAGAGAGCCCGCAACTATACAGAGATTAATTGCCTCTGGGATGACGGTGGCACGTCTTATCATGCGAGACTTAGAACCTGATGCTTGTGCTCAATTAGTACAAAGCGTTAGACAAGCTGTGTATAATTACAGTGCTGAATTGGAATATGTCTATCCATTGGCGCTTATAGTGGACGTAAGAGGCCCTGATATTGTAACAGGCGATTTAAAAGGTGGACGTCTAACAACAGTGGAATTAATTCAAGACGAATCAATAAGATTGACTACAGATACTAGTTGGCGAGAAAGCGGGACATCCGATTGTCTTTACGTTGGTTATGATCGTTTAACTGATTTACAAACTGGAGATTTAATACATATTGAAAGTTTAACAGGTAAAGTAAAATTAGTTATAACAGAAGTTGGAGATGACTCCGTCGACTGTAAAGTGGCTACCGGAGGAATTTTAGGGGCCAAAATGCCAGTTAGAATTTCAAAGATACCTCAAGACAAAAATAATGTAAATAAAAAACCTAGAGAGAGCTTGGAGTCCATTTCTTGTAGCGACTCCTCTCAGCAACACTTTGAACACATGGAAGAACAGATATCATGGGCAGTATCATCAGATATCGATGCTATCCTAGTACCTAACGCCCAAAATGCTGATGATATACAGCATGTAAGAAATATCCTTTCTGAAAAGGGAAAACATATACTAGTATTTGCTTGTATAGATTCTGTGTTAGGTCTCGATAATATAGACACTTTATTACAGGAAGCCGATGGTATCTATATCGATAGATACATTCTTAGCACCGATTTGCCAGTTGAAAAGATATTCATAGCACAGAAAGTCGTTGTGGCTAAATGTAATAATATTGGTAAGCCTTGTATATGTAAGGCCGTTATAAATGAACAAATTCCAACATTGTGCGTTACCGATATTGCAAATCTTATAATTGATGGTGTAGATGTACTATCATTAGAATTACATTACGATTCGCCGTTAAAAAGATTTGCTCCAGCTTTTGATGCAGTACGTATGGCTGAACATTGTTTAGGTGCTGCTGCTGTTATTTGTAGACACGCAGAGCGAATAATATGGCATCCACGTATTTACGGAAATGTTGAATTAATGAAAAGTCCCTTAGAAGAACCAACAAAAGCAGTTTGTGTTAGTGCCGTTGAACTAGCAATGAGATCACGGGCTGCTGTTATTATATGTCTTACAAGTTCTGGAAGAACTGCTAAAACACTTTCACATGCCAGGCCTGCATGTCCCATAGTAGCAGTAACAAGAGCTTGTCACACTGCAAGGCAAGTACGATTTTGGAGAGGCATTCGGGCAATGCATTATTTTGACGTAGCTAGAGGTAGCTGGATATCAGAAGTGGACGCTAGAATTCATGCAGCTCTAGATTATTGTAAGGCAAAACGAATTCTGCGTGCTGGTGATGCATACGTTATAGTTACAGGTTCCAGACGTGGTACTGGTTATTGTGATACAGTAAAATTATTGTATGCGAGTGCTCGGGAAACAGTGTACGTAGATTAGTAGTAGTTACATAGTTGTATGAGTTTCAAGTTATAATAAAAATAAATATACGATGGTATGCCTTTGACAATATGTAATACGACTTACTTTTTTTAGTACATCCATGTATATAATCAAAATGTATTGTCCGTAAGCATATTTATTTATAAAATGAATATACCATTGATATCACCAATAGGTCGCTTGATTAGGTTTCAAACGGTGAGAATCAAATGAGGTCCTATGGAGGGCTCGAAATTTCCCTATGAGACAAATTCTCAACGATAAAATCCGTAGATGTACTAAGCTTACCGACATAATTCTCAAAATTAGTAAGCTGCAGTGGCAATGGGCCAGCCACATCGCTTGTAGGACCCAAAATCTGATGAGGAAGAATTTCCTTGATTGGCGACCACGTTTAGGCATAAAGGAGCACAGATTGCCCCCAACTAGGTCGACTGATGACCTGAAGAAGACACCTCGAAACTGTCGGATTTAGTGGAGGCCTATGTTCAGCAGTGGACATCAAGACAAAGCTCATGGATGATGGATCCTTATGAATCAATCATGATAAATTTATATGCGTGTACACTATACATTTCGATTTTCAGTAGTATTGTAGCGTCAGTCTCCGACATTAATAGATTGCTGCAGCAATGACTTATTGACTGAGAACACCTTTTTACTACGCATTACATTACATATTGCAAAAGAAATAGGCACATTGAATATTGGTGTCTGTTGACAAAACGGGGAGGGCAGGGGATGTCCAACAGTCGACCTTAAACCATAATAAATGGAATATGGTTTGCGCGAACAAAGTCGCCAGGGTTTTTATACCTGACAGTTGGTAAACTTGATGGATGTAACTATGTTCGATAAATTTTCTTCGTTTTGCAGGCAGATAAATGAGCGGACTAACATGGGTAACTCTTTACTGCAAAATAAGCAAGTAATTTCCTAAAACAATATTTAGGTCATTAATTTTAACACACACTCTCTCTCTCTTAAACTCGTTTTTTAACGATAAAAAATTCAAATATAATTTAAATATATAATATTTAAAAACTAATACGTAAATCTTGTTGTAATGATAAAACCTAATATAGAAAGCTTTAAGATGGAAAGGCCGGCCTTGGCTTTATAAATAGAGGAAAAGAAAAACAATATATCAACTGTTGTCATTTTGACTTTGCCAAATTTGACATCAGTTATCTATACCATCCGCCGAACTGCCGGGAGTCGCTGATCCAGGCTGAATACAGTCAAATAAGTAACGAATGTTTTTATTATTAATAAGTAGTTTATGTTTGAAGTTACATTAAAATTTATTCATATTTTATTTTATTCAAGCAACTATACGTTACTTTTTATAGTCTGATTGTTGCAAATATCGTGTCAAATTTGAGAAGCGGGAAAAGGTAAATATGAGTTTAGAAACAGAAATAAGGGACATATGTGGAAATCTGTCGTCCAATCGTGCGAATGATAGAAAAAAGGCTGCAGCATCCCTCAAGAAATATCTGGAAACAGGAAAAGCTGTACCTACGTTATTGACACAAAATACTAAAAGAAAGAGGGGATTTGGTTGGAATCATGTTTTTGGAGACGTACATACATTTATTATCAAGGTAATAACAATATTCCTGCTATTTAAAAATATTTACACGTACTTACTGGGTAGGTGAATATCATGCTTAATAACATACAGCTTGACCCCTACTTGGGCTAAGACATATAAAATATTTAATTATTTAAGCAAAAAAAAAATTACAGTGCTGGTATGTCTGTAAATTAATCATACCTAAGCAAAGAACTTTTATACTAATATCATTATCACTAGTGCATTTCATAATAAAATATTATATAAACATTATGGAGTTATATTTCTTATTCCTAAAAAAAAAAATACTTTTATTATAATGAACAACCTAATTGCTTAAACACAATAATATAAAAAGGAAAACAAGTACTATTGTAATAAAATGAACATACCTATATCAAAATAGAAGTGTATGGATGCAACCAAGCAAATTTGTTTCAAAGGATGCCTCCGGGCATATTTTTTAAAATACCTCTTTTGCACTTCTGAGAGCATGGGGTACAACCCATTATTGTCCCACTGATGAGGATGGGTCTTCTCTCAGAATGAGAGAGTTTTAGGCCATAGTTCACCGAGCTGGCCAAGTGTGAATTGGTGTACTATTAGGAACATAAAGTGATAAAATTAATCCATATTGTTAGAAGTCATGACTGTCTAATTATAATCGCTGCAACAAAGCTGCTGATTCTGTAACCTAAATGAAGTATCTGTTTTATTTAACATTACACAAATACAAATACTTTTTCATACAAGTAAAACTTTCACCATATCACATAATTAAAGTAAATAAACAGAATTAATGGATTATTGATGATATACAAATTGATGATGATGTTGATGATCATACAAATTTAAATATAGGGCGTGCCATAATACATAAAACCATTTAATATGACTAACATGAATAGAATATTATGTACACTATACTGTATAAAGTGATATAAAAGAGAGTTGTTTTTTTTTTCAGGAAACTGAAAAATTCGAAACTAGCAAGACATTTCAAACAGTTACTGCCCCTCTTTGCACAAGTCTTTTACACCTTTGTGTTACAGGCGCCAATAATGGTAATAGATAAAATTTACATGTAGTTGTATTATTATTTAATATAATAATTTCATAATTGCTCAATTGATGTGTGTTTTGTGCATATTTTGTCAGTATTCTTATTTGCTGCAAGACATTGTTGTATTTAATTTAGCTGCATTATAAGTAAAATACCAACTATTACCAATCTCTTTCAACACACCTGATATAGTCAACATGACAAATAGCAGGTGTAAAATGGAAAAAAAATAATGTAATAATTACTGGCAAATAAAGGCTATGTTGCACATTACGATATATATTTTTGGTATTCTTGTAGATGTAAATAGACCATCTTATAAAATATGTATACATTTAATGTTTCAGGGTCTGCATATATAAAATCTGAGAAAATAACAGAAGCTTGTTTGTTCATACTAGCTGACAATCGGTTAGCTACTGCAATCGGTGATGCCTATTTGACTGTCCTGTATAAACATATTTTGCCAAAGGACAATTACTTGGATTACTTTTCACCAGTGACATGGGAAAGTAAGTTAAATACATTAAATTACAGAAATTAGACACATTTATTTTTTGTTTTTACTATCTTTATTTGTTAATAGATCTGTTGGATGTCTGCATTTCTGCATGTTTTTCCAATACATCCATGTTAGACAATGTGATGAAATTGAAACTTGTTTGGCTTATCATAAAAAAAGCAACCAGTTATTGCCAGTTCATAATTCCATTAAGGGATTCCTTATCAAGAATAGGAGATTATCTTGTGAGGTCTGCCAATGATAATAAGATGCAAGAAATTGAAATTATAATTGTAATACTAGAGACGGTAAGTAACTTAAGAGACTTGATTACCTTTATATGACTTTTAAAAATACAAAACTGCAACTAAACCATACCCAAATTAATTTGATGAATGAAGCTTTGGAATTTGTCTGTAAAATATATTTTCCTTTACAAATTCTACATAATGATGTCACAAGTTATATAAACCTGTACACTATATATATTTTAGGCTCCCGCCTTAGAATAGGATGAGAAACAACTTAAAGCGACTTGCTGATCTAATATTTTTTGCTGGCCGTGTATAAAAAAAAAGTAGACAGTGTGTTTATCAAAACTACGACTGACTGATTGTATTAAATATATTGCAGTCATTTTTCAAGTTTGTACATGTTGCATTACTCAGTTACTGATGTTACTAATATCTGTTTCCAGTTATCTACAGAATGTCGCTTAACTGTGTGTGAATTCATTGAGCGTGTATTACCATCAATATTTCAATCTTACAATCAAAATATTGATCAAAAAACAAAGGTAAACATGTTATGGATTATTTACTTAGGTACTATACTATTCCAACTTTAATATCCTCATGATAAAAAATAGCAACAACACTATATTCAATTTATGAAGTATTATATTCGTGTGTAATTCATGTGCGTACATTTTTTTTTACTTACAATAAGGTATTTAGACGTTATGTCTGGGGAATTCCATGATCCACATAAGCTTTCCTTTTATCATTGGCTCTATTTTTAGAATAATAGTGCATTCTGTTGAATTATTCTCGGTCAATGAGTTATTTTTTTACAAAATAAAATTAATAACGACTTTGTTTTAAACCATCGTCGGCCGCACATGTTACTTTTAAAATTTTTCATGTGCTTACATTTTTCTGCACTTCGCGTCTTATATTTGGACAGGTTGTGACCCTAATAATTTAACTGCCGCCTTGCCCTGGTTCTCCATTTAAAGATACAATAATAGATATTACTTAAAAAAAATATTCCACACAATGAAAATAATTAACGAATTTGAATGTAAAACTTTGGAGAAACAATACTTCAGAATTTTTGGAACAATGTTTACCTGTTGTTATTGATGTTTCAGTCATCACTATTCAGGTTGCTGGAAATGGCAGTCATGCTCCATCATCCCCAAGGGAGAACACAAGGCACTGCAGGAAGCTTGGCGCATAATTGGGACCTATGGAATAGGCATCTCAACAGCATTTTGGAAATTGTCTGCTCAGAAATTACTTATAAACAGAAGCAGTTGGATTTTACGATGAAACAATGCCCGCATTTTTCCTACGTGGCTGCAGCTATAATGAACCAAGTAATTTATTAAAAAAATTAATTAAATTGCATAAATAACTCCTGAAATATGCAATTTATTATATTTTTGTCACTGAGGCAACACCGTTGTTTGTGTCGCCGCCTAATAGTTTGTGGTAGTGTAATGTCAACGGTATTACGTATTTTAATATGGACATTTTTACATACATTGGAAAAAGCAAATATATGTGATAGTTGGTATAGTTACCAGATGGTATTCAGGGGGTTAATCGCTTTTTTTAATTAAATTTTACTTAAGGTCTATTTCACTGCAGTATACTTATTATATATCTATAAATTACCTTACTTTCCTACAGATATTTCAGTCTCCGGGGGATGAAGATAATGTTACTGGTCCATCAAAAAAACAGAAAGTATCTTCAAACACCAACAGATGTTTCAGAGATCTTATTAATGAGCTAAAGGAAAATAATATGCCTTGGTAAATATTATACGCTCTGATCCCTTTTTTTATAACTTATCTTTAGTCTGATTACAATCATAGTTGAATAGTGGTTACTTATCGGTATATAGACAGTCTATACGTATAAAGCCGCATGCCGAAAATTGAGTTTTGAATATTTCTTCGAATTCTATATTATTAATATATTGTCATATACATATGTTTTATATGCATATGTATTCTATCATATATTCTACCATAAACTGAAAAAAACAATACAGTAATACCTCGATTTACGCTACCGCGACTTACGCGAACGCGGAGTTACGCGGATTTTCAAATGTCGTCGTTTCGTCTTATATCTATTTGAACGACTAACAATCTCAGTATTATCGATTACATAAAAACTTACTACTCCACACTATTGCTCAGTTAATGCACATGTTTGATATTGTCGCATAGAAGAAACGCACCGGTTCAATTTATTTTGTGCTACTTACTTATATCTCGTCTTACGCGAATTCTATTTACGCGGTTATCATTTAGTCCCACCTATCGCGTAAGTTCTGGGTATTGCTTTATTCGCACTCGAGAATGTCGGTAAGGGATATTGACATTCCCAAATGTTTATATAATGACATTTGTTACATAACTTAACTAATACAAATCGAAACAAAACGTCGAAATATTGTGTTCGTTCTCTTTTTTAGCAGGACAAAATCTACTTATCTATACTTATAAATAAAATTGAAGTGTCTGTTTGTAATATCAAAATAACAGCTTTTTATCAATTGCATATGAAAGTATACATGATACTGATAACAAAACAACAATCAGTAAAATTTTTGTCTGTCTGTCTGTCTGTCTGTCTGTCTGTTTGTTTGGGGTAATCTCCGAAACCGCTGGACCGATTTTATCGGGATTTTCACTATTAGATAGCTAATTTTACAGCGCGTAACTTAGGCTACTTTTATTTTAGAAAAATAATTAGGGTACTTCGGAAAAACATAAAAACCTTCAAAAAATACCTCCGCTTTATGCAGATTAAATGATAACTTAGGTTCAGTCGATATGGTTTACATGAAACTTGGAGTGAACCTTGAGTATCTTAAAAAAATTGACCTTCAACTCCTCAACCCTCATGATGCAGGGGTACTGCCCGCCTAAGCCGCAAGAGCTACTTATTTTCTGCTTTCAAATTTGGCATAACGTTTTTGAGCAAAAACAAATGGTGAAAAATTTGACCTTCAACTCCTCAACCTTCATGATGCAGGGGCACTGCCTGCCTAAACCGCAAGAGCTCCTCATTTTCTGCTTTCCAATTTGTTATAACGTTTTTGAGCTAAAACAAATGGTGAAAAATTTGACCCTCAACCCCTCAACCTTCATGATGTAGGGGTATTGCCTGCCTTAACCGTAAAAGTTACATTTTTTTTACTTACAAATATTTAAGGAGGTTTGTAAGCAGAAACAAATGATGTAAAAATTGACTTTTACCACCCTACGATTCGAGGATACATCGTTAACCCATTATTATCTCACTGCCGTGCACGGGTCTTCTCTCGGAATTAGAAAATTTTAGGCCATAGCCCACCGCGCTGGCCAAGTGCGAATCGGTGGACTTCACATACCTCCCAGAACTTTTTTTTAATGAATTCTCGGGAGTGTGGGTTTCCTCACAATGTTTTCCTTCACCGAAAAGCAATTATAATTAATTTTTACTGCGCACATAAAACAGTGGTGCGTGCCTGGGTTTGAACCTCGGACCTCCCGATTAAGAGGGCAAGTTTCAAGTTTCACTGCTCTTGATTCGAGGATACCTACTGCATATTCTACAGAAGTTGGCCATTAGGTGCTTTCATCCATACAAATAAATGTAATTTAAATGTCTTTTGAATATGAGAATTCTACTTTTTACTAAATTAATATGGAAATGGATATTCCGTTTTTTAATTCACAATCTACCTTTTTGTAATAAATCTACTTCGTGCAAACAAATTTATACCTACAAAAAACAGAGGAAATATAATTAATTCGACTTATTTTCGTAGTAGTTACTTCGGCTAATACCGAGGTGGGTAACTACTTATACATGAAGTAAACAATATTCACGATTATAACTATAGATACACCTACACAGGCAGACACATCACGATGCTGCCGCGACCGAGCATTCAACTTTCAAGCGTGTTTAGAAAGATTTACTTTGTGTATCGTTTTAATGAGGGATAACAGATGTCGCTGGATGTATACTGAGTTACGCCAAGGGCTAATTCCTGAAGTTTGTAGGTATATAAAAGTGAGTGAATTATTTTGAGTTCAAATTCGATTACGTTGGATTCAATTGGTACGATTTGTTTAAAATAGGGACTTTGTAACATATCACTATTAATTATATGCAGGTAATATTATATTTTTTTCTTAACGTAATGATATACTCAACTGAGTTCGAAAAGGAGGAGGATCAATTCGGTTGGTATGTTTCTTTTATGTTTGTACATCGATTTTTCGGCTAACTGAGGAAGAATTTTCTTTCATTCAATGGAGTTTACTTGCAGTTTGATACTATTATCATCATTCATATCTTCAGAACTATGTGAGATTGCGATGGAGCATCATATAAGATATTTTGGCATATGTACCTATATATGTAGAATTGAAACGAAGATAACTTAAGTCATCGACTTGCATGGATTATTAATAAGAGCTGTTAATAATTGTAACAATATGCTGTACAATGTGTACAAGTACCTACTGGTATTAATAAATATTTAAGGGGGGACTTTCATGTGACAAATGTTATCTATTTACTTAATATTAATAAGAAACAACAGGTAGAGCTTGAAATATTCAAGGAATTTTCAATCAAACAAATGGGGCTTTTTGCCGTTTTGTTTATAAATAATGGTACGGAACCCTTCGTGCGCGAGTCCGCTTCGAAGTTGCTAAGTTGCTATCAGTCCTACCGAAAAAATGTTGTTTAGTTAAAAATTTTGTAGGCATAAAATTGGATACGTAGGTATATGTCATGTGTCCCTGTAGCCTCGGGGTCAGAATAGGGCTACGGTATCCCCTGCCTGTCGTAAGAGGCGACTAAAAGGGGCTTCCGGGGTTGCAGACGGCTAGAGCGGGAGCTCGAACCGTTCGGTCAGGCAATCCCGAGAAGGACGGCGCTATGTGTGGTCGCATACCGTCGTAAAGACTAGACGGAGCGTTGGGCCCAGCCGCCCATCTGGGAGGAGCCTGATGGGGCAGCGCGCTCGGAGGATTCCGGTTGAAGTCGTTTCGAGATCCCGGAGTCCTCCTTTTCAGCGCCGAGGACGGCCACCGGGAGGGTTTTAGTGCGGTAAAAATCCCACATAACCTTGCATCGCTCCCACGGCGTCGGGTACCTTTGGAAGGTTTCCCCCTCGAAAACAAAAAAAAAGGTATATGTCATGTGTCCCTGTAGTTCCGGGATTAGAATAGGGCTACGGCATCCCCTGCCTGTCGTAAGAGGCGACTAAAAGGGGCTTCCGGGGTTACAGACGGCTAGAGTGGGAGCTCGAACTGTTCGGTCAGGCAATCCCGGGAAGAACGGCGGTATGTGTGGTCGCATATCGTAAGACTAGACGGAGCGGTGGGCCCAGCCGCCCATCTGGGAGGAGCCCGATAGGACAACGCACTCGGAGGATGCCGGTTGAAGTTTCGAGATCCCGGAGTCCTCCTCTTAGCGCCGAGGACGGCCACCGGGGGGGGGTTTTAGTGCGGTAAAAATCCCACATGACCCTGCGTTGCTCCCGCGGCGTCGGGTACCTTTTGAAGGTTTCCCCCTCGAGAACAAAAAAAAAGGTATATGTCATGTATTTTTAAAACGCGGGCGAAGCTGCGGGTTTCAGCTAGTCATTCATAACTTCAGAACTTTGTGAGATTGCGATGGAGCATCATATAAGATATTTTGGCATATGTACCTATCTACCTATGTAGAATTGAAACGAAGATAACTTAAGTCATCGACTTGCATGGATTATTAATAAGAGCTGTTAATAATTTTAACAATATGCTGTACAATGTGTACAAGTACCTACTGGTAGGTATTATTAATATTTAAGGGGGGGGGACTTTCATGTGAAAAATGTTATCTATTTACTCAATATTAATAAGAAACAACAGGTAAAGCTTGAAATATTTAAGGAATTTTCAATCAAACAAATTGGGGCTTTTTGCCGTTTTGTTTATAAATAATGGTACGGAACCCTTCGTGCGCGAGTCCGCTTCGAAGTTGCTAAGTTGCTATTAGTCCTACCGAAAAAATGTTGTTTAGTTAAAAAAATTGTAGGCATAAAATTGGATACGTAGGTATATTTCATGTGTCCCTGTAGTTCCGGGATTAGAATAGGGCTACGGCATCCCCTGTCGTAAGAGGCGACTAAAAGGGGCTTCCGGGGTTGCAGACGGCTAGAGTGGGAGCTCGAACCGTTCGGTCAGGCAATCCCGGGAAGGACGGCGGTAAGTGTGGTCGCATACCGTCGTAAAGACTAGACGGAGCGGTGGACCCAGCCGCCCATCTGGGAGGAGCCCGATAGGACAACGCACTCGGAGGATTCTGGTTGAAGTTTCGAGATCCCGGAGTCCTCCTTTTAGCGCCGAAGACGGCTACTGGGGGGGGGGGGGTTTAGTGCGGTAAAAATCCCATATAACCCTGCGTCGCTCCCGCGGCGTCGGGTACCTTTTGAAGGTTTCCCCCTCGAGAACGAAAAAAAAGGTATATGTCATGTATTTTTTAAACGCGGGCGAAGCTGCGGGTTTCAGCTAGTATGAAATAATCTCTTCGCAAGCTCAAAGTGATTATTTAATTCCTTTTCGTTTTACAGGTTTGGAATAATACGATCCTATGTAAATAAATTCGGCCGGCTAGTTACTCTGGAAGAATATGCAACCTTAATAACAGTTCTAGAAAGGTCATTAAATAATGATACAATAAAGTTAAATTGGCAAGATTATGAGGATTTGGCGTGCCTTACAATAGACAACTTAATTTCACGCCAAGATAATGGGTTACAAGACCACATCGACCATATTCTGGGTTTGTGGAACTCTTGTATAAGGTGCGTTTTTTTTAGTGTTTGATACAAACGTCAGCCCTAAACAATTGCTGTATTGTTTAGGGCTGGTTGTTCAGATTCAAATCGTAAGGAGTCATCGATTTTTAATAAGGAAGCCTGATGTGAACATATAAAAAAATCATTATAATGTTAACAAAGCTGTAATGCATTTTTATATATGTATGGATTTTTGTAAATGTGTCTGACATTTCAAAAAAATCCATACATATATAAAAATGCACCCATATAAAAATGCATAATTAGTCTGTGCATTGCATATAATCGCCATATAATAAAGCAAAGTAGAAGCATTTTTAGAATTTTTGTTTGTCTTTGAAATTTCATCAAACCAAGATTATTGAATTTCTAAGAAATCTAATACATAACTCCTTTTAGCGTTTGTCGCTATTGTTTATCCTTTTGGCTTTGGCCTTTAACGCATAGTTGAATTATGTCCTGTAAACATTTTATGTTACTTACAGAAAATCTGGAGCTACAAATCCGTTAAACAAATCTGTACACTCGATAATGCGCACAATGATTAAACTGAGTATCATAAACTATGAACATGTGGAACCATTGTTTATTTTGTATTTGGAGGAACGAATGCCTGTGAATGATTATAGCTTAAAAACATTGATTTGTATACTCAATAAATTTTACAGTAAATGTTGTTGCCCGGAAATAAAATTAAAATGTCTAACATGGTTGATACATGACAAAATTACTGAACTTAATCCTTTGGACGTTAAAGAAATTTTATTGATGTTGGTAACAGATGAAAATATCACTTTAAATAAGTCCGAGGGTGAAACATCCGAGCAAGACACTTTGTACACTACATTATTTGACACAATCGATAAAAGTATATTATTTAGTGAATTTGAAGGCGAACAGAAGCCGCCGGTCTCACAAAAAGATGTATTACAAAATAAAGTTGAAGTTAATATTAAAGTTTCTTCTGCAGTACATGACAAACTGGAGAAAATCTTAAAAGAAAATATAATGAAATTGGACACAAGAGACATAACAACAAAGGAATATATCAATTTTTTGCATCTGATTTTGCACTATTTTGATGGTATTATGAATTACACCACTATATCAATAACAGATGTGGGATCTATCAACATATTTGGTATGCTCGATAACGCCTTAAAGCAAGTGTATGCAGCCTTAAAAGATGTGCTTAAAAGTAACGCACCAATTAGAAACAAAATAACTTTAGTAAAATGCGTCCAATCAATATTACACAGCAATTATCATGCAGTGCTGAATTCTAAAGTACGCGAGATGATCGACACAGATTGTTTCCATAGCATCAATAAAGTATTAGCAACTGACATGGCTAATGAAGAAGTTATGTACGAAGAGGATGACATGGAAATGAGTACAAGAACACTAAGACATAATTGCATATTATTGTTCGC
This sequence comes from Spicauda simplicius, assembly GCA_949699795.1. Lineage (NCBI taxonomy): Eukaryota > Metazoa > Arthropoda > Insecta > Lepidoptera > Hesperiidae > Spicauda > Spicauda simplicius. Next base: position 11,053,770 of record OX453064.1, read on the forward strand.
AGAATATTGTAGGAAACGTGGATGTTTCACCAATGAGTTAGTAGGTTGTGTTTTGAATCCAGACTTGTACGATTTTGAATTAAATTCTGACGTAGACTGCGCTTTCCGATCCATTGAATTATTGAATGAGCCCGAAGTAGAAGACCCGCCTATAGGTATTTAAAAATATGATATTTCAGACAATATTCAATTTATACAGATTCTATTTTAAATTACTTTCTACGTATGTAATTATTTTGCAGAATTAACATTCACGCTAATGCTGGATATATGCAAACTATTTAGGAATCCCAGGGCATCTCACCATTTACTTAAACTATTTTTGCAAATGCTCGAAAAAATCTGGATGAATGCAAATGATGACACGAAGAAGAATATTGTCATAATGGTCAAGAGTTACCTTCAACGATGTACTAATAATTACTACCCACCACGCACTGCCGTGTTGGTATACGAGTGTATTGCTAAAATTATCCAAATAAATTATGAACGGAATTTCGAGCACGAGTATTCATTCAAAGAGGTCCTGATCAATAATATCAGCGGACCCATTCATAATATGCGAATATATTCTTGCTACTTACTAAAAATCATAGGTTCAAATTTTTCCGACAGTGATATAAAATGTTACATGAAACGGTTAACAGATATATTTGTAACTGATGTAAGTATCTAAATATATATTTTCATAGTGTTATGTCCTTTTATTTGTTCTTTTATAATTTGTATGATACTGTGATTAAATACAGCTTTTTTCCATGAATTGATAAAACATCTCTATTATTGTATATAAATTTTAGATACCGAGCCAAAACGAATCTGTTTTGTCCGATGAATCAGCAAACCGCACTTCCACGTTACTTCACGGCTTTTATAGTTTGGTACAAGCTAAGCCGTGTTTGGTTCACAATGTGATTATGAAATTGGTTGAACTTCAATCGGAAAAGTCTTTGAATAGATCGTTAGTAAAATTAGTACTGAGTCTGTTGACAAAGGAAATAACATCGAACACCGTTGAAACTTACTTGAGTAACAATATAGTTAACGTGTTGCACTATTGGTTTATGAAAAAGAAACATCTTGACGTGTTTCCTATGTACTTGTTTGGATTTGACACTATTGAGCAGTTTCTGGAAAAACACATGAAGTGGCTCATAGCTGCTGACATCCTGTGGTTCAAGAAAGGCGAAATACACAGTAGCGTCAAGTTAAAATGCGTGGCAGAGAAAAGGAACACAACTGTGGAGAACGTTGTCGAGGTATCGAATTATTCCCTAAACATTCATAAAAATCAATGTAACAAAATTGAAATCAATGTAACATATTATGTTAAATGATTGCTTATTAAGAAGTAAAATTAAAGAAAATACAATAAAATTATTAAAAATATTGTTAGTTATATGTAAGTGTTTTAATTTCACATTTTTCACTTCATTTCAGATGTGCTTTTGTAACATAATAACCCTATGTTTGCCTTATATAGTCGCCGAAAAGTATAAAGTTAATATTACTAATCTTGGAACGAAGATAACAGGAAGCGATGCCAATAAACTATTTCAGGATACTAGAGTGTTATTGAAAGCCGAAAAGTGGAATAATTTGTTCGTTGAAAACCTGGGAGAGCTAGTTTTAATGACTGCGAGTAACTTATACGATCCCAACAACGCACAAGAACAGTATAATGTGAATATTCCATCTGGTATGTACACGTTCACATACACTAAGGAGGTGTTTCTGGCGATCTTGGAATATTTTGGTGTGAGTAAATTGTCCTGACGATTAATTGCAATATTCAAAAGCTTCTCATTTTTTATGTTTTCTTTTCCTTTTTCATACATAATAATTTCATTATCTCATTTATTGCAGGAAATTGTAGACAGTGATATCATATACTTTCTGTGTAAAGAACAACCCTTAGCTGTTCTACATATATTGTTCAAACTATGTAGTAAAATTTTTGAGGAGAAGGTGTTCGAATTCAGAGTTCTGTTTTTACATTCATACCTGACTTTCATAGACACCATACCACTAGGAGGCCCGTCCGACATAATACTATGTAACTTTGCATGTGTCAGCCTTCTTCACGCCATTCAGGATACAACAATAAAGGAGGAAGTTAAAATATTCGCGGAAAGTCTAAACAGAGTTATTGTAAAAGTGGTAATTCATGATATAAGTGTCCTACAGAAGTCCGTTGTCTCCAAAGCTGTATCAGTTTTGACTATTAAAAAAGAAGAAGGATTCGCAGCGGAATGTGATTCACTCCTGACCTATCTAAGCACGAATGTGGATAAAAGAATTAGTGGCGACCATGATGAGGTTGACTTCGTTTCTACAATCCCCGTAGGCAATGTTGAAAGTAGCCTAACCAAAAACAGCTTCAAGGCGAAACTAGAATCCTATTCCTTGGGCTTATGCCACACTAGGTAAAGTGTATGAATTCTATTTAAATTTTACTCTAATTATCACTACAAAGTATAAAGCGAATTCGCGTTTCGCTGTCTGTCCCTATGTATGCTTAGATCTTTAAAACTACGCAACCAATTTCAATGCAGTTTTTTTTAATAGATAGAGTGACTCAAGTGGAAGGATTTTATGTGTAATACATGCATAATATAGTGGAGGAACACTGATAATTTTAGGTTTTTGATTTTTAGGCGGAACTAAGTTCGCCGGATCATCTACTATTCAATAAACTTATATTGTATTCATTAAAATGTATTTAAATATTCGTATCATTGAATAAATAAGATCTTTATTTTTTTTTTCAGTATTGAGACACTTGTAAACGTTAAGAACTTTGTGAAAGCAAATCGGCAATTTGTGAATGTTCTTTGTAATGACCTGAGCAAGAAAGGTTTTTCCGAGGATTGTGAATCGAGTGTAATCCATCGAATGATATTCGCTCTAAGCAATATCATAAAGTCCTCGAGCGATGCGAAGGTATAGAATAGTTGTACACGTCCCTGTAGTTCAGGCGAAAGGACGGCGGTATGTGTGGTCGCATATCGTCGTAAAGACTAGACGGAGCGGTGGGCCCAGCCGCCCACCCGAGAGGAGCCCGATGAGGCATCGCGCTCGGAGGATTCCGGCTGCAGTCCTTTGGAGGTCCCGGAGTCCTCTTCATGGCGCCGAGGATGGCCACCGGGGGGGGGGGGGGGGGTGTTAGTGCGGTAAAAATCCCACTTAACCCTGCGTTGCTCCCACAGCGTCGGGTACCTTTTGAAGGTTTCCACCTGGAAAAAAAAAGAATAGTTGTACAAATAATTTCCATGATAATCCTGTAAAGTCTCTTTGGTCGTTCATTTATGAAACTCGTACAATATAATAATAATTTTTGAATTATTATTATCCAATAACAACTATACTGTGCACTAGAAAAATTTAATTGCAATGGTTAAATCTTTTCTGGTTCGACTTCAAAGGCATCAGCGACCCACTTGTCATCCTTACCCGATACATCATTTTTAATTAATAGCAGCCTTATTATGTGTTAATAACTAAGTACGTAAGAGTTAAATGTAAAATAAGTGATATAAAAGTACATTAGTACTTTAGCGTAACTTGTGTCCTATTTGAAGTTAATTACAGATGTTAATGAAGAATCGCCATTTACCAATAAGTGGACTGCTCACTTACTAAGCTTATAAAACCATGTGATGTTTACAGATCAAAATAGAAGCATGCAACTGCTTGGCAGAGATTGGTACTTACGATATAAGAACTCTAGTCACTGTATCTCCGGTAAACACAAACAGAATCCCGATAACACCGCCTAAACAATATTTTGCGAATGTCGCGTTAAAGGCATGTTCAGATATCCTTTTCAATGAAAATCCAACCACTTGCAATAAAGTTATCGAAGCAATTAGTCATATTTTGAAGTTTTCGGATGGCAGAAAAGCTCTAGGTAAGAATCAGTTAGAAAATTTTGCAAATATTAAACAAATACATCTGCAGCAAACAATGGGAAAGCTGTAAAGAGTACACAAAGAAAAGAATTCAAAAGAGTATAAAACCTTATATTATTCAGTATTTGTTGATGTGGAGTGTACTTTTATAGAAAACTGTTTTAATTTTCAGATTCCGGAGTAATAGACAAAAATGTATTAAGCTGTCTCTCGCAACCAAACAGCAAAACTACAGTTAGGTTCCCAGTTGATTCCACTAAACTGAATAAAAAATATAGCAATGCAGATTATTGGGTGCCGGACAATGAGACGCACTCACAGTGGGTTACTCGAATAACTGTCGGTTTCTTAGATATACTCGTCGCCCCTTCCAACTATATGGGTCCATTACGTGAACTGTGCATGACCAAGGTAACATATATTTTATTGAGAGTATCTATACACTTACACACGTGCATGCATGTACATACAGATTTTAATTAATTCTTCAGCAGCTCTGAATAGTCTGATTTGAACATAAATGTACACTTAAACTTTAGAATAATCATCGCTGAGCTTGAACTACTAAAGTAAGAACCATGAAATCAGGGCAAAGGGTTAATTTATTGGTGTTAAAGACCATATGAAGGACGGTTTTTGTGATATTGCAGCCCTAAATGGGTTAAATATTAGTAGTGTATTTTATTACAGCTTGCACTTACAAAAACGGGACAAATTAGCCATTAATACAACTAACTTTGTTTAATATATATACGCCTAGCCTAATCAAACCTTGGCTTCTATCCTAGTTTATTTAAATAAGAACTTTCAAAACATTCATGCATCTATTATCTTTAACTTCAATTTCATATATGTAAATATAAATAATTTATTACAGCCTGCAGTCTGCAGCGAGATATTATCGTCCTTAATAGGTCTGATACTCAACTATACATCTGGTGTTGGTACGATTATTAGTCGACAATTAAATAAGCTATTTGAGCATATTTGTGACGTAATGCTCAAGAGCACAAGTGAAACCACGTTGGATCATGACCAAAAAGTAATTGTACAGTACCTGTTGGATGTAGTCAACTTTGTTCGTGTACAATCTCAACATTATGAAACGAGGTAAATATGTACCTAATATTCTTCACATACAAGCTGTTACCCGAGCGTATTGCTGTTTTTTTGTAAATAAAAAGCCAAATATAATGATTAAGGTATACGAGGGTATAGTGTCTCAGGTCCTGAGTATTTGATATTAATTAATATAAAGGATTAGGACTAAGTAACTTCTACCATAAAAGCTCCGATTCGGCTCGACTTTTCCCTAACATTTCCAAAACTTACGAGTTATATTCAAAACAATTTACAAAAACTTGACAAATTGTATGCGTAAATATTCCTCGTGGATTACTGTTTAAACCGATGAAAACCGCATGAAAATTCGTACAGTTCCTTTTGAGTTTACTGTGAACCGATATTCGCGGCTGAGGAATATAGTAGAGACTAGTATATTATGATTTCAGCAAGGCGTCACCATCCAAGACAAACAATTACCTAAAGTTAGATTACGATAAAGTGGCGTTTGTCGCGTGCGCCGCGGACCAACACCTTGACGCGATATACTATGGCGAGCTGTGGGCTGTTACGAGGAACGGGGGCGTGCCACCCGTCAGCCCTGAAGCAACCAGCGCCTTGGTTGGCGGTCAGGAAATTCAGGAAATGTTTCGAAAGGTTCTTAAGAGTTCGATAAAACGTTATTAATCGTCGTATTTGTATTCTAATAATGTTTTCTACACAAGTAATGATGATGCATGTGTGATGTACATACGTATAAAATAAAGAAATATCTTGACTTCGGTAATATATAAATTATTACTCATTTGTCATTCAATTAGAAAGCCCGTCATTGTATAAGTCATGTATGAAGAAATAATAAAATTAGACAAACATATTAAATTTCAAAGCTAAAAATGTATTACTAAAATGTACAAAATAAAATAGAAAATTTATAAAAAAAAGAGATGTCGAATTATACTTGTATGAGGTGTATTTCATTTCATTATACTCAAGTTAATTGTTAGCCAAAATCGCTATGTAATATTTGTATACCGTTACCGACGTGACGCAGTGCTTCGCTGCGATCGGCGAGGACGACGCGATGGAGGGTTGCGGCACGGCGCACCTGCTGGCGGCGGGCGAGCGGCGCGCGCAGCTGGCGCGGCGCGGCGCGCACGCGGCGGCGCTGCGGCTGCACGACGCGGCGCTGGCCGCCGCCGGCCCGCGCGCGCCGCCCGCGCTGCGCCGCGCCGCCGCCGGGGCGCTGCGCCGCGCGGGCTTGCACCACCTCGCGCTGCAGTATACCCTAATGCACCCGAGGGACGAAGCCCTCGATGACATCAGATACGACTGTCTCTCCTACTTAGGTAAGCCACTGTTTTGACGCTAGATGTACCCTTATACCCCTCGCGACGAAGCGCTCAACGACAACAGATACGACTACCTACTTAGGCAAAGTAATATTGCGACGCAGGATATACCCTAATGCACCCTCGCGACAAAGCTCTCGACAACATGATTTACGACTCTCTCATACTTAGGTAAAGTAATATTGCGACGCAGGATACACCTTCATGCACCCTCAGGACGAAGCGCTCGATAAAATGAGATACGCTTGATGAGTTGTAACTAGTTCATCGCTAATTGCCAAGTAATAGTTGTCTCCATTGCATTCTTAGGAGATGATACTCACTGTAGGCAGCCGACCAGAAAACCTCATTTAACATGGCGATCAGATGATAATTGGCCCTCCTTAGACTATAAAATAGGTTTTACCTACAGGTTACCGGCTCTTGAATGGGATCGCGCCCTAAAGACCCTAGATATCGGCTAACATAATATGTTAAGGAAGTTTTTTTTATATATATTACCGGACTAAGCTATATTACCGGACATGCATATTAAATGTATTATATATTATTTAATGTGCAAGTCCGGTAATATAGCCTCACTACTGAACGCATAAATTTCGTTATAAATTTATTGGTAATATTTGCTCTATATCATAACGCAATTACGGGACATGTCTAATTCAGCGTTGGCGAGTGCAATAATAAGTCTTCAAGGATTATAAAACTTTTTTTTATTTTCAGGTGATTGGAGCAATTTTGTGGATACGAGAGAATTAAAAATGAAACTTTATGAGCCAACCTGTCAGCCGACTTCCATACTAAAGGCCTATCGTTACGCTTGTTTAAAATATTGCCTAAACATTCGAACCTCAGAAAACTTTGCTATGAGACTAGATGAGCCTTTGAATGGAGCAAAAGTGGCCGCTGCAAAACTATGTGAGAATTTAAATATGGAGAACTGCCAAAGCGTTTATCAAGTCGTAGAAAATTTACATTTATTCCGTGATATTGAACAATACTACTCGGTCAGAAGTGGCAAACTGTCCATAACTGATTTCATAAGTGACTGGAATGTGGAAAAATTGCCATCTTATAACAACTTCAGCTACATCGAATCTCTGATAAGCCAACGTAGCGTGATACTTGATCACGCTGCTCAAAATTATGACACATTCATGGCAGATATTGCTACATTGCAGTTGCAGTATGCTGGTGAGTAGAAATTCTATACATAGGTATTTCGTATTTAATTAAATCAGCTCCATAATTATCTATAATGAATTTGTTCGGACTGATTGCTTAGGACATCCGCGATACTATGTCACAAATCAGTGGGGCTATTGGGGGGATTATCATTTAAAAGGCGAAAATGTTATAGTCGACGTTCCAACTTAGCCCTTTGAAATCCCCTGAATATTTAGGAGCCTCCTTGAGTCTTCTGGGCCTAGTGTAACCATCTTGTCGTTGCCATCAGCTTGTCGAATGCAAATTAGCACAAATTCTTTCCTACTTCAATATCAGACTAACTATTACGTAAGCAATGTTGAACAGATGGTACCTGTGTTCTATAAAACTAAGAAATCAATCAGTAAATCTCTGGACCTGAAGTTCTATTTAAATTTTTTAAACTAATTTTTATGTTTGTATTTTAGAACTATGTCTATCGAACGAGATGACACAGATGGCTCAGCGCATTTTGACATTGGTAAAGGATATTGATACGTCGGGACGAGTTCCGCTGGTAGAGAGCCAGGTGCACTGGGCCGATGGTCACAAAGACATAGCTTTGGCCGTGTTGCATAGCGTGGTCACCGATCCTGCATCTTCTGTAAAACTATCTGCTGAGTCCATAAGGTAAATACATGAAATAATTTTGAAATGAATATTAAAATATATTTAATGAAATGAAATCTCAGATATGTTTTTATATTACATACAAAAAAGTAATTCCTTTGCCCAGGATAGACATGTTACTATAGAAGAAATAAATGTTGAAATTATTCGGATTTTAAATAAGATGTTTTATTTATGTTTAGACAATATGGACTATGGATGGCCGAATGCAAGAGAGAGAACACCAGGGAAATCATTAACAAATATCTTGAGAAAAGCCTCGAGCTTGCAACCAAAGCAAGGGAATTGAGTACAAAAACGAAAGTTTCGTATGACATTGCTAAATTTGCCGATGAAGAGTATAAACAGGTATACACAGTACATGTAATATTTTTGATATTCTAGTTCAAACTTACATTTTAATGTTATTTGACACTTTACTGATAATTCTGGAATATACGTTCTAGGTTGCCGCTTATATGAAATCTGAAACATTTGAAAACAAAGTAAAATGTATGAAAAATATGAAAGACACAGCAGCTACATTCAGAGGCACGCAGTATCTGTTGACCGGGTAAAAGTTATTATAATAAACCAGTGCGCGAAAGTATCAACAATTTATAGGTACCAAATTATCGTTTGATCTTTGTGTTTTAAGGGAGGAAAGGAAAGCGTGGGCAACAAACAATGCTTTTGGTGTAATAGAGGAGGAGGAAATAAGCAACACTATAATTGAAAGGCAAAATTTTCTTATTTTGGCAATGAGGTAAAGTATATACTGTTATTGCGTCCACCAATTTGTACTTGGCCAGCGCGGTGGACTATGGCCTAAACTCTCTCATTCTGGGAGAAGACCCGTGCCCAGCAGTGGGCCAATAATGGGTTGATGCGATATACTGTTAACTTCGTAATTTTTCTATACCTATGTTATGTAATAATATTCGACATATATTAGTGTTATTATTGTAGACAGTAAAAACATTAAAATAGAAGAATTTATACAGTTTCATTGGACCAAAAATTTCGAAGTTTTGGTATAATAATCCCATCCTAAAACATATTATAGATATATATGTATATTTTATATGTAGTTTTTATTTTTATTAAAGTTATTTGGTATTGTATTCTATACGAAATAATGAATAAATATTTATCTCTGCAGGTATTATTTGCTGTCGCTGATAGAAAGCGATGACTACAACCTATCGATATTCAGAGTGGTGTCGCTATGGCTGGAGAACTCCGGCCTAGATCTAGAGAGTAAAGAGAATGGCAGCCTGGCTGACTTGATACACTCTATCCCGTCATGGAAGTTTTTAACCGTGCTGCCACAATTAGCTCCACGACTTTCCAATGATGAGACCTCTTTTGCTGTTAATTTGAAAGCGATTATTAGTACGTATGTTTTTAATAACGTATTTATTTTAAATGAGTTGATATCAATGATTTTATATTATAACGAATTAATCTGGTATCTAGCCATTTTTACTATCTGTGATTTGATGGACAGCTAAATGTAATACAAATTATATTTAAGATATCAGCGAACTCTTCTCTCCATGGTTTTCAAAGATATGTGTTTTAGAGTTACAGTTATAAACATGTTTATCAATTGTCTTTTAAACAACGAGATCGTTTAAAACAAACTATTTCGGTTTTTTAAATTTATGTTTTTAGGGCATTACCCGGTTTCGTCCCTGTAGTTTCGGGATCAGAATAGGGCTACGGTATCCCCTGCCTGTCGTAAGAGGCGATTAAAAGGGGCTTCCGGGGTTGCAGACGGCTAGAGTGGGAGCTCGAACCGTTCGGTCAGGCAATCCCGGGAAGGACGGCGGTATGTGTGGTCGCATACCGTCGTAAAGACTAGACGGAGCGGTGGGCCCAGCCGCCCATCTAGGAGGAGCCCGATGGGGCAACGCGCTCGGAGGATTCCGGTTGAAGTCGTTTCCAGATCTCGGAGTCCTCCTTTTTAGCGCCGAGGACGGCCACCGGGGGGTTTTATTGCGGTAAAAATCCCATATAACCCTGCGTCGCTCTTACTGCGTCGGGTACCTTTTGAAGGTTTCCCCCTCGAGAATAAAAAAAAAAGGGCATTACCCGGTTTAAAGGTAAAATGATTGAAATATTGCAGGTAGGTGCGCGGTCGAGCATCCGCACCACACGCTGCCGATGCTGTTCAGTCTGCAGAACTCTGATCAGGACAGGTGCGAGAGCGCGGGGCAGCCGGCGGGCGCGGCGGGGGCGGGCGCGGCGCGCGCGGCGGCGGCCGGCGCGCTGCTGGCGGCGCAGCCCGCGCGCCGCGCCGCGCTCGCGCCGCTGCTCGCGGACATGCAGAAACTCTGTCTCGGTAACGAACGACGTGCTTAAAACTTTTTTTATAAGTACTTACCTCTCTTGGCCTCCTCAACAATCTCCCTCCATTTTGCTCTATTCACTGCTACCCTCCTCCAAGCTGTTTTTCTTCCCATCGTCTTAAGGTCTTCCTCTACACAGTCCTTCCAGCGTTTTCTGGGGCTTCCTTTTGGTTTTTTTATAAGTAACTGAATATTTTATTACAGGAATATGTAATTGTGAACTTCGCTTACTGCGCAACCTCAATTTGATGGAATGTTCCGCGTGACGCATTTGCCTGATTAGGCTAAATTTGTTTAGTAACAAGGGTTATAAGAAAACAAACATGCAATTCACCTGATGGTAAGTAGGAACTGCCACCCATGGACATCTATAAGCAACTTCATAATGAACAAAGGCCCTATTGCTTACAGACCAAGACTGATAGTAAGTACAACTTACCATCAGGTGGACTGCATACTCATTTGATACGTCAAAGTTATTAAAAAAGTATGCTTTAACAGGAATGGCGTCGCGCGCCTATTTCTAAATTAATACTACGAAGTTATTCATCATTAGAATAGAATTGCCCGACTGCCCTAATAATATACTAGGTAGTCTCTAGTTCAATCGGTGCATTGGTTTCTTATTAGGAATCCCATAGTTAGTAGAAAACGTTTACTTATTTCGTTTTAAGTTACTCCCAATTAAATTTAAAATAAAATTTACGCTTATTTACCCATTTCCAGTGAAATTTTGTTTCTTGCAAAGTTCTTATGACTACTTCGACGTACATCTGATTTTGTTCTGAATTTGTGAAGTTACGCTATTTCTTTACAGCTATAATTAGATTCGCAAACCTAGTACCGCAGAAGAAACTCCAAAAACAAGATGTGCCAACGAGTGAACCACTTATGAAGCTTAAGGATCTAAAGTCTATTCCCGTGCCTACTGACACTATAGCCGTCCGCAAAGATGGCAATTATTCCAATATTATAAGTAAGTTTGTATATGCTATGGCTATGCTATGACTTTTATTATCTATAGAATTTCTGAGACTTTAGAGACAAAATTAAATTATTTTTCAAAATTAGGGACATGTAGTCCCTCATTTTACTACTCATTTAATATTTCATTTTAATACTTTATAAGGATCGCTGTTATATACACACGTAACATTAAAATTTACTTATTAATAGGTATTGGTATATAAATACCTAATAATGTCGAATGTTTCTTACGCAACATACTTATTGAATCGTAAATAAAATCATCTTGTTATTTTTTGTAGCATTCCGACATTTCGAAAAATATTATGAGTTAGTCGGAGGTATAAACTGTCCCAAGAAGATATCATGTTACGCGTCAGACGGAAAGAAGAGAATTCTTCTGATAAAGGTACGCATTAAGTTTAGTTTTGTAAAATGTATTTTCGGGTTTTGTCTTCGCACTTCTTATCTATTTATTTAAACTTTATTATACTTCAAAAAATGGGTACAAAACGCTGGACTTGATGTTAGACGCATTATCTACCAGTCAATAAATAAGAAAAAAAATTATAGGTTTATTTATTTATTTGACATTCTTTTAACTAAGGGTGAGCTTAATGTTTAATGGCATTTTTTGCCTGTTGACTCTGATTGATTGCTATTATGCATGGTAGGCATATAAATAGTAAACAAAGTATTTATGTAAATACTTAACAAACATTGACACACAATATATCTTCATAATGCAATAATAATAATAAAACATACATTAATATTAAATGTATCTGTAGGTTAATAGTAACTATTATAATTTACTTTAGGGTCAAGATGATATGAGACAAGATGCTATGATGCAGCAAGTTTTTAACATCGTGAATATTTTATTAGAGAAAAATCCTATAACTAATCGAAACAACCTAAGCATTCGTACATACAAGGTAAGTACATGTGTGTGAGATCATTGTATAGACATACTAGCTGTCCCGACAAACGTTTTGCCATATAAAAAAAATGTTAAGGGTGGACAACCCTTAGGGGTATGAAAAATAGATGTTGGCCGATTCTCAGACCTACTGAATAAGCATATAAAATTTGGTAAAAATCGGTCAAGCCGTTTCGGAGGAGTTTGGCAACAAAAACTGTGACACGAGAATTTTATGTATTAGATTATTGCTTGTGATTTGAAACGCACGTACATATGTATTGAGTGTACGTACATATGCTACTTTGGTAAATTCACGTTTTGCTATGCAGAGGTATGTCATAAATGGGTTTACAAGAGCCATATCTATTTCTTACATATAATTAAATTAAGGAAATTAAAGAGATGGTTTTATGATACAATTAGTTTTCGGGGTAGCGATTGGGGTGCTGAATCTGATCATGACTACAATGTGGTATCTGATTACATATTCATGTCGATGAGCGGGAGTGAACATTTACTGTGAGGTGGCCTGCATGCTCTTCAGATACTTAAATGTTAATAAAATATACTAAGGGGGAGATCCATGCTTGAAATGTGACATAATTGTGTTGATAATAGATTATAAATTATCATGTGTATTTGTACAGGTGGTCCCGATGTCTCGTCAGTCTGGCGTGCTGGAGTGGTGTGAAGGGACCATGCCTTTGGGGAACTATTTGGCGGAAGCGCACTCACGTTTGCGTCCACAAGTATGTTTTCTATTCTGATTCAGTTTTTACACTAGTCAAATAACTTTGTTGAACAAGTAACAGCCCAGACTCTGCCTAAAAAGTGCTGTTATTCAGCTACAGATTCTAATATTTACAATATTTCATGGCTGGTTGATTCTTAAGCCGTTCATACAATATGAGGGACCACTGACCATATCAGCTACCAAAACAATAAAAATACATATATTATTACTATTAACCTACCTACTATACTATCCTATCCTAATTAACGTGAATTGGACTTACCTGCTCACACGGCGTTGCCACGCTCTTTTGTGATGGTTTTATTAAAATATATTTTAACGTAAAACTGAGCCATCTTTGCCTGCGTCGGTATCACTGTTTTTAAAAATAGTTTAAATCATTGTTATGTTTTGATTTAAAGGGTGCTGTGGGGAAAAAAGTAGACAAGTAGTCTACTTTTATATACTATAGCCCCACAGTATACTCAGCGGTTGCAACAAATCGTTGAAGTTCTTTGTCAAAATAATCAATACTATTAATCAATACTAATCCATAATTTGCAATTATATGTATCTCCAAATGTTTTAGTTATCAATTATTTTATTGTCCATTTACAGGATATGCCCTGCGCTGACCTATGCAGTCTAGCTATAGATAATTGTAAAATAATAACATATGCAGACGATACGGCAATACTTGTACATGGCAAAACTTGGACTGACGCCCGTATAAATGCTGAAGTTGCTTTGAGAAAGATTGTTAGATGGCTGGATACAAATCTTCTGAGCATAAATTTAAATAAAACGACCTTTTTAACTTTTTCCGCCAGCACATCCTCTCTACCACCTGATACCTTTTCTATTGCTGCTCACCGATGTAAAGATAATGAACAGTCCTGCTCTTGTACATTGCTAACCCAGTCACACAATGTCAAGTATCTTGGGGTGCAAATTGATCATCTTATGACCTGGAAAAACCAAATTGACGTAACTGCATCTAGAATGCGTAAATTAATATATGTATTTAAAATGTTAAGGAGCATTACTGACGAGGAAACTCTTAAGATAGTTTATTATTCATTGGCTCAATCTGTTTTAGCTTACTGCCTCTCAGCATGGGGTGGGGCTTTGAAAACCAGTTTCCTTAGGCTGGAGAGGGCGCAACGCGCAGTACTAAAGGTCATCTACTCTAAACCTATTCGTTTTCCTACAACAGAGCTGTATTCAGTTGCTAAAGTCCTGTCTGTAAGGCAGTTATACATACGCCAAATTGTTTTGCGTAAACATTTAAGTATCCCTTTTTCAAACCTAACACAAAATTCTCGCCGTCCCATTAAAATGTACAATGATACAAAAAGTAATTCTGCATTAGCAAGGCGTCACTTTGATTTTCTTTCAACCTTAGCATACAATAAAGTTAATAAAATCTTAAATCTATATCCACTCACTTACCGTATATGTAAATCTAAATTGACTGATTTCTTACAAAATCTAACTTATGATGAGACTGAATTACTTATTTCTACTGCATAATCTAAATATACACTTCATACATACTCGTACATACATAATCATGCAAGCGTATAAACACACAAACGCACACACCCATTCACACACACACACCTACATACACACACACACCTACATACACACACACACACCTACACACACACACACACACACACACACACACACACACACACACACACACACGAACATACTCGAACACACTTATGCTGAGCACACACATACATATACAAATAAAAACACGCATACACCTTATCTACTATACATAATATAAAATAACTAATCTAAGTATTAACATTAGTTTCCTAAGTTTTGTGAAGTACTCCGAGGTGGGCGTAAATAGTAGCGACACAGTTCAATACTATTGCTGCTGTTTACGAACATTACAATTGTAAATATGTTTAAGTTGTTAAATAAATCTTTAAATCTTTAAAATCTTTTTTTTAAATCTTTTTTTTTAGTTATCAATTATTTTATTGTCCATTTACAGGATATGCCCTGCGCTACAGCACGAACAAAACTTGCAGAATGCCACCAAATGAAAAAATCTAATGATATAAAGTTACAAGTATTTAATGAAATCTTGAGACAATTGAAGCCTATATTCCATTACTTTTTTACGGAAAATTATCTTGATCCAGTGACTTGGTACGAGAGGAAACTAGCGTACACTAGAAGGTAATGTAATCTTATTCTTATTATAATAACATACGACGACCCGCGTTGCGGTGTGGTTACTATACCGGTCTGACACGCAGTGGGTACCAATTCAGTTAAACTGTATATGTGCGAGTTATTATTAAGTTTTTACCAAAATATTGGTCTGTATTTTTTTTTATATTTGACTGAAGTAGCAAGCGAGCATGCAGTCCACCTGATGGTAAGTGGTCACTGCCGCTCATGGACATCTGTAATCAACTTCATACAGAACATGGGTTCTATCTGAAGTCAAACACAGATGCGTTGCTACTCCCCAGGACTATGATGGTCGCCTCATGTGAAAGTGTGCCGGCAACTACACCCTTCTATCGAAACGCAAGAAATGCTTCACGCTAGAAATAGGTGTGGCGGTGGTACTTCCCCGGTCGAACTACACTGCTTCTACCACCTTCATAATATTGAAAAGTAAAGCAAAATTACTTCATTGAAATAGGATTAGACATATATTTTTTTAGTGTTGCTGCTTCATCTATGATTGGACACATCATGGGTTTGGGAGACCGACATGTGAATAACATATTAATTGATAAATGTACTGCTGAAGTAATCCACATTGATTTTGGTAAGACATGCATTAATATTCATTTGTTATATACAATCTATAATATGTTTTTTTCTATTAAGTATAATTATGTGTCTATTTATTTATAACAGTGAATGAGCAGTGACAGCTATTGGTTAAAAATCAGCTTGTCAATTATGGGCCCCAAGTTGAAAAACATTTAAAAAAAATTGCGTGTTAGAAATTAATTGTCACTGTTTTACGGTAGAAGAAAACAACGTAAATAAACCTATATATCTGAGAGTTCTTAAAAAATCTTAAAGCTGTCTAATGTTTACTATTTTGAACTTAGCCAGGATGATGGACTATGGCCTGAAATTCCCTTATTCTGAGAGAACACCTGTGCGCATGTGGGGTAATAATGGGTTAAAGACTAGATATAGTAGACTAGTAGTTAAACTATACTCTTTATAATGTAACTATTTTGTGATACGTGTATGTAAGCGGTAAGACCGCCTTTATATTGTTTTTATTTTGTATGTTTCTTGTTATCTATACTTTCTGGGTACAATAAAGAGAATTATTATTATTATTATTTTAATCTAAATATCACGTATTTCTAAAATGTTTGTAAGAATACAATTTATTGCTTATTGTAGGTATTGCATTTGATCTTGGCAAAACACTTCGAACACCCGAGACGGTACCGTTTCGCTTGACGCAAGACATAATAGCGGGTTTTGGATGCAACGGTGTTGAAGGAGTATTCAGAAGGTTAGCGAATAATTCAATTCGTTTACTTTTACTTTTGATAGATATTTTTTTTATTTTATCTGAGTGAAGTAGCAAACGAACATGCAGTCCACCTGATGGTAAGTGGCCACTGCCGCCCATGGTCATCTGTAATCAACTTCATACAGAACATGGGTTCCATCTTAAGTAAATCACAGATGCGTTGCTGCTCCCGAGGACTATGATGGTCGCCTCATGTGAAAGTGTGCCGGCAACCACACCCTTCTATCGAAACGCAAGAAGTGCTTCATGCTAGAAATAGGTGTGGCGGTGGTACTTCCCCGGTCGAACTACACTGGTTCTACCACCTTGTAATATATTTGTTGGGATCGTATCGTTTTAGTTAAGGAAATCTCGTTATGATGTTAATGACTGGCTGCTCAATTTTTTTTGGGTCTATAGAATAACAATCGGAAACATATTAGTTTATAGATTTATTATGTTATTAAATACATTGTTGCAGTATTTTTATTTTAGGAATATTTTTATACTTTACTTTTGTATGCAACTCCATACAGAATAGAGGCTCTATCTGAAGTTAATTAGATGCATTTTTATTCCGAGGACTAAGAGGGTCGTCCTTATATGGACATGATCCGTATTTTGTAATATTTGCGTGGTCTAAATATTTATTATACTTATATGTTGTCATTAGATAAATTATGAAGTGTGATTATATATTATGAAGTGTGACTATGTTTCATTGCAGATGTTGCGAGAAAACATTAGAACTGCTCCGCGACAACCAGGAGACATTGTTGACGATATTGGAGGTGTTGCTGCACGACCCGCTGCACTCCTGGGCGGTCTCCGAGAACAAGCTCCGAGAGAATAGTGTTCAGTGTAAGTTTTGAACTATTGTTTCATATCTTAAATGGATTTTTATTGTGTTGTAAGCGTTTGATGATAATAAAAATAGTAATTAGATCAATTGGCTAGTAGACTTTTGTCAAAATAATAGGCTACAATAATTTATATCTATATTATTAGTACACTTTGTATATGATTAAGAGTTTTGCTTCAAATGTATCAAAGACTTCAGATTTATGGAAGAAAATGACAAATCTATACATAATATAAAAAAAACTTTACGTTCTTTTTAAATTACTGTATATTGCAAAAGTGGTATTAGAACAAACTTTTAAGTGAAGTCATGAACTAGATGAGCTATAGATATTATTTATATAAAATTTATGGGGTGAAATATATTTTTATGACTGTGCAGGGAAGTGAAATAAAATAACATTTCAAGAGTATATAAGTCACCTACATAAAAATGTACTGTTTATAGATGATAAATGATGTTGACTTTTAATATCTATATTTTTTACGTTATTCACATTTTAATTAAACTTTTGCGCGGTGTTGCACAAGAACCGTCAATTTTCGCCTCGAGCTATGTTATATAAGCGACGATTAAGCAGCGTGTTGTGCAGGTGCGGAGGAGGCGTCCGTGGGCGGGCTGGCGGAGCGCGCGCTGCTGGCGGTGCGGCGCAAGCTGGGCGGCGCGGGCGTGGCGCCGCCCGGCACCGCCGCGCGCCTGCTGCGCGCCGCCGCCGACCCCGCCAACCTCTGCAGGCTCTTCCCCGGCTGGCAGCCCTACCTCTGAATGATAAAGAATCTACATGCGCACATTCGAGAGAACCAGCTTGGACACACGCTAAGCAGCGACTGATTTAGAATTCTGACCACTCTAGGCTAATTATAAGGACGCACTCCCACAAGGTGTGTTACAGTCGGCCTAAAAGTATTAACTACAGCTTGTGGAGCAAAAAATATGTCGCCAAATCTACATCCTCCGATGTGTTATTGTTTTGTCTCGGTCTAGTTGAAATATGTAGGGTAGATGCAATGATGCTAGGATTAATAGTGCGAAAACACGATATCAGCGCGTGGTGCCACGACGTCTCTGAGCATGCCGAAGCACAGTATCGCAGCAATATAATTGTACACAGCCCATGCTATTTTGGTTGCGGAAGCATTCAGAGACATATCAAGAAATTCATTGCGATGCTTTGAACTGAACCTCCCCTAAAGCAATGGTTAACATAAAAACTTACATGGAATGATCATAGATTTTTCTTGCTTGTAGTTGAACTACGATTATTTACTACACAGATAAATTTAATAGGTAATTTTTAGTACTCTACCGAATATCTAATGTAAATTATGTACGAAATTGGATAGTTTTGTATTTTTTTTTTGCCAAGAATTGAAAAATCTTAAGTTTTCCCAATAATTTTAGAATTTAACATAATTCAACTTTTACATTTAGTACCATAAAGAAGGTTGGGGGTAGACTTCACGTTGTTCGACTATAAAAGCCCCACCATTACACTAAGTATGCCATATAACATTAATGTGAGCATTGCTGTGTGCTAAGGAGGTTTCACTTACCTATATGACATAGCGATAACTGCCACAGTACGTAGACTTTATGCTCGTTATCTGAATATACAATAAAATTTAGCGACGAAACTGCAAAAACAAACTGCTCAGGAAGTTCAATTGATTGACCACCAATTTTAATTATTTGTAATATATGTGTAAAGAATCTCATTGAAATTAACAGTGTAATGTGCCATTTTTATATGATTATAACTAAATGTTATTGCCGTCTAAAATATTGATAATTTTACTCATTATTACTTATTTCAATTGTAAATACAATAATAATTGTTTTATCATGATGTCCGCATTGTTCAATAATTAATATAACTATTCTTAAATATACCGTGTATATTATTTCTAATCCTAAGTTATTTGTTACCTAAAAGTATACCTAATTTCCTCAAGAAAATAAACAAAAAACAAATGCAGAATTCTAATATGAATAAGCCTCGTCTTATTGTTAAACAGAAATTACTTACAAAGAAGCTTTCGATAGGTAAAATACAAACAACATAGAATTTAAAATCAGAAGTAAAAATCTAAAATGACCATTATAAGACTTTTCTGTATAAGTAAATATTAAATACATAACAAAACAGTCACAGAAAATAACACAAACATAATTAAATAGGTTGCAGCTGAAGGTTGAAGGAATTTGACAAATTTTTTTGATCAATGGTATAAAATTTGAGAATAATGAACTGATAGATAGTTCTAGATAAGCGAATTTTACAGGGCAAATAAAGAATTGTTTGTAAAATAAAGTCCACTTTTAAGGAGTGCAAGTGTAACGAAGGGATTGTTCACGGGTATTTGAAGAAATTGTAAATGTGTTATTAAATAATATTTACTAGAGAAGCAATAGTCGTCAAACTGTCATAGGCCTACTGTAACTACTGTAAGTCTCCTATCACAGTGTTTTAGCCATGGTCTCCCGAGCTAACCAAGGGTGATTAGGTAGACTTCACACACCTAGAAGAACTGTTTTTAGGAAACTCTCCGGTGTGTAGGTATACTCACAACGTTTCCTTCGCCGTAAAGTAGTGTTAACTAGTTCCTAAAACGCACTTAATTTTTGAAATACCGTGGTGTCCTGGTTTCAATTCTCGGAACCTATATTGAGTGTCCGAGTTTTAACCATTAGGCTATGACTGTTTATGAGAAGGAAATAAGAGCGTGAGTAATCCGGTGAAGGCAAATTGGGAATTACTTGGGAACTTAGACCAACATTTTGTAACATTGGTATATTTACGTGCAGTAAATAGTTAATATTTAATAATTTAGTCTATACACAAGTTATTCATACACTGAAGTTCATACATTATAAAATCGTAAGCTTCTGTTAATTTTATGGCTTTCTGTTTAAGAAATACATCCATGGATTAAATTAATAATTATCCTTGTCACCAAGCATGCGAGAACGGCAACATCGTGATAAATTGTACTAGGATGTTAGAAGTCCGTAAGAGATCCAACATTCTGTAGTCATGTACAGCTTTCTCTTTCTAACACATTAGGAAATAATATTCTTGATCATTTAGTTTTACAATAAGTCATTTTAAAAAATAACTAGTCTAAAAATAATTAAATATTAAATAACTATTTATAATAAAGTATGCTTGCAATTAGTAACACGAAATTATATTTACATAATAATAAAAAGACATTCAATTTTTAAAAACATGCCGCGCCATTTTATAATAAATTTGATTGCACCAATCGACGTGCCCCATTAATTAAAGAAAGGAGGGTGGCTTGGAATTTTAAAACTTGTGATTAGAAACTCAAAGCAAAGAAGGTAACAAAAAAGAGACAACATTTAATATTTTAGCCTGCGCGTGAATGAGATAGAAAATATTTCGCTGTAATGCTTTTAAATTTCTTGTGATGTTTTTAATAAAAGTCAGTTGATGATGAGATATTGTGGGTTATAGTGTTAAACACTTATTACGCGATTATAGTCGAAATCAGTTATGTTTATAGGCGAGTTATTAGCTCAAAATTTCAAATAGCTGTATCCTCCCGAAATTTCGTTTACTCCTATCGCATGTTTACGTGTGCGTGTGGTTTTTTATCTATGATATGCTATATATCCACAAAGTAATAATATTAAATTTAATATTTACTAAATGAATAGAGCTAAGCGACAATGTGCGTATGATATATCTTTAATGCATAGATGTTGTTACCAATGTTCTTATTGATAACGCAAAACTTTGTTATGCTTCTGTTACCATGACAACGAGGTTAATCAATAACGACTATTTATGAATACTAAACGTTATTTTCATAAACGGTGGAAGCATTTATCATATGGCAGAATTGCATATATTGGGTCAATTGCATGGTGTTGTAGACTTTAAGGAACGGTCTTCACTATTCTGTCGGTATTCCTTTCAGACCGGTATGTACTATTCCTTTATTAATTATAGGTTTACGTGATATTGTTTCGTTTGTTGCAAAGATGCCCTGAAGATAATAATTTCTTATATATTTTAACAGGTCCGAATTGGACTCTTATATGTGGGTGTTCTGAGGGTCAGACAGTATCGGGGCAGCCGGATTTTAAGAAAAGTGTTATTTGGGCTCATCCACTGGATTTACATTACGTTACCAAAGGCATTCAAGGTGAGATTTTTTATTGTTTTCTTGTTATTGGTAATATGTTCCGAGATATAAGTCCAGATATTTGAAAATAATATTTATGATTTGATATATTTCAACATTTCGCTCATCGTCTAAAAAACTGTATTATCACAAGAAATCATTGTTTTGAGTTAAAAATGTAGTTTGATTCCATTTTTTCTCTTTTATCGATCGCTAAAACCGCCACAATTTTAGTGTGAGTAGTTCACAAAAGATGTCGTAAATGTCTGTAAGTGAGCATTAGCGTTCATTGAGGAACAAAATAATAAAAACGCGATTATCTCAAAACTGTTTTTTTAAGTTATGACAGTTTTTCAGAAGATGAGCAATTTGTTGTGACTTATGTATGTGATTATTAAATAATTATAATACTTACAGTTTGCCCGTAGTCCTTAGCGAGTATGTAATGCTATCAAAAGGATTAATCAAAAAAAAAATACTTACAGGTTGGCCCAAGTTAGTGTTACAAGTGAGTTGTCTTGATTCTGTTGGACGTTCTTGGATAGTTGGATATGGTGTCTGCAGCTTGCCGGCCACCCCAGGATATCATAGAATTGAAGTACCTTGTTGGGTGCCAGCTGCCGTAACAGTAACTGACAAGATTCGCCAATATTTTTTGGGAGGGACTCACCAGCTTACTCAAACTGATATTGTAAATTTAGGTACTGATAGGTTGGTGTATAGTTATTTATATTAATTTTAGTGCATTATTATTATTTGTTACAGTTTTACATAATTGGTGTATTGTCTTACATTACAGGCATAAATTAAACACTCAATCAAAAGGCACTGTTCAGCTTGATATTAATATCATATTAAGAAACTTTAATCAATTTGGAATAGAATATAAGTGACCATGAAGCCCCTAACATACCTTGGTTTTACAATATTTTCAGTATTTATACAGTTTTGTGTCATGGAATTCATCCATGAAAGGTTTCAACTTGACAAAGGTCCAAGAAGTTTGAATGAAAGTGCTGAGAAGACTAATGATATAATTAAAAAAGTCAATCTTAAGCCTCATGCATTATTTTATCGTACTGAAACAGATAGAATGTCTTTTACAGCTAGTAATGATCTACAGTCATCCAAATATAGAAATTCTTCATTGGAATATAAGCAAATTTTTACATCGACAGAAATTCCAAGCACAACATTTGACATATTTTATGATGAGAATGCCACAGTCACAGATGACTTTATGACAACTGAATCTTATTACACAGGCTCTGAATTTGATAATGTGACAGAAATAACTTTTATCAATAAAGGCAGTTCGACAACACCTAAACCCAGTCTGAACAAGACAGTTGTCAGGAACGAAAAATGTTTTTGTAATTTATTGGTTGGTATAGTGTTTATAAAAAGTAATTTCTTGTTCACATTCTTCTTTTATATGTTTTAATTGTTATTACAGTACAAAAAGTGCGACATCAACTGTTGTTGTGACAATGATTGCACTGAAGAAGAAAAAAGGCTGTTTATGTGTTTATATGTTTATATGTTTATCTAATTATTTCAGATAGATGTTGCTTCCTTAAACGCCACTTTTAAATGGAAGGTTATTGAGAAATCTGACACTTCTCGCAATTTTCAAAAGAAGAAATATAAGTATGGTGACTTACTTTGGTTGCTCAAAAATGATCAACTTTCCTCTATGTGTAGGTAATCACACTAATAAAATAAATTCTCGATTAAATATTAATAAATTAAACATTGTAATTTTGTTGCAGATCTGCCAACTACAGTAGCGAATAATTATTGCAATGAAAGAAAACCCATGAAGTTTTTGATAAATGAAAATATAAAATGCAATGTAAAATTAGAAGAACTACATGCATTTTCAGCCTTGAAAATACTCCAAGACACTAAATTGATTAGTGTTACAGCATTATCTTTGAATAATAGTGTTGTGGTAATGTAACTACAATTTAAAATAGCACCTGAAGTTATTCTTATAAATATATGGTAATGTAAGTTTAGGGTACAGTTAAATTCCTAAAAATAAATTATGTATATGCAAATACATCCAGATCAAACATTGCACTACTCAATTGACAACTTTTTACTTAGAATGTATAGAAAAATAGGCTAGTTAATTAATAGTCGTTGTTTTGTATTTTCAGAATTGTTCTACATTTCACTGCACAAATTGGTCCATTCTTGTTTGCGACTATTTGACGTGCAGCGACTTTAACCACAGCATTCACGCACCATTGTGCACTGAAAATTATTGCATTAACTTGCCTTTAAAAGTGGAGTACACTTTATATTATTTTGACTCAAGAATAACCAACGCTACTTTGAAGTTGTATATGAGTAGAATAAGTATTAACGTGCACTTGATGTTACAAGAAATAGTTGTCAAATGGAATTTGGGGAATGAATCCATCAATAATATAATCCAGCTTAGTGGCAATCCAGGGTATATGCCAGGATTACCAATAATTGTATCGTCTGCTGCCAACAATCATACTAACAACTTTTACAATCGGACATCTGGAAAAAACTATGTTTCTTTTCCGATTAATGAAAATGGAAAATGTGTTTGGTCAAATACTGACAACAAGACTTTGCTGTTCGGATTAAACACAAGGTCAAAGTGTCGTTTGAAGTTACAACAAAAGATTTCCCAGAAAAACGCGACCAGCACATGTCAATCCATACAGATCAACATAAAAGAATATGTGGGATTAATCCAGAAGTTATACATATCGCCATATGGTAACCCAGGAGACGTTAATGATGACAAGTGGGTGCCACTGGATATTAATGATCGTAATTTCTTATTTGGCGAATTTCACTCGAAAAATTCTAAACTGAACTGTTATAACATTGTAAACAGATATGCATTTGTTATTGTCTTTGCGGATGTGAGCGTCACGGATAAAGTGGAAAATAAAATTCTCAAAGCAAGTGTCGATACGACGGCATATAACATAACATTCGACATGGGAGAATTGTCTATGATTTTGACTATTGACATTCGCTTTGTAGATATAAGCAGACCAGTAAGCGAATTTGCGAGAGCACCGCACTTTAATATTCATCTGCCGAAAAACTTTTTCTTCGATTATCCCTCTAATAAGTGTTACATATTAGGTAGCGACACTGTTTTGCTGTCTAGTTTAGCTACTATACTTATACTTATTAACAAATAAAATATTTTTTAATAATCTAATACTTTTTATTTTGAAATAATTTAAATACTTTTGTTACTTCTATCACTTTAACTTGGCTTCTACCCTTCAAGGACTTAACGATCTCGAAACAGTGACGGCCTGAAAATAAAAACCTATTTAGGACGATATATAAAATGTTGTCTAATATATTTAAGTTTAAATAAGAGGAAAGAATAAAACATGCCATTATAAAAGAGAGAATTTAATTTAACATATCTACGCTAAGATATTACGAGGAACACTTTATAGTACATAATGAGAAGATTAGACTAAAGCCACATTCTGTAATTTGTATATACAATATTTTTACATCGATTACATTCAATCTGTTTATCGGAACATCGATAGGGGAAGAGCATCGACGGTCGATTAGGGATATAATTATGTACCGAACAAACGGCGATTTATCACTAACGATAAGCGAACGGCAATTACTGTACTTATAAAAATCAAATTGCATTAAAATCGTGGGATTAGCTGCCACCCAAAGAGTAGCTTTATGTTCGATGAGATCATAACACGATCGTTACTACTCGGGTAGAAATCGAGACATGTCAATCGCTAATACAAAACGGCCGTTATACGGGTACAGTTAAAAGCACGAAACTTGAGCTCTCGATGCGTCAAACTTTATGACCGTTCCAAACGTCACTTACTGAACCATATGGAGTTTCAAAGGGCGAAAAGGTCATTTTGGCAAAAAGGGCCAAATGTCCTTTATTCCCGAATCTTTACTGATGTTACGAACCTCTTATTCTATTATAGAATAAGAAAATGCACTTATGTCAAAATTTTGAGTCTTATACTATTATGTCAGTATATGACTTGAGTCGCGGCGTCTCGGAGCGGTCACACAGGAGCTACAAAGCTCAAATTTGGCGAGGGGAGATTATAACGATACATATTGAGTCTGGTGTCGGAGCGGTCGCTACGCACCTATGCGACGTAGGTGTAGACCTTGCGGTCGTCGGGCGTGCGCGCGAGGTACTCCCGCTCGATGAGCCCCTCGATGCGCTTCTTGATGACGACCGGCGACGGCAGGAAGCGCGCGCGCAGCTGCTCCGTCACCTCCGCCACTAGCAGGGTGTGCTGGGAGACGAAAGTAATATTAGGTTAAATGCACTCAGCTTATATAGTGTGTATGCATTTTTTATCTGTGTGCTAGCTGCTTACGTGTCTTATTTCAGTTTAATAAAACAGTACTCTTCCAGCTATAGTTGTTTGTTGTTATTGCGCCCGCGCTCTCTTTTACTACACACATACACTTAATACACAATACTAAATTAACAAGCGATCGACGCAAAGTCAAAAAAAAAATCTAAAGAATAAAAAAATACAACAGAAATCCAGCGTTTTTACGTTTTCCGTAATTTGAATGCAATTAGGCTTTAAAGAATTCAATGTGAATGTGAAATTTAGCCTCCCAGAATTCTAAACTCCGATTTTAAAAGCATGCATGAATCTATAATTTTTAATAGAGGTTTATTAAATCAATTGTCCCATTTTTTGTAATGTTGTAATGTGCAAAACTAAAGTAAAACAACACAAACACATCAAACCACTGGTGTTCGACTGGATTTGGATTTTTATTAGGGAACGGAAGGAGTTATGTATTAATCCACCACGCTAGTCAATTACGAATTAGTATACTGGATTGCACAGTGCTATTCTTTTAAGAAGTTGGTACCATTATAAGAAGTAAAACATTCGGATATCATGATGGAAAAGAGTATATAATGATAGTTTTACTAGCTAATTTCCGCACTTCCACCCGCTTGGATCACATTTACCATGGTGAGGAGCATCCCATATCTTAATTCAGGTGATAAACTGTGTGTCAAATTTCAACAAAATGTCAACTGTGCATGTATATATCCTCATAAGTTTACTCATTTATAATACTAGGTAATTCACGCGGCTTCGACCGTTTCGTTCACACCTACCACGGTAATGTGTAAATCCTATGAGTTATTTCAAGTCACATCTATCTGTGTATGATAGAGCGCTAAGCGGTCAGTAGTCTTTCCGTGAAAGAGCACTACACACTGTACATACATTGTTACAAATGTTCCCATTTATAATATAAACGAGAAATAATATGAAAAGTATTCACCGCCATCTTCTTGCGCGCCTTCATGATGCGCACGATGGCCGCCTCGATCTCGTGCTTGCGGTCCTCGTCCACCTTGTTGCGCGTCTCGCGCCGCTCCGGCTCCGACTCGCCCTTCGCCGCCACCGTCTGGATCTTCACCCTGTGTGACCGTGTTATACAGGGTATAAATGACAGCGTACCGAATATTAAAATTATGGATTCCTGACACGATTCTGGTGCTTATGGCGTTGGAATTTTTCATCGGATTTTCCATTTTTTTTTATGCACTTTTTTTTTACAAATTTTGGTAGTATTTCAATACTACTGCATAATGCAACATGAATTTAAAAGAAAAACACTCATTTTAGTGTTTTTCACGAAAATCAGCAATGTATAATTAATGCGCTATCAGCTGTTCGACGTCCGGTCAATGACGCCGCGCGGCTGAGGCCGTGCGGCGGCCGCCCCGCGCTCCGCCGCACCGACTTCCACCAATTTAGGAACCAAATTTCCAAAAAACATTCAATACCTAATTCAAACATTTTAACGCAAATAATAACTGAAAACACTATTCGGAAAATACTAAATACCTATTCTTTTGTTTATTTTTGTGTACCTAATGATTCAAAACTTCTTCATTTATTTAGGGCAAATAAAAATAAATCACAAATAATGATTAACATTTTAACGTATTTGTTTCAGAATCAAACATAAGGGAAACATCATTAAAGAAATGATGTAGGTACATAAGTATCATGCAAAATTCTATTCCACATACACAGTACACTCACACATACAGCGCGGTGCGGCTCTTCAGTCCTTTGCCGAAAGGCGGGATTAACGCCGCACACAGAATAAACAATGAAAAGATAACACAATGTGGCTAATAAAGTACTTGTTCTCCTTAGGTCATGTACTCGAGATGATGAGTTAGTTTCTGTGATAAGAATATCAATAGTTATTGATTGATATTATAATAGCTTTTTATACTTTCGTTTTTTTTATGTTGTATGTTGTTATTTTATGAAATTTTAATTTGCCTTTATGTATTTAAAGTATTTAGAATCTTGAAGTAAAATAGTCTAATTTAAACTAACATGAATAATGTTTATAATGTACCTAATTTGGTATTTTATTAAAATTACAAAACAACGAGTGGACAAGTAAAAGTAATTGATTTGTCAGTTTTAAGTTAAAGGTTGTGTCATATCTGAATTTAATTGGATCTGTGTAATGCACTCGCTTAGTAGTAACTCGTCACGGAGTGGCGTATTGACGGTTTTCTTTGATAGTTCGGATATTATTTAAAATTTGAAAAAATGTCACAGTTCGTGATTTTCGCTTGCGGAAGACGGATGCTCTGCAAATTTCGGTTTCGTGTTAGTCGTGTCGTGTGTGAACTGTTATTTATTATTACTTGTTATTGCTTTAGTTTTGTGTTTTTATTGTTATTTAGTTTTTGCAAAATGCAGTTCAGTGCTCGTGAATACGGGGAAATGCTAATGTGTTATGGTGAAGCACGTGGGAATGCACAGCAAGCTCTGCATCTGTACATCCAGAGGTACCCTTATGCTCGCCATCTAACGGACAGTCGTGTGATTTGAATGATTTCACGTTGGTCTAGGTAGGTACTAAGTTAATAAAATAGAATAAGCGATTTGTTGTTAGATGCGTGCGGGGAATAACTACTTATAATACAATAAGCGATAGGTACGCGGGTTGTTCGATGTACATTGCGCGCTCAAAAATGACCAACTCGGGAACCAATAATTTCCGAGGAAAATTGATGAGTTATTTTTAGTTCATTTAGTGTCATAAATCTACCATTTAAGTTTTCGGTACGCTGTCATTTACACCCTGTATATATGTGAAATAGGTACGCATGTACTTTTGACCCCACGCGGCATATACGGTGTTAATTACGAGCTTTATTAATATTTTTCAACATTCCGATTGCAAAAAATGATTGAAAACTGTATTTATGAATTACTACATGACAAGGACTGGGACGGAAGATTACTTAAATACAACAGATGGTCAATAAGAAGAGGGAGGGAATCAAACATTGTCAAAAATAGGTGACGTGGTTTGTGTATGTTCTCTAATGTATGTAGTCTACAATTACTTATTTAGAAGATGGGCAGAAGATACATTAATTATACAGTATATCTGTTTTGGTGTAAAAATAATTTACGCTTCCCGTAAAGTGATGCGCCATTCCTGTTATTGTATCACGGGTAGATAATTCGTATTTTTAATATACATTGAGCCCACATTGATCAATATATTAAAATAATATAACATTGATAAGTACAAACCTGTGCAATTTGGATGTGAAGGCGTCGTTTACGTAGAATTGATGTGATGGTTCGATCTCCTTGGTTTTTGGATGCTTGATGAGAACCCTCTGAGTCGGCTTACCCATGGCCAGGGACTGTAGTGCGCGTACCAAATCCTTTTCTGGTATGTCTGTTTCGTTTATTATTTCCTAAAATGTACAACATAACAAATACTTTATTAAAAGTACTACTGGATAATTAAATTAATCACTACGCACACTTTTCACATTAAGGAAGGTATTGAAACAATTGCATAAAGTTAATAAAATGCCTTGGACCTAGATTTAACTTAAGTATTTTTTAAAGTCACCAACGTTTGATTAATACGATTTAACCAAGGAAGCCCTCACTGCTAGGCGCTCATAGGTAATGTTAATAAATTGTTGTATTTTTAGTTCTGTTTGTGTAATATAAAACTAATAGATATAATTTACTAAAAATATACCCTTGAGGTTAGTTTAAATGTAAGTAATTCTTTGAATATAAAAGTTAAAGGCATCAAAGTTCAAATGTTAAACTAATTTAGTTCGTATAAATTCGAAAGTTTAAATACCAGCAGATATATAAAGCTATACAATAGTACCCAATGAGCAGAGACAACCTTGAGGTTAAAACTCACCCTTTAACCTTAAGGTTTGAATTCTTGGCAACGCACCTAAGATTTCTTCACGGTGAAATATAACCTTACACGGACTAGATTAAAAAAAATAGTTATTATACGTATTCGCAATTATTAGCGCGAAAGACTACGCCCAATTGCTCATATATATATATATATATATATATATATATATTTTTTTTTTTTTTTTTTGTTATAACCCAAAAACTCCACAGACTGATCGTCCGTGCCTTTTGTCACAATAGTTCTTCTTTTTTTTAACAATAAGTCTTTATTTCTTAGCTCCACGTTAGGCCATCGCTGTCACCCTGATAATTAAAGAAATCTTACAATTACGCTTAAATTGAGAGATTGACGCAATTGCTCATATTGACAGAAAACTCCAAGAAGTATCCAATAAGGGTCGATGAGATGTATGTAGACGTACCTCGTACGTGAGCCTCTCGCGCTTATTGAACAGCAGCAGCACGCACATCTGGAACGTGGACACCTGGATGATGTGGCGGCGCGGCGCGGGCGCGTGCGCGTGCGCGGCGGGCGGCGAGCGCGGCGGCGACGCGGGCGGCGCCGCGCGGAACGTCGCGTGCAGGTCCGCGCTGCCCAGCTGCGGCTGCAGCGACAGCTGCCGCCCCGAGTGCTTCGCTAGGTAGAAGCTAAGGGGGCGAAATTTTAACATGTAGCTATTTTGAAGGTTGCTAGTTTTTTTTATTAATTACTAGCTCTTCCCCGCGTCTTCGGCCGCCTGGTCAAAGCGAATTAACGTTAGCATTTGATAGCGTGATTCAGAACTTGCAAATTAATTTTACTAACGCCATCTAATCATAACGTCTGGACCTACTAAATATGTGTCAACTAACAAATCATAGATATTCTCATGGTGATGAGAGAGCGCGGTAAAAAATAGCCTACGTCACTCTCCGCCCTCCTAACTATCTCCCATCATATAAACCATATCAAATAATAGCTATGTGGCGACGTGAAAGAGGAACAAACAAACACACTTTCAAATTAATAATATTAGTATGTTTGTAATAGCAAACAGGCATGCAGCTTTTTTATTTTTTTCTCTATTATAATTTTGAAGTAACGAACAGACATGCAATTTGGCATGGTAAGTGATTATCCTTATTTCAAGCTTTATGAAGAACAATATTTTGGGTTATGTTGATACGGTTACCACTATTTTTTCGTATTGCATGAAAGTATTGGAATAATTTCATCATCAATAAAACTAAGTATTCCATTACCGACAGTTCTTACCCACGTTTTAATAAACAAAATATTAAAGTAGCATTAAAGCACGATAAATAAATACCTTCTAAACACTTCAAAGGCGCTTCTAGGTGCAGTAGGTATATTGCATTTGGGCGTGGCGCTCTGCGTGGGCCAGAACCCGGTGGTCAGCACGCGCACCGACAGATCAACGCCGTGCAGATTGGTCTAAAATACAAACATTTACATTAAGCGATAGACGTTGCCAATTTTATGACATTGTACATGATCATACCATCGTTGTGTTACCAGACAATGATAGCCTTTTTATGAATATAAGATTCAAAACCTTCGACTTTTAATTAAGAGAGACACTCTCATTTCGATATTTCAATAAAATCGTAATTAAAACTGGTTCAGTTATTTAGGAGCAATGAAGTAAGAGTTCCACACGGCATACTTTATAATTGACTTGATGATTTTGCCGTAACATATTTGAACACTATAACGAAAAGGTTAATTTACTTTCAACAGAGAAACAAAAAAAAAAAGGATTTACCCCAGATGAGAGCACATTTTCCTTAAACTCCTCCATGATTGTATTGGAGACTGTCATGTCCTTAAACATGCCTTCCAGCTTCGATGTGAATTGGCACCCGCACTCAGTCTGGAATAAAAAATGTATATAATGGAATATTCTACTCAAATACGTTATTACTGATGTCCTTATAGATGTTTACTACAAATTAACAAAAAACTTACAACATTATTATATTAATACATTTTTACTTATGCCCTTATAACAGTTTACAATTATTTATGCAGTGTAAAATAATGAAAAGTATGTTAGATCATTCGGTTACTAAAAATAATATTTATAACATAACTACAAACTATTTAATAATATCATTACAAGAACCTCACTACCATTTACATACATTTAATAATAATTATTATGTGATTCTAGATTTAATAATAAATATAGGTGTATAAACATAATTATAGAAATATGGTGATCATCTAATTTTACATAAACATTTTGTTTTATAAAATAAATGGTGCCAATTTAAAAGCTATCTTTGTTTCTATTGTATAATAACTTAGTAATATAATAATACATTTAATTTTAAGATGTTGTATTACGATCCTGTTTTACTTAAAATAAACATTATCTCAATTTTACAAATAATTTTATATTTTATAACATTAGTAAGTTGCATAATTTATTTTATAGAACTATAATCCTGCTTAAAGTCTTTTCACTTCTGCAAAATTCTTTACCTATCTACTTTATCTCAAAAGTTATTTTAAAATATATAGTGTCCAACAAACCATATGATCCTAATCTGATCTGTATAATGAGATGAAATTTAAATGAAAAAAGACTTTAAGCATGAATTCCACCTACAAGATTCATACAAGTCAGATAATTTAGGACACTTACGTCCACATTGGTAAAGAATTTTGCAGAAAGTTATGGGGGGGAAGGGAGGTGTACAGATGTGGGTTAGTCACAGGCCGGGGTCTCAATTTGCGAGACGTCGCCGATTATACAGTGGAAGTCACGCGGCTCCACGTCTCGCAACAAACCTTCGTTCTAGAATTGTAAACCAAATTATGTAAAGATCTGCTTTAAAGGGATAAATAATTATCAACTTAAAATAATGTTAATGTTCTTAATGTTCTGGGGAAAAATAATTCTATAGCTCCCCAGAGTTACTTTGTCTTACTACTGCTGTAAAACACTGACTAGATCTCAAATTAAGTTCTACTGAAAGGTAAAATTTGTAATTTTATTGGCTTCCTTGTATTTGGCCATATCAGTGTACATAAATATTATAGCATAAAATTCGTTAAGTAGTCCAATTATTTAATAGTCTTTTTTATTTGAAATTCTGACATATCATCATAATATACAAAAAAAATTATACCCTTTGCTGGCTACGAGATTTCCGACTGACTATGGATAGACTGAAGGGTTTAGGCGATAGTTTACTACGGATTACTAACTAAGGATTGGAAAAGTTACTTAGGAGCATGAAATAAAATATATATATCCGTGAATACTGTATGTATGTTACCTTCAGTTTGGAGATCATGTTCTTCTCGCTGTCGTCCGAGACGGACTTGTTGAGCAGTAGCCGCTTGGCGAGGTGCTGCTTGTAGTACCGCTCGAACACGTCCTTCTCCTGCAGGAACCTGAACAACACCATTGTCTTGTCCAACACCGCTTCGATCTCTTGTTCGCTCATCTGGAAAAACGTACCAAATTATTAATTTATGGCAAAAGAAAATTAAATGTATGTTAGGGTAAAACAGACATATTTAATCGAGAAATTTCTGTTCGTCCACAGGGATAACTCATTTCTTGTATCAGTATCAAAGTTTAATATACAAAATTAAATGAGATCATATATAACTTATGAAGGCGGCTGTGCCCGCTTCAGTTTACCTCGTTAATTTAGGTCATAAACTTTCGAATTTACATTATAAATAAGACAATCCAAAAAATAACACTTTTTCATATGTCAAGTATACTTTTTTTTATATGAATGAAGTAGCAAACGAGCATGTTATTCACCCGATGGTGAGTGGTTATTGCCGCTCATGAACTTTAAATAGAATATGGGTTCTATCTGAAGTCAATCACAGATGCATTGCTGGTGGCCTCATATAAAAGAGCGCCGACTTACTGTGTGTACTTACTATGATTGTGCTCTGTATGTTTGTAATTATATCTATCAGTTAAAACTGAATTAAGTGATACTCCCTCCCATTTTCTGCATTTAAGAACATAATAATTATGTTTCGTGAGTATACTTACGCCCTTTTCGCCTTTCTTTAACTTTCCATCAATGAACAGCGAGAGGAATTCCGGAGATTTGTTATTAAGGTTAAGGAAATATTCGAAGTCGGAGGCGATCATGTGTTTGAATATTTTGTCATTGTTAAAGGAGTTGTGAAGGAAATGGTCAAATCTGTCCTTAAGATCCAATAAATTCTGAAACAAAAGATTATTATAATTTAAAAAAAACGTACAGAAATACATTTACAATCTATTAGAATTAAATCACGCTATCAGGATTACTATTTCGGCTAAAAACCAGACAAGGTTCATAAAAGAGAAGTAAACGGAGCGTAAATAAGAATAAAGTCTATTATATCAAATGACTATATCCACTATTGTGTCATACTTAATTTTAGAATTGGGTTGACATTTAATTTTTTTTTACACATTTCTATTATTAAACCAATAAAAGGATTAAATGTATTCAATTTTATTAACATTAGTAACATTATAGTCAATGCGAAAGTACTTGGGGTTTTCCTTCATTAAATTGTGTCCAGACGGTAAATCCAGCTTACGGCCGGATTACGCGTTATGTAGTTCTTATTAGGTTTTTCTAGCCTCTCACATACTACAGCCGTATCAGAGGCCCGGATACTTCGGATCTCGAGGTTCCCCTCTTAGCCCGAGTTTTCAAGGGGTAATTACTCCCCAGCTCCTTATATTTTTGATCATACCATAGTTCTAGCTTATTCTAGCGGCTCCAACTGCTTTGATCACGTTTACCATGGTAATGGGAATCCCATGCGTTAATCCAGGTCATACACTGAGTTTCAAACTTTAGCAATACACAATCTTCAGTTTTTTTGATGCAACGCTAACAAACAGACATCTTTAACTTTAAACTTTACAATATCAATAAAATAAGGAGAAAATACTGAAGAAACATCAACCCTGCCGTTAGAATAGGCTTCACGGCGCATCTCAACTCTACACCTTACCTGCACGAAAGCGATAGCGTTAGAATTATGATGCGTGTCAGATCTTTACAAACTTTCATCATTATAATCTCAACAAAATAAGGAGAAAATACCACAGAAATATCAACCCAGCCGTTAGAATAGGCTTCACGTTTCTAGTCTACACCATAATTACCTGCACGAAAGCGATAGCGTTAGCATTATGATGCGTGTCGGTGACGAGCGCGCGGCCCTGCTCGCGGAGGTGCGCGGACACGGCGTCGGCCACCGTGCGCAGCCCCTCCGGCACGCGCGACAGCAGCTTGTACACGCACGCCAGCTCCGCGGTGCGCGTGTGGAGGAGCATGTGCACCACGCCAGAGTTCTCCATCTGTAATAGTACACCAATTATTATTTTATTTACAGGCATACATGATGTAATAAACATAAAGAACGCTTACAACTAATAATAAGCGCAAAGGTACTGATGTTGTTTTAAAAAATCTCTTCTAGCAGACTCGAGATTGCAGATTAATACAAGGTAGTAGTGCGCACACTTTGATCTGAAATATGTCAAGGTGATCATTCACGTTACAACGGTCGCACGGACTGTCGCACGAACTACGGTCGTATGCGACAAGTTCGATCGTGAATTCGTGAATGGCTTGGTCCTAAGGCGGACTGTACGACCAAGGTCAAGTCGCAGGTCCGTTGAAGTATTCAATTTGAACTGTTGTTGCGACAGTGCTTGCGGCCATTGTAACGTGAATGCCCACCTCATGTTACATTATAATGCATGAATGAAACAAAAACGAAACGAAAAAAGTATGATGATGCAGTAATAGATACAAAATATTCCATTAATTTCTATCACTTTTTATACGAAATAACGAATTAATTACTACGTTTAAAAAATACCTCAGTACCCACAGTATTACAAGAACTTCTAATCCATATGATTATATCGGCGCAGGAAAATGAACTTGTGGTATCACGAAAAATATTTTTTTTACTAGAGCAAAAAAATTTGTATGAAATATTCATAAATTTTAAATTGTATATACTAGTATCTTATGTTGTAAAATAATGAATTATCAACTTAAAAGAACTAATATTACCTGAATTATAAAACTTCTATATTTTTTAAGTCACAACGAGTTTTCTTCCCCGAGCCGATATACATGAGAAAAGAAAACAAAGAAACAACTGTTCTAGCGCACTTGAGTACAAACAACGCATCAAAACGCACCTCGACGATAGTCTTCATGTGGCGCTCGATGAGCTCGTGCTCGAGCACGGCGACGACGCGCGGCTCGGTGCTCTCGTCGAGGTAGTGGCGCGCGCGCTCCGCCTCCTCGCCGATGCGCGCCTCCACGCGCCCGATGTACACCGCCGCGCTGTTCTCCGCGAGGAACTTCTGAGATTCCATCTGCGTTGCGATGTTTCGTTGATTAATAATAATATTTATTTATTTATGATTTTAGAATTCTAGAAATTCTAAAAGAATTCTATAAGAATTCATAAACCGCATATCGTGAGTACCCGTTAAGTATTATAATTATTTATTTATTTAAGGTCACTAACGCACTGTACACCATTACGTTGGTTAACATTAAACATAATATGGCTTATAATTCTAGGCGCCAGTACAATTACTAGTGACGACAATACATTACAACATTATTATATTAACGACTTTATTTTCTCAAACATGCAATATACAATTATAAGGGTGTATTTACATATTAAACCAAAACAATGTATTTGTATATAATGAGATAGGCACATAGAATTTTAGAGACAAAAGGAGGTGGCTCAGCGTTTGCTAACACAGAATCGGGACTCCGTGCAGCGCTGTTTTTCAGCCACATCCTTGCCCTAAGTTGTTATGCAGGAGTAGTGTCCGCCGGGATCAGTCTTCGCATTCTTAATTAAGCTTTGATAGAATAGATTAGTATTTCCACCGTGTTTGGGATCTAATCGCTCCAACCGCCGTAGTAAAACGGTAATGCATTGATGATTTTTTAGAGATACATACAAAATTCATGCAATTATTCATTATTTGAGCTCACAGCACAGAATATCCTAGTTTGGGTTCCTGACTGATGAAACTTGTAACCTCAGTACATATGACTGCGTGAATTAAGTTTTAATAGTCTGAGATCCAATTGCACTGACTCCAGTAATAAGACGGTAATTCATTGGTGATGAATCAAAAGGACATAAAAAATGCATCATAGCAAGATTCATGATTTCAAAGTTGAAACACCAGATAAGATCCAAGCATTGTTACATTTTAATTGTTAGAAAACAATAGCTTACTATATTCACAAGCCTTACTTAGGTTTCCTTGTGTTCCTCATAATTTAGTATTAGTCAATTATAAGATCATCAATCTTGGAGTCATATAGAGTCATATAGGTGGCAATTACTTTTATACTCTGTGACTATTGTAGTGTCATAACAGTCTTAGTCTCATGATACTCCACTCTGATAACCTTTACACTTAGCAGAGCTACACAATGAAACACCTTCTGATATACAAAAACGTGAAATACCCTATAAAATTCAGCCGACTGGTGCAAGAAAGGTTTCTCAAAATCCTCCTCGTATACGGCGCGCGAGTTGATGCCGAGCACCATGAGCATCTGGCACGCGTTGCGGATGGCCAGCCGGTCCACCACCTCGCCGCGCCGCTCGCGGGCCACCAGCTCCAGCAGCGTCTGACGGAGGTGGTCGCGGATGCAGCCGTAGCGTACCACCTGGTAGACGTCAATATGGATTAACATTTTTCACAGATACGTTAAAATTTGGTTCAGTTAGAAATCTTGTATTCAAGTATCAAAGAAATATGTAAAAAAGAGCTTTTGTCATTAGTACATCATGTGGTCAAAACAATAAAAGTATTATGTATATTATATATTTTATTTAAGTTCCCAATCTAGAATTGCAGTATAGAAGTGATAACTTATTTATATCCTATATTGAAGAGACTCAAAGGATTTCTATTTGTAATATTTTGGCAATTGTGGGCACAATTTTCAGATAAACAATATCATTGATTGTCTCTCAGATTCCTTCCACTGTGATATTAATAATGCAATATAAAATATCCGAAAATTTATCTAAACCTTATGACAAAATTTCACATTGACATTAGAAGGTTTGTTATTTTTTTATCCATGCTACAATTTTATGATACAATAATTAACATATTCGTGATAATTTACCTGATCTCTAAATATGATAAGCCCCAAATTGTAGACATTATCTACATCATTCTGTTGTACATATACTCTATCCATGTACATTAGTATATCACGGATCATCACCATGCTAGTTTGATGGTCTGTCCAGGCATTGTTTAGAGTCTGGAGGAACCCATTGTATAATGAGTTTAGAACATCCTCTCGAACCTGAAAATATTGAGAGATTGTTATACAGCAATTAAGAGCGCAAAAATTAAATAATTATCTTTTATTTGAAAGCATTGATTTTAGTGTGATACTAATCACTTGAAATTCAATTATGCTATGAAGTCTAGTTATAAACAAAAAAGAATAGGGAGTTAATTTCATACCATTTTCTTTTTATTTTAGGATACAAGTTTTTTGCAAAGTGCCATACTAGACACTATAGACTATATTACAGGTCTACTAAAAATGTATACATACAAACACGCTTTCTACACTCATTATCTCCTATGTCATGGGTACCATGGACACACACAAGACGAATACACAAACACCCAGACCCAGATCATGAACCTAAACGCATCAGTCAGATACTTGTCTGGCCAGGAATAAAACTCGGGACCACTTAGGTCATCAACATATATATAGAAAAAAAGTAGCTACATAAAAAAATATAATTAAATAAACCTGAAGTATATAAAATTTATATTACCTTAGTTTCAAGGTGATGAGTGACCACTTCTTTCAAGCCGGTGTATAGTCTTTCCCCATGCTTATGTAGTACCATAGTATATGCATTTCGATAGAGTTCCTCGAAGGAGAGGCCAGAGTTATTCTTCTTTTGAATTTCTTGAATCGCATTTTTGAGTAAACTCCAAATACTCTCTACATACTTCTCATCCATAGTCATCTGTAATAGAAACATCAAATAACTTGCAATAAAGCATATTTCAAAAAAGGTGGAATACTTCATAGTTCAATCTTGAAGGTACAGATGGGTCAGTAAAGGAAGAGACAGAGAGCGGAGGCATTTTAACTTAGTATCCAGGTTTAACAACACCAAAATCACATCTGGAAGTAATTAGCAATGTCCATAGGCAGAAGCAACTACTTACCTTCCAGTAGTCTGTAGTTGGAAAACCGAAGATATTTAAATTATGGTATTAAAGAAATAAAGTGATCTATCATAACTGGTAATAATGACAAAAATATATATTATGTTTCAAGTAGTACAGTAAAAGCTCCCTAATTGTGAGGGTTATGTTACACCCATACATCGGGAATTCAACATTTCTGTAAACAAAAACGACCAGCACTACTCCAAGAAAACCAAAATGCAGAGGTTGCAGTACCTTACTTGTACAAACTACATCCTCAAATAATCATATACCAAAAAATGGTTAAAAAATTTTAACCTGAGAATACTGATATATACATATTGCGAAATTGTTGTCATATTGTGTGTATGGTGCCATTCGTTTTAAATTGATGACAGTGATTTGATTTGATGGATTCAAGAAAAAATACTCATAAAGAATAATTTGTGTATTTATAAAAATGAAGAAAACAATAGGTAAGCTAATTTACTCTCCGTAAATGCACTTAGTAAGAATCGAAATACATAATTACATACCCATGTGTCTGGATACATTTGATAATAAGGTTCAGAATAGTTCCACACTTGAAATTTTCGAGTCATCTTGTGTTTATTTACTTTTACTGCTATATAAACATTGTAGATTATAAATGAAGCGGTAAAAAATCATGAAACAATACTTATCCAAAAAATACTTTGCAATATTTATCTTTTATAGATTTTCACTCTTGTCAAATAAAATGATGATTATGACATATTGAATATATTTTGTTCTTAGTTGATTTTAACATTTACTTTCTAAATTTAAAGGACTGTCAAATTTTATTGAATTACCGCGTTAAAAAAATATCTCATTTTTTATTTATTGTGTTATACTGTTTTGACAATTCTTGTTATGCAAAAAAAAAGTAAAATCATTGTACAAGATAATATTGCCATCATATCAGTCACTCATAGTATTATGATCTGCAACCATGACTAGTCTTGTTGGTACTCACTACAACTAGGCATGTTTCCTTGTCATCAATTTGAGGAATTAAGAATTGGCCTTGATAAAAATTTTCTCTAAAAGAGTAGCAAGAGCAGTAGGAAGTAATAGGCTATGTACATATTGTTATACCTGGTTTAATTAGGTTATTAGACTTGCATATCGTCAGTGGAAAGGAAATAATGCTAAAGCACCAAAATAGCATTTGTGGAAAATAAGGCTTGAAGTTGCTTTTTATATATAAAAAAAAATCATGTCACCTTTATTTTTGGCGGGATCTTGTTGTTGGGAGTTCATACTACTTAACATGATTCCACCAAAAATAAAAGTGACATGATTTTCCCTGTAAAAACATACTTCTAACCTCATTTCCCACAAATGCTATTTTGGCACTCAAGCATTTTTTCCTTTACACTGACGATAAAATTAAATGTTTAATCATACAATCGGCTACACCACTTTACATTCATTTTGTTTATAGCACAAATTAATGTTTTACTTGCTAACAACAACAGAGTCATCAATCAAACTGTTCCTGAGTGAGTCTTTCATAAAGTATTGAAAAGAATGATAGTCAGCTACCATAGGTAGCTGAAAATATTATGGTATGCTCAAACAAATTTGTCACATACCATCAATGACAGTCATTGGTTTGCCATACCTGGTGTAGACAATAGAGTAGTGATTAAATATTTTTAAATTTCCACACATTTCTCACTTTTTTTAAATATTCCTAAATCATAACACTTACGTAAATATTTAAGTAATTAAGGATATAAAGATATTTAGTGCATCAACTGCCATGGGGGTCACCAGTGACCGGCATCATACTAATCTGCTTACAATGCAGAGAATGCCAATGTAATGTACAGTTAGTTAATGTAGAGGGCATATATTGAAATTATTGCAGATATAACTGTTGATTTTGTTGTGGGGACAATAAAGTTTATTATGTATCTCTTTTTCTTTTTTTCTTTAAACCCAGATCGGAACAGCTCCCTAACATATCAATAGGACTGTCTTAATATATTAAGCAGTATCAGTTACTATGCTTATGACATTAAAACAATAGAGAATTTAAATACCTAAATAAGAATCTACAACAATTAATTAAAATGGATTACTATCACATTTTATGTCCTTTTTACGATAAAAATAAAGAGTTCATAATAACAGTACACTGCAGTTTCAACCATGTTTAAGAAAATGTAACAAAACTAGGTATAGTTTGTGATAGAGTGCATGGATTTTAATAAAATTAAATTTGTACTATTAGTTGACGTATTTTTTATAACAAACATTAACGATGTACAGATATGCTAAACTTTCATTTATATTTTAAGTATGGACTATTTTTTTCTAAGTGGATGCAAGCTTTGTGACATACTTGTGTGAAGACATTGTATAAATACATTGCAGCGAAGGGCTAAATTAAAAAACAATCTCAGAACGTAAACGACTTACGGGAAAGGCTCGGATCCTCATCTTGCCCGGTTTATCCTTCGGCAACGTACTCTTCATCATTGCGACAACGTTAACACGCTCGTAAGATCACTGTTTTTATAATTATTCTTTTATTTGCAGTCGTAATAATACTTCATTGTTATTCTCACATCTGAAATAAAAACGTAGGTAAGTTTAAAAATTACGAAAGCAAATGTCACTCAAACCCGAATGCTGTTTGACGCGGTAGGTACTCCGGATAGCATTGTGTCATTTTCAGCATAAATTATTGTCCCAATAAACAATCGCTTTCCAGTTTCATAAACGTAAACACGCACTAAAATTAATAATAATGGCTAACAGCCCATATTGGAAATAATAAAAAACAAATGGACGGAGGCGAAAGGAGCAAATAAAATAATCACTCTCTCGTTCTTGCATATACGTAGTGAAGTCTTTATTTCACTTTTCTAGATCTTAAAATCAAAATAAATGACATCTATCTTATCAAACGTTCGTTATAATTGTGAACAAAAACAAACACTTTACTGTTTTTAGTTAAATATTTCTATTGAATCAATTTCTTTACGCTGAATTGTTTTACTTACTTCATTCCAGTCCAGTGTATGCAACTTGACGTTATAAAAATATGGGGTTACCATTTTACCAACATATACACAAACAGAGTTATTTTTTTACAATTGGGATTATGGTGTTGCAGGCCAATATTTTCGATATTCAGCCAATTTCTTTATAAACTTATTTTCATAACAAATTAACAATATTAGTTCTAGGCATGCCCGTTATCGAGTTTCGGTTATCGACATCCGAGTAAGTAGTGATAAAATGAAAACTAACTAAATTTATAAATGCTATTTTATGATAAATAGAAGCATTGGTGGCCAAGTGCGATTGGTCCACCAATTCGCACTTGGCCAGTGCGGTGGACTATGGCCTAAACTCTCTCATTCCGAGAGAAGACCCGTGCCCAGCAGTGGGACAGTAATGGGTTGACGACGAAGCGTAATGGCGAAATCCCACGCTAACCACGCTAAGTAAAGGTCACTACAATATTTACATATTGTAGTGACCTTTTTATGTTCATACAAAACAAAAGATTTATTAAAATAGAAAAAAAAAAACAAGAAATTTAATAACGATCGTTTATAGTCGGTGGTGGTCAGTTTTTACTTATAATAAAAGTCGTTGTATAATATATAGTAACGCCATCTGGAAATGAATTGTATCACCTATCGTGATACAATACCACACCATTTACAATCCGTGTTACTTAGTAATATTTGCCACAGATGGCGTTATAGTGACGTAAAAGAAACTATCGCTTGCTTCTATTTCACAAATAATGTCAGCTAAAAATATTTCGATGCGTTGTGACGAAGTTTTGATATAATAAAAAAGAGCGCTAACTTCTTTGTTTGCGAAGAAACATCTGTGATGTTTACTTGATTTATGTATGTCCAAATTCCATATATCTGAATGAGAAGACAAACTTATTATGAACCTTAAAATAGTAAATATAGCTTACGTCTCTACTTCTTCCTTGAATGGATGAAAGTATAAGTCGACGTATTTATTATATATATATATATATATATATATATATATATATATATATATATATATATATATATATATATATATATATATATATATATATATATATATATATATATATATATATATATAATATATATATATATGGAGTACTAACCATTTAAGGAGTTATAATCAGACCTGGTTATAACCTATTTCTAAGGAGATCAGGTCGTCCCCAAAAAAACTTCCATTTTGTTTAAAACCTTTTAATTTGCATAGCAAATGAATTCCTGTTGAAAGGAATTTAGAATATTGCTATACAGATGTTTATAAAGCTCATATCTAGTATCTACAGAACAACAAAGATTAATTTTAAAATAAATAAATTTTAAATAACGTTATTCAGTTTACTTTGTAATAAGGCCTGTTACTTACATCAATCGCTTTGTGTTTGCAAAGGTTAAATATGGTTTTGATATTTTTTATTGCTTTGGCATTATTTGATAATTTTGTAATGAAGTTTTCAATTTGTAATGAGATGCGTTACTTAC
Organism: Spicauda simplicius; assembly: GCA_949699795.1. Taxonomy (NCBI): domain Eukaryota; kingdom Metazoa; phylum Arthropoda; class Insecta; order Lepidoptera; family Hesperiidae; genus Spicauda; species Spicauda simplicius. The sequence goes on from OX453064.1 coordinate 11,097,486, forward strand.
ATAGAGGACTTATCTACTCGGTATTTGTAAAAGTTAAATGTGGCTATGATATTTTTTTATTATTTTATAATTACTTAGCCGATTATTGCGTTTCTTCGATCTCTACATTCAGTATTTACTTTAATACATGGTCATGATGGAATATCAAACCAATAGGTAACTAGATCGATGATAGTCGTTTTGTAGCTACTTAATTATAATTAGGTACTAATGTATTTATCGAACTTCTTATTTCACATGTGAGACAGGATAAAGTTAAAATTAATTAAAAACTGGAACAATTTATTATCATCTAAGACAAGGGAAAGTTGTTAATAAGTTACCTAATGGTGGTTCGTTCTTTCATTATAATAATATATTTAAACCTTTAAAATTGTGGGGGACAAACACGCTTTAGAAATATATTGCGTTAAAATATCTATTTCATTAGTATTTTAGGTTTTTGTTACCAGACCGTAAGTCTAGCAAATTGTAATTAAGGGTAGGTACGGTGGATTTTGACGGTAAGTAAAAAAACAAAATAACATTGTGTTGCAAAAATTTGTATTTATAAAAAATTAGGAAACCATCTTACAGTACTTTACAATAAATATTATATAGGTGCTTTTAATCGCATAATATAAAAAATATCCTAATTTTAGAGAATTTGACTAAATAAATATTGTACTTAATTAGATACTAACTTTTAGTAATTGTTATTCAATCCTCCAATCCTTGCAACTGCAGTATCTTTATGGACTTTTCGATTAGGTAGAGAAGTTTAATTTGTGTAGAAAAAGGCTGGTCTATGCTCTATGCCTCCTGTAAGGTATATTAAACAGACCAAGATTGTTCTTGTTCCACATTTTTGGAACCTGGTGTCGTAATATTCAACGTTTTAGGAAAATATTGTTTCTTATAGTACGCTATAAATACAAATTACATTAAAAACACGCTAACAGTGCAGTGTAGTTTAAAATAGTGAATGGAACCCCGTCTACCACTTAGGAGCGTTAAGAAAAAGAGCTAATAATAATTTGACACAATTTTGACTTTTATTTTTAAAGCCTATATTACAAATAGATACTGTACAATAGCGTTTGAAATAATTATAATTGTACTGTTGTGATTTACTTTTCTCTATGCTATGAGGTCTTTCTCTTAAATATAACAAAAACAAATTTTAATTCACATTTTTCTTGAAATTTATATAAAAAAAAACAATAAAAGGTACTTAATTCAAATATTTGAAATTGTTGGAGAACTTCCCATATTTTATTTTCTTTAATATAGGCACTGCTTCGCAAGGATGATTACTTGTGATATAAAGAATAAGAAAAAAAATAAAGGAATTTAGGTTTATGATTATTAGAGTTATAATCGTAAAGTAGAGCCGGAATTTCAGATTTGTAAAATAATAACCATTCCAATTCTAAAAGAGGACCCATTCTCAAGAGGCATAAAAATCCCGAATAATCTGCCAATGGTAGGGTTGCCGTATAATATGAAGAATCGTAGTATATTCATGTCTATTATAATATAGGTACATTGTAGAAAAAATCTATTAAAGGATTGTACGAAGTTCACTTTCATCAGTATTTTTGCTAGAAGTCATTTTCCATATATAGAAATATAAAAATGTACCTGCTGTATTATCCTACATTCAAATATATCGATAACATAAATGGATAATAAATAGGTATATTATGTTACCTGAAGTTTTTCTGTAAGAAATACATTTTGTCTTCGGATGAAGACAGTGACAACCCTAACCAACGGTGAGACAGTTATGATGAGTAAGAATGATAACAGAAGAAACGTTATTTATTGTTATGAAACCATTAGGTACCTATATTAAAATGAAAGTAATCTTTAAAATGTACTGATTTCAGAACAATAAATAAAATTATAAATTACCTACTGCGGCTTGCTATTTTGTGGTATGAATATTTGACAATTTTAATTTAATGTGCAGGATAACATAATCTGATTTACATTATAAAAAATATTGATAACGATTAATGGTAACAATTAATAAAGTAGATAGTAGGTACTACTCGACCAAAACAATTAGGCGCACGACAGTTGAAACGTCATTAGAACTAGGGATTTCCCACCCCGATACGAAATATATTCTATTACGAAATACCAAAAGTATGTAGCTATATCATTATTAAAACATACACCATAGTGATGTATTTTCAATAGTCGAGTATTTAATAAAGCACTTTCATGTGTTTAATATATTCGCAGACATTTCATATTTTCTTTCTTTTTATGTGTGAGAGAGACTGATGCCTGTTGCAGCACACATTCGATTTTCGACTTGGGAAACAGGAATACTGAGCCCAATACTCTTCTGTTGTTAAAAAAAATCATATTTTTAAAGTAAGACTCCTTTCTCCTCCACGAATAGTCTTTTTCCTACCCATTTTGAGGTTTATTGACGAATAAACAACTAATTTAATAATAACTTTAAAAATTCAACAATCACTCTTTAAACCAACATTATAACGAAATAACATTAAACACGTATTGGCTTACGTAAACACCTAGACCTAGACCTAGGGGATGCGCGGGGTAAGAAGCGAGATGCGGGGTATTGAACCACTTTTGTTTTATGCGCCTAATTGTTGTGGTCAAGTACCTAATATTTTATATATCGTTAGTATAGATACTAACGGTATGTACCTAGTAGTGATGTAACGAATGTCATTATTAGACATTCGCGAATGCGAATGCGAACGCGAATGCTGGTTCTTTTTAGTTCTTGGTGAGAGCCGGAGGATATAATTTGAAGACGTTTTTTTTAGGTTGGCAAATTGAAGTTCGATTTCAATTTGGATACATCTGGCGACCCTTTTGTGAAGCAATGCAATTCAATATTCGCAAAATATTCGCAAAAATTTTTGCGAATGCGAATGCGAATATTCGTTACATCACTAGTACATACATTTATGAAAGCACTTATCGAGAGATTTTTGCTGGTCGTAATTGCGCTTATTTATTTGTTACTTACATATTTACATTTTTGTATTCGTTTTAACAGTAGGTAGCTATATACATCTAGGTTAGGAACTAATATTTTACGATTTGCGTATTTTAAAAACATGCATTTTCTGAGAATTTAATAAAAATAGCAATAAAAATAAATTAATATAATTTATATTTTTTTGTATTATATGCGTTATGGACACAAGATAAAGTTACATTACCCACAATTTCGACAAATTGTTACATTATATAGTCGGATTATTTCATATTATTAGTTATAAGAATGGCTAAGGTTACATTTTTTTATTTAAAATATATAACCATGAGAGTGTTACTTATTATGCGGATCACAATCGAAGGAAGCGTATTTATTCGTTGTAAGCTGGGTGGGCGTGAATCACCCATCGCAGTAGGAGAAGGATTAAAAATACTGTTGCAAAAAAGTAAACTATGACCCGGAGAGTTTTCTCTGAATGCTGGTCCCGCTCGCTGACTCGCAAACGCTCGATAAGTCCGTCCTGAAATATGATAAATAAGGTTTAATTTTGTTTACATTATATTGAAGTATTTTTTGCATATAAATTTGATGTAGAGTCGTAGAATAGAACAGTAATAGCTTAATCAAGTGTGTATGCCCATTCCTCGTTTGATACTTCAATCAGATAACGAAAAATATAGATAGTGCTCGACCTTCGACTCCTGATTATCCGGAAGAATACGATCTGAAGAGGAAGCCGTACCAAAGTGTCGTATTTGCATCTAATTGACATCGAATTCGCTTAAGGCAAAATAAATAAGGTCGGCAGTTAAGGATCAACCCTTTTGTACGGGATTCAAAATTAGTTTGGACTTTTGACAATCTCATCTACATCCAAATTTCTCGTATTCATTGGAGCTGGGGATTGTTAGACAGAATTTCGGGTAGCTACTCAGCAAATGATTAGATCTATTTTGAAAAAGGGATAGATTAAAATCTCCGAATGGAAGTAATTTTATTTTCAAGGAATAATAGGGTTTTTAACATAGCTTCTATTTGCAATTACATCATACGATGATCACAACTTTAATTTTGAATCTTGTAGTCATATCAGAAATAACGCAAGTGCTATTGGTTTCGAAAAAATTGCGATCTTGATTGATTTCAAAAGATAATATAGACGAAGAGCACCAGAGGTTGCGATGAAAGACGTAGGTATACTTAGCACTTACAGATGCATGATGCAGATAAGATATATTTGCTAATTAACTGCGAATTCGCTAATTAATGTTGCATTTTATGCTAATTTAATTATAATTAATCATTATGAATTTATACCCATCCACCGTGAGACGCAATCCAAGAGCCAGGTTCCTCGTGCAAGAGATCGGCGATGGCAGCCGCCGGGGCCGCTACTAATTCTAGAGCCGGTTCTCCTTCGGAAGCTTCGGCTGCTTCCCTTGCTAACGCTCCACATACACAATAAATAGCTGCTATCTGAAATATACTGTTCATTTTCATAACAGTCCAATTCAAAATATGTATAATTCTAAATTCTTACGTTTAATTTAATGACACTTTTGAGGCTGAATGATATTGTACGGTAGGTACCTTAAAACAAACCTAGTTGTCTATAAGTTAGTATATAAGAGTTTACACGTATCTGTGCGTAGTTAAAAATAAAAAAAAAATCGGAAGTCGATATATTATGTGCTATTTTGGGAGGCCTTGTTGGGTTATTGAACCTTATCTTGTTTGTTACCTTAGACCACGTAATGTTTTCCCGGGTAATACGTCGCGCTAGAGCGAGCGCTAGTTCCGATAGGGCGGTGTCGGAGCGTAACATGGCGGACGGTGCCCGCGTCGCCTGGCGGGCGACGTAGCGGAACGCGTCGGGACGCTTCCTCTCGAGCGCCGCGCACAGCGCACGCAGCGCCGCGAACACACCCGTCTCAGCGTTGGTCATAGCCTCCTCTGGACACTCAGTTTCCAACATACGTTGCAGTCTCTTCATGACTATTTGCTACGGAACAATATATCTGAATATTAAGAAGATAAAGAATTCATCCTAATTCTACTGCGGCAGTAACATCATTTTACAATTATTTCAGAATTCCTACCTATACACCTACGAGCTAATAATTTGCTAATTATTTTTAGGGTTTGTATTTATAAATTATTTTATGTACTACTCGTATCTGTGTATTATTTTGATATACAATGTTTATAAATATTATGGCAAACCGTGTAGTCGAGTGGTGACTCTACCACCAGTCTGAAATGTGGGTTGGGTTTAATTCCTAGCCAGACAGATATTTAATTGTAATAAAGAATTTAGATTTCTTTTCTAGTTCTGGTTGTTTTTATGTAGTTATACTTACTTACAGATTTTTTTAGGACACAGGGGTATGGGCGTATAGGTTTAAACCGTATTAACAACTACCTAAATGTAAATCAGATAACGTTCTTACTTTATTATGGCAATTTGCAGATCTTCGTATTTGTGTTTTAATGTATTGTATGCAGAGGGCGCGTCCTTGGCGGACGATTTGCGGTTTGACCTGCGTGGGGGAGGCGAGGCACCAGCCGATGGTGGCTGACAGACGGCGGGAGACGGCAGCGGCGGCGGCGCTCGACACCATTGTGCTGAACCGCCGTTTCGTCCGGTCCAGGGGAGATAACGATCGAGATGGCGATGAACGCAGGATATCTTAAAATAAAAAGCACAATAAACAATCTACCTAATCATGTAGGTACATAATATTCTTACGAATAATGTACAAAGATGATTGAATATCTACTTGTAACTCAAGGGAAAAGAAACGTTAGAGAAGTAACTTAACAATTAATTTTGGCGCCGGGAAAATGAATAAAAAAATAATACTATAAAACTCTTATAATATGTACATTTTTATACTGGCCTATTTCATAGCCTTACTTTGATATTCATATATCAAAATAAGGGGTAAAAATATTTCTACCCCTTATTTTCTTCTCACAAGGGCCATGATTAAAAATTATGCTGCGTAAGTCACTCTAACGATAAAGACGAATCCAACTACAATGCAATTATGTTAGATTCCATTTAACCGTTTGGCCTGTACATCGTGTCAAAGAAATGGACATACATAACTACACTCCAAAATATTACTATCCATATGACCCATGACAGGTAAAATATAACCTACCGGGTACGCTGCCAAATGTCTCTGCGCCGGGCAAGGCGGTGAGCGGGCTGCTCATTTTCCTGCGCGGGCGCAGCGGCGGAACGAACTCGTCGTCTTCTTCGCCATCTGGAGGAGTGACGTGTATTGCGATGTTGTTGTCCTCGACAGATTTCTTCCCAGCTGAGTGCCATCGCGTATCTGTTAGAGGCCCTATCTGAAATTCAAACAGATCGCATTAAAAAAAATAAACATGTTAACACGTTGAAAATACTGAGAATTAATGGGCCAATACTCTGCATGAAGCTTTTGCAGGGATTGGTCTTTGTGGATACTTTATCTATCATATTCAGTTTTAGCGATTCTAATATATCTTAACAATAGGTTATCTTTTTGAATAATGTACATTTTATTTCCAATGTATATCCACATTAGCTATGATTTGTGCTCTACAATTTCTAAAATGGATACCTATGCTTACGTGGAAATTTTAATATATGGTATGGAAATGTAAAATGAGCACGTAGTGCGCTTGAAAAATTATTGTAGTTCATAGACTGCAGAGGTTTCTCTTCTGTACAGAATTTTAATACATACTATCCGAAACAGAAGCAAAACTACAATGGAATAAATGATTGTGCACTTGGTAACATTGCATGCCACTCTATTGTAAGTCAGTTTAATACTTTGATATTCTTGGCCGCACCTCCTTATGTGTCCCACTGTTGGGCAATGATCTGTAGGCCCAGAGTTGAGAGGCTACGGTTAGAGCGTCTACGATATAAGCCGTCCATAATGGTAAAATTAAAAATATTCACGATTTGATCTAAAATATACCTCCCCTTTACATAACTTACACAATGTGCTACTATCATTTGACATTCATATTTTACGAAACCCATTTTCAGAAAGTGTAGGTACTATAATTTTGGTGAACAGGTGTTCTCTCGAGAGATTTAGTTCCTTTAGCCGGGTAAAACAGTTTAACATATAACGTTCTTGTACACGTAAAATTTTAGAAAGAGTTAGGATGTGAGGTGTCTGTAAACATAGATCTATCTAGAATACCTACATGGTTATTTAAATTAAAAGATTGCTGACCATTTAATATATGCGATATAGATGTTTCTCCACATTTGATATTCCACGCAAATCATTAAAGTAACCTACGTTAGTGCCTACGTTAAGGTAATATTTTAGGTAGCCTATCTAACTTTCAAAAGTCTACATAATTATCTACTTAAGTAGTATAATCAATGATAAATACATATGTAGGTAACATGTGGGGCTACGCCTGTTCTTCCTCGAAACAGTGGCCAAAATCACATTTCAGGCTAAAGTCAGAGATATCAGTAAGGCGTCCAAAGTTAATACAGCAACAATGCACTTGTACCCTACTTGTATCCTTATTTTTTGAGTCACTTAGGGAGCCCTTAGTAGATACTACTTGCTAGTTTATTACATTTCTTCAATACAATCATTGTTTCCGTTTTGGGCAACCATTACAAAGGATAGCGTAAGGCATAGCCGAAAATAAAAACTTTTTAACAAAATATATCGACTGACTTCCATGTCACAAAAAAGTAAAAAATAATTTTTAATTTTAGTTTAGAATATTCTCAGTACTTAGTACATAGTTCCGAAGTTGGCGCTTAACTAATTTTGCTGGATGACGGCGATGAAACTTTGTCTTATATGAGCGAATTGAGAAACCTCCTCCTTTTTTGAAGTCGGTTAAAAAACGTGCAATGTTTGAGGAGACAACGTAAACATTGATTGTTGTGAGGAATAAAAGTAAACTAGTACTAAGGGTACAAATGTTTGTGGACTGCAGTGACAATATTAAATCGGTTGCATATATGGCGCCTATTTGGTATGCAACGCGGCCGCCGTACATATAGTGGCCATCAAGTGCTGCAATACATTTGCTTTTTAACCGACTTCAGCGTATGTCATAAAAGTTTTAATTTACCGTGAACCTTGGGACTATGTACTGAGTACTGAGTATGTTCTAAACCAATATATATTTCAATTATTTTTAACTTTTTGGTGGCATGGAAGTCGGTTGATTTTTTTAAATTTCTTTCATCTACTCATACGGCTATAGATCATTGAACACGACAGTCAGTATTTTGTTATTAACGTTACGATACAAAAATATACACGACGAATAGATAACCTCTTTCCTTTGGGAAGTCGGTTAAAAAGGTCGGTCAAAAGGGTGTACCTATTCTGTGTTAGTTTAATGAAGGCCCTTTTTCCATCTCGTATTGCATGAAATCAACCGTGTGGCGTTGTCGTTTTTGAACAGGAAAGCCGATTAACTGTCGACTTAAGTTGTCGAATTTGAGAAACAAATTTAAAAATCCTTTTCATTTTTGTTGATGTAAGTTGCAAAATTACAATTTCTCATAATAATATAATACTTACAATACCGATCATTATTATACGAGTAGGTCAGCCACAATACATAAAAACCTGCAATGATTCAAGTATAATCGTCTAATAATAAAACAGCCATAATAATTTTAATTACGTTGCGTACCAAAACCATTTTGTTTTATTTCAATTTAAATGCTAATGCCATTTTAACGTACATACCTACCTTTTCATCTGTAATACGAAAATCAACAAAAATTATACGTAAAAGTACAATCAACAATGCATGTCATACATTCTTTCAGTGTATGTCATAAAAATCCTAATTTAGAATCAAACCGTTTCAACCTTTCTATGTTTACATAACATGGTTTTAAAGGCGTCTGTATTAGGTGTCTACATAAAGCAGTTAATGTTTCCTTTCATTTGTTTTCTAACTTTGGAACAATTACTTTGTACATGTTCTGCTTTGTCTTATTTATTTTGCTTAAGAATTGTAATCATTGGTTTCTTGATTCCTATATTCTTGCTTGAAATAACCTTGATATTAGGCCCGTACACTTTTTAGATTGTAACATTTGCATCTATTTTAAATCACGGTGCGTTCCATACTTTAGGGATATCAGAATTTCGAACAGCATATAAAATAGAGATAAACAATAGTACACGTGTGAACGTTTCCACGTGAAAAAGTATTAGATTGTGTACACGGAAAATCAATTTAACTCAGTCGATGTGAAACGACTAACCTACCAATGGCACACGAAAATCAATTTGCTATAACAGTTAAGAAAAACGTAGAAATACGAGATTGTAATCAATGTTCGTTGGTATTCTGTACTTAACTTTTGCTCTTAAATTTAATTCTGAAGTTTTACTGACATCCTCAGACAACATTTATAGATTGTGCCTAAATTTATCCAAGAGACGTGACACAGATACGAAGCTGGAAGTAATAAAATTGTAATTATTTGTTATCAATACGACGGAGAAATTTGATAGGGATGGGGACCTAGTCATTTGTATTCAATTAAGTCAAGTACTTAGCACTTAAATGTAAAAATAATTATGTCATTAAAGAAAATATATTTAAGGAAAAGTTTCATACTGTAATTACTTTCAAATTCAAAAGTTTTATGTATCCGTCATACACTACTTACGTAATTTAAAATATATAAGAGCCGGTTTTAAAATATTCTGCTTGTTTCTTTAAAGGACCACCACGAAGAACATCGTAACGGAGAAACCCTTACGATTTATTTCGTCTTGGTACATCTGGAACTTGTTAAAAATGTTTTCAAATGTGAAATCTCTCAATTAGAATTTTGCCACTGTGATAGACTATGGCTTATACTGTTTTCACTATGAAAGGATACCGGTGCAGTTGTGAGAGCAGGAGCAGTTGACAATAGCTTCAATGGGTTGATCAGAAATATTTATTTAAACCAATATAGGTTATTTTCACTCAAAAATAAAATCTTAATTGGTATGTCGATCGGTAGTTCGATTAAGACGAGACAGACTTCAAGGTGTATAAGAAGTTGCCTCTTAACTTGATGGATGTAAATTCGCTTGGCAATCTGAATTTAATTTAATTCAAAAAGATTTTTTGGAGTCTTATTTTAGAAGGTACCTACCTACCCTTAAATTACACTTATGATCCCTTTATGTACCAGTGACTATTGCGATAATTATATAAATGGTATATAAGTGATGTGAAATCGTTGGACTATATACTTGAATGTCTGTAGTTTTGAAGGTGGTAGAACCAGTGTAATTCGACCGGGGAAGTACCACCGCGACACCTATTACTAGCGTGAAGTAGTTCTTGTGTTTCGATGGAAGGGTGTGGTGGCAGAAGGGCAGATAAAAAAAAATAAACTAGGTTGTTTTACAAATAAGGTAAGGTAAGGTATCTATTTTTAAAATTTGATAGCTCATATCAGGATGTGACCCTAAATAATTTTTTAGGGATATTTGCCTGTTTGTACCGTAATCATGGCTTCCTCGCTATTGGAACGTTTTACAAACGTTTACGCTTTAAAAGGTGTCCTAAGAGCAGTTTTGATAGAGTAGCATTTATTTTAATTATACATATTTATTTTAATTATACATATTAATATCATACTTATACTATAATGATTTGCCAAGTTATATAAGTAGTATTTATCCGTTTTTTTATTATAATGAATATCTTCGGTCTACTGGTACAGGCCGCACAAGGTATATTTTATCATATTTGATCATATGCTTTATCATCAGCTTTATATAACCTATGCTCATTATTTAGCAAGTCGTGTTATTAATCTTTGTTTTCATTAATGTCCGCTAATTATGATTATTTAATTTGATGATAAAAATATAATAATTGATATGACAAGAATACAATTACGTCTCAATTTGTCAAAGTACTTAAAATATTATAAATATTTTTTTGTATCAGTGGTATCAAACAGTTCGTTAAATATTTTTTTAAAAAATGTTATTTTATGTGATGGATATTGAATTTTAACCAACCATAGAACAAAATCATACATAGGTAGGTACTTGGTACATAGATGGTATAAATGCACCTCTGTGTATTTATATCGAGCAGCCTTTGCAACCCATAAAAACAGACAAGACAAATTCCAGAAAGATTTTTTATTATTTTTTTGAGAGCGATATTATTAGGTTCTTATAGTATGAAAATATAATCTTAAGTGGTAGCTGATTTAAATCGATTATAATTAGTAAGTATATCCACATATGTAGATGACCGGCCATTGAAATTTGGAGTCACGAGTTTGTTTCGTCACGTCACACGACGCGGAATCATAAGCGACCCATTAAGACTTAATAGAACAATTCTTAATGCTCACTTATGATACGTAAATGTTGTTTTTAAGGTATTTTCAAGTTGTCACAAAACTTGTGTGTTTACTTAATGCTTTTGTAGGAAACGTACAATGAACCACGTACGTCAACGAAGATCAAAATACGTTAATTTTTTCGCGTAGAATTTTACGTACTATGTAACGTACGAGGTATTGGAAGTTCGTAAAATGTCAACGTATATTACACGATATCATTATTAAGACAAAAAAGCGCAAACAGTACTTAAAATTTAAATTCACAGTTGATTATACAACTACATACTAACACAATCTGACTTGTTTCGGAAGTAGAACAAAATGGAACGAGGGTTCATTTAGAATGCAGTTCAGGAAAATTTATATATGAGTGTGTGGTGATGGCAATGGCAGCAGCTGTGTTAGCAATGTTAATTCGACACTTCAATGTTACTGATAAGTCCGCAGTCACCAGAATACTTAATAAGTGTGCCTAGTGAGGACATTTTTACTCGCTGATGAACTGTTTTGTTACACTTTTGTTAACAAGCTTTTTTGTTAACTTGCTTTTAGTATCAACTCAAATTTTAATAAACTTCATTTATTGCGGAGAAATGAATATGTACTTATATACTTAAATTCTTATTCTTATATACTTATGTACTTATATACTAAAATGAAATAAATTATACATCTGATGGATAGTACAAGATGGTCGGAGGCCACTACTGCCAATGGACAACTGTGATCAAGAGACACACAGATAAGATTACTGAGACATGAGTCGCCCATAGATACGTTACTTCTTCTAAGGACTTGAACAAATAACACTTTGGATAATTAGGTCTCGATGGCTCTGGTGGTAAATTGGGTGTTCTCGAAACTCGAGGTCCTGGGTTCGAATCAAGTGGACTCCAGTCTGTTTTCGTCCATGTAGTACCGGGATCAGAATAGGGCTACGGTATCCCCTGCCTGTCGTAAGACGCGACTAAAAGGGGCTTCCCGGGATGCGGGCGGCTAAAGTGGGAGCTCGAACCGTTCGGTCAGGCGACCTTGGGAAGGACGGTGGTATGTGTACAGACCAAATGGAGGTTGGCCCAGCCGCTCACCTGGGAGAAGTCCGATGGAGCAACGTGTTCAGAGGATTCCAGTTGCGTTCCTTTGGAGATCACGGAGTCCTCTTTGTAGCGCTGAGGATGCCAAAGGGCCACCCCCCCCCCCCCCTTTGGCGTCCTGCAATAAAAATCCCACATAACCTTGCATGGTACCCGACGCAGTGGGAGCCACTGCGTCGGTGTTAGGGTTTCCTCCTCGAGAACACCAAAAAAAGTAGGTTTGTCCTCGCCAACACACCATTCCAATCAGGACGCAGAAGCGCTAAACACGATGGGTGTGGCTGTACCCTCATCGGAGACGAACCACGAATGGTTGACCCTCTAGAAGTGACTACATGTAAGTATTCTAAAAAATGTTAACAGCGCAGCTATAGGGAAACAAATGTTATATGTACCTATCTATATCTTAATAGAGCAGTGATAGCCTAATGGTTAAAACTTGCCCTCTAGGGAGGTCGCAGGTTCAAACCCATTCACGCACCACTGATTTATGTGCGTATTAGAAATTAATTATCACTGCTTTTCGGTGAAGGAAAACATCATGAGGAAATCTACACACCCGAGAGTTCTAAAAAAAAGTTTTCGGAGGTGTGTGAAGTCCACCAATTCACACTTGGCCAGCGCGGTGGACAGCCTATAACTCTCTCATTCTGAGAGAAGACCCGTGCCCAGCAGCGGGACAATAATGGGTTGTCGAGTCGAGTATATCTTAATAATTATAGCATATATTGTACTCGTAGGATGGATGTTTGTAACTACATAAGTTTTAATACGAGGATATTCCGTTAACGTTAATATGAGAAATCCTATCGTGCAGATTATCTAGATAGCGTGCAAAACTTTGTTTACGAAAGTCCAATCTAATCACAGATGAGTATTGCGTAGTTTATGGTCGATCGATACTACGAGAACACATTTGATAGGCAGGTAGTCAATAGAAATGTATCGTTGTATATCTAGATTTTAGTACTAATCAAAAAAAATGTAGAGTTTCACTGGGCCATCACTTTTTACAATATAACTATAGACAGAAAGCGAAATCTCTATAATGGTAGGTTGCCTACAAATTTATAATCATTCATTGCCTCCTTAGCGATGTTGCACTACGTCATTTCCAATCCAAAGTCAAATCCTTCAAACCAGAACGTGGTAACGTTTATTGCTCACAAGGTATAAATATGACTGGCGGTGGTGGTCTCCCTCATTTAGGCCACGTACGGTTATATCACCTTATACATGAGATTTAATTCAAAAGTGTAATAGAAACGGTATAAAGACTAATAGTCTTATTTTGTAAAACTATAAATTTGACGACCCGCGTGGCGCAGCGGTTGCCATATGCAATGAGTCCGGGGTTCGATTCCCGGCCAGACAGGTATCTGAATGATGAGTTTAGATTCGTTTAGATTCCTGTTCTGGGTCTGGGTGTTTCTGTATTCGTCTTGTGTGTGTCCATGGTACCAACGACACACGAGAAAATCTTACTGTAGGGCTGTGATGAATAATTAAATAGCATACATTTACCGAATAGTCTGTATCATTAAGCTTTATCTCCTCGGCGCATGTTATATTTTAATGGAGGTATCATAGCTACCATACATCAGTGTCATTCATAAGCATACTAAAGTCATATTTTACGTTCTCATTAACACGTTACTACCATTAATCTATAATTATGGTAGTGCAGAGAATTATTGAACAAAGTTCAAACAATCGCGTGCTTCCATTCATTAACAAACTTACACGTGTACGCATGGATGCATACACGTACGCACGTACACACACAAAGTAATCGTTATTGTAAAATGTTATATTGCAAAGATAATTAAAAATATTTTGTGTTCACATTTTTTGTTATAAATGAGCTAAGACCACAATTTTTTCTGCTCTTAATATCTAACACAATTTTAAATTTCCACAATATTTGATAAAGTCAATGGGTTTTAATTAAATAAATACATGTCAGAATAAGATAATATATTAAAATAATTTTAACTTGATGCATTTTCAGACACGGAGATAAACAGAAAAATGAAAAACAAAATATATAGATATTATTACTAATGTATTTTCTTCCAGGTTTTGCACGTTTATACAAATATTACACATGCACGGAATATTGATTTTTGTTACATTTGGAAAACTTGAAGTGTAGTTAGTAGAAGTATTTTGTTTTTACTCAACCAGTAATATTTGCTTATGCAGTCAAAACTTTCCGCCACGGGTTGTCCTAATGGTCACTTTATCATTGGTGTTGTTAAACGCTTATCAATGATCTGAGCCGCTGATAAACTAGCAACGAAATTCTGATAACAATGCAAAAGCTAATAAGCCGCGAAAATAAAAGTTCGGTACTCAATGTCTGTGAAAATATTACGCTACGTTTTTATTGTTTACTTGTACTTACTTATTATTATTATTCTAATATTAATATTCGGTTATTAATTTGGCAGTGTTTTTTTTAGGATTTTTTGTGCACTTGACCAAAGCGTAATGCAGTCCTTTTCAAAACAATAAGTAGATATATTTCAGAACATTTCATATAGGTAAATAGATTTGTGTGTATTTAAAAAAAAAAATTAGAAACTGAAAAATACTCATTTTCTGCTAGCGGATGTTATAAAATAAAAGTACATTTGCAAAATGGTTTATAAGGTACAGTATAATTACTTCAATATCTTCCGTACAATGGAAGCTTCGTTTGAAACATCAGTATTGCTACACGTTGGGAACAAATTCAATAGAGTCAAGAGCTGATACGGCGAAGTTTCAATGTACTCGAAAGCAGAACTAGCAATCTAGTGCAGCGTAGTGCGAGGGCCGCAGCACCAATTGGGACCTACTTACGTCTACGGATGCTGCACCGTTTCTTCTAGAGATTGGATAACATGAACTTTCCGATGTTCGTGTAACGAAATTTGGTCGTTGCTAAGAGATAATTTAATCTACCTTTACTATAAGTTTACAGTTTTCAATCCGGAATCAGGTAAATCCAGCCACCAGATAGACCAAGATTGGTAATTGTATGGTGTTTTACTATTGAATATATTATATGTGCCCAAACAAGAAGTAAATGTAATTCATTATAACAATTTGCACTTGGCAAGCGCGGTGGCCTATGGCCTATAACTCTCTCATTCTGAGAGAAGACGCGTGCCCAGCAGTGGGAATATAATGGGTTGAGGACGACATCGGAACAATTTATACTCGTAACATAAGATTTTCTTCTCATGAATGCAGTAACAAACAAAGCTAATTGATAATAAACATGACATGTAGACATTAGCAAATGGATCATTAAATAAAAAAGTGTAATTATGTGTGGCATTTTAAACATATGAGGGAAATTAAGCCGACGCAATAAAGTTTTATTGTTTTCCGGCATCGGGTATCGAAGTTGAATTTACCCGAGTCGGTACGATATGACAAAGTATTCGGAATGCATGGTACTGAGGTTTTTAATGGAGTAAGGGCTTTGCCCTCTCGTATGCTTCGGTCAGGTATACGTTTGATAAGAGAATACTCTACTAATGACCAAAGCGGCGCCTTATCTATATAACGACTAAAATAACGATTTATGATCAGTAGCTTTATTATCGAAATGTTTAGCCGCAAGAATATAACTTTTAAGATTATCTTCTATATGTTAATACGTGAAGCAAAAACTTGTGATTCGTTTTTAAGATACTTGCCGCAGGCGGAGGAGTATGAAATTACGCACGGTTATAGTTGATGTAGAGGATTGCGCAATGCTATTTTTTTTTTCAAATAATGCATAAAACATACATAAAATCAACTAAAAACACATTGCACTCACTATCTTGCATTTGTCACAAACACATACATAGGTAATTAACGAAATACAATATTCGATGTCTTAATATGAAAACATATAACTTCAAAAATGTCAGATGTCTTTGTCAAAATACCCGCTACTGCTTTTAAATGCAGCTTAGGCTTAGTTAGTAAACCTCTTTTTACCCTTAACGGAAGCATTCAAAATAACTTTTTAAATTTATTTAAATTAGAAAATATTGGTGCTATTTTGGACAATATTAAGTTTAGTTTTTTTATCTAAATTACGGTCGAATTTCGACCGTTGCGACGGGTGACTAGTCTAAAGAAATTTGTTTACACTAATTAAATCAAAATGCTGCAGTGCGGGACAGCTTGAGCGATCTTTCTGCTATCAAATCAGCATATTTCTACGATCTGTAGTCGTACTTGAAAATTTTATTCACTGTGACTATGAAAACGTTTATTGCAGTATGTTAACGTCATACTTAAATTGAAATTAGACTGGAAATACCTAATGCACATAATAATACCTACCGAGCAACTATATAAGAAACAGTCGAGTTCAACTTCTTTTTACTTTCGCCATGTATTTGGCTGAGTAACCTAATATGTAAGCCCACAAACAAATAAAATGATATTACTCGAAGGCGAAGGTTCAGTATTTCAGATCATCCAAAATACTACAAGGAATAAAAAGGATAAATTGGAAAAAAAAATACGTTTTGACATTACTCCTAAAATCAGACATTAACATTAATATGACATTGAATATAATATATTTTTGGTGTTTTTAAGACCCATAGGTAACGTCGGAGAAGTGCTAAGTGCTTTAGGCAGATCAGTCGCCAAGTAATTTTCATCACTGCAATTAATATAACTAGTGTACAGTGATTTAAATACCAGCGACTTAAAATCATGGAGATCTTCATCGTTGAACTGTTGAGGAATTGGCTCTGTATAATAATAAAAAACTTTTCCAGATTCAAGGCCCACACAAAACTTCATAAGTAATTTGGAAGAAAGTCGTACATTTCTTTGATTTTGTTACGCGGAAGTAGCATATAACAATCTTAAAAGTTTTGTCGCCCTACTTACAACGCCATACTTTGTCTCTGTCAAATTTATATGGAAGACGGAAGTACCTGCTACATTAAAATAAACACATCAAAATAGTAGTTACAATGCAATACATGCGTTTACAAATACATTGTAGTTATTTCTGTTATGTATTGTCATCATCTAAATCTTGACAAATGGAACACTTGCTATACCTAAATTAATCGTTGTTCGTATTTGTGGGACTAAAATAGACTAAGGTATCCACAGCTCGTCGTAAAAAGCGACTAAAGGCGGCAATCTAGGGTTGCTGGTAGCGAAATGGAAAGGAGGGCTGTGTCTGTGGTCGCATATCCTCGTATACAATAAATGGTGTTGTGGACTTTTAGTCGGTCTCCGCCTAAGCAGACCCTTAGGCGGAGAACGACGAGACAACGCGCTAAGACTCCGGTTGCGTTCCTTCGGAGATCTCGGAGTCCTCTTTATATTGCCTAGAACGGTTAACGTTGCGGATTTAATGTGTAAAAATTCCACATGAGCCGATGTCGCTCCCACATAAGTACCTATTGAAGGTTTCCGGGTCGTATTAAAAAACGATAAATAAACTATAAAATAGAAACACAATTTCCTACACAGTGAAATAACACTGAACATTTTTGAATAAATTGTACAGTCTATGAAGTAACATCGATAGGTATTGGCAACACAGGCACCTGAACGAGATACGATCGGCGTCGAGGCTCTAGATACATCGCATAATTGGATAAATCACATGCTTTTGTGGAACAATGATGCGTAATAACGACGAGCTGAGGCATTTACATGACAAAAAGGATTGTGAGGTGCCTTCTGCATTTAAAATTAAATAGAACACACGATACAACAGTTCCGACCCGAACGTTATCGCTTCACTACAATACAACCGAGTACCTTCCTTGACATAATTTAGTAGGACATGACATGCTATGTTGTTTTTAAAACAGAATCACTGCTGTTTATTTTTTTTATAAGATTGAAATAGCAAATGAACGAGCATCCACCTGATGGTAAGTGGTTACTGCCGCCCATGGACATCTGTAAGAAACTTCATATAAAACATGAAGATCTATCTGAAGTCAATCACAGATGCGTTGCTATTCCCGAGGTCTAAGATGGTCGTCTCATATAAATGTGTGCCGGCCACCACACCCTTCCAACGAAACGCAAGAACTGCTTCACGCTAGAAATAGCGCCATACCTATTTCTAGCGTGAAGCAGTTCTTGGCACTTCCCCTGGCGAACTACACTGGTTTTTCCACCTAATAATTTAATTAATTTAAATGATTATAGTACCTGCTCTGTTTACATTTCTTAAATTGGAATTTAAGGTAAACATAAAATTTAACTTTGTGCTGTCTAATTGTAAAGTGAATTTTACGATAGCCAAAATGTGCAGCATCGGTCCATTAGAATAATAACGATAAGCCGATCGAATTCTATGAAGCTTATTGGATAGCATTGGATTGCATACGGTGGATTGGAAGTGCACCATGCGTCCGATAAATTCAATTTTATTGGGAATAAATAATAAATATTGGTTTTTAACTAGTAGGTACACTTCGGTACAAAAAGATCACGTTTAATTGTATTCAAATTATACCTATATACTATCACTTTTCTCAACTCTCTCTCCTGTCTCTTTGTCAGGTAAAAACAATAAGCCAAAGCACAAAAACCAAAAATGAGGTCAAAGATCAGACAGATATACATGTAGTTCACCGAAAAATATACACTTTTTTATGCAATTGAAGTAGCATTAGTAGCATACAAGCAATCAGTCCATCTGATGGTAAGTGGTCTCTTTCACAAATCGACATCTGCATTCTGAAGTCAATCACAGATGCATTGCTACTTCCAAGACTCAGATGGTTGCCCCATATGGAAATGTGTTTGTCAATGATAATTAAATTATAAAATAGCAAAGCACCGGAGATATCCTCGCGGATAACGGGAACGTAAACAAATAAAAGACAATAAAGTACCTGATCTCTATTTCTGTACTCTCGAACAATGCGTAATTCGTCGTCACTGTTGCTACAATCGCTCAAGTTTCTATGGTGCTCGTGCATGGGGCAGAGGTCACCGATCTCGCCAATTTAACAATAAAAGGGACACTCGCCCAACGCCCGAATAATCAACAGGATTACTGCTTCTATTCAAGCCACTTATCCACAAACGATGTCGCACGCTCGATTGGCTTCTATTACCACACTGCAACGGCTAACGTACTTGTTATAAATAATAGTCTATAACTACATTTTAATGGATGTCATTTTCAATCGGCTTTTTGGTAATATCTATGGTTGATTGCTGTACCAAATTAGGGACATTTAACAATTATCGGTTAATGAACCCGTCATTGTAACAAATACAAAGAAATATTCAATATAGATAAATAGAGCCCGCTGAGTGCTTATACTTTAATTATTAAATACTTAAAGTTGATTAATAAGGCAATGAAGAAGTTTAGGCTAGACTACGTTACTATTTTACGATTAAATTATTGGTACACACACTTGCACACGCTTAAAAAGATCGTCTGCTAATAATTTACATGTACATTACTTAACTATAAATAACATGTCATAAGTATGAAAAACTGCTAAAGTATCACATTATTTGTAGTAAAAACAAAGATCATTATTTTTATCGACATGTTGACAGTATGATGGAAGATAATAGGAAGATTATGCTCCACGCTAGTAATCTTGAGAGGTAAAGTACCTGGGTAATGAGACTCAACCTCAGGTTGAGGTAAGACGTCTAGACAAAGAGGTAATTTAAAGCTGTTACATTAATATTAGTAGTAAGTAGCAATAATTATAAAACGTTTTGTTTACATTAACTTCGCACGACCTCAATAATTGTCGGTTATTTTAAATTAGTTGTTTTGATGCAGGATTTCATTAGTGAAATGATACTGCATACAGTGGGAAAATATGATGCGAGATTTTCTATTGAAATTAGGTAATGGTAAACGTGCAGCAGTTAAATTTCCACGTTATCCATATAGGCCATGGTTGTCCCTTTACGATATTTCACTTACGATAGTAAGAATGAATAAAACTTATAATTTAACACATAAATATTATTCCCGCACATTAATAAAATAGTCTCATTGTACATATAATTCTTTCCTTACTTTCCCTAATTTTAAACGTATAATCGTATACAATTATTATACATATTATTGTTCCACTGCTATGTGCGATTTGATAGACTTCTACACCTTTAAGAATCTTTGTTTATCTTTGATGCTAGTACGTTTCATCGCGATGTTTTCCTTCATCGGTAAAGCTATAGGTACTTTATAAAAATAGTAATTAGTAATTTATTTATATGTATTTAATATTGAAACTTTCAATGTCTTTATACATCGTTAATTAAATCATTTACTAATATGCACTGGCACTCCTGTTTATAAGTTCTAAGGAGAATCCATATCACATCTTCGCGTAATATCGTCACGCCAGTTTTTTGTTTCACTTCTTATGTGCCATACTCAGTATTCTGCTGATTTCATCTTTTATTTCTCTATATATTAATACGTGAAGCAAAAACTTTTGATTCGTTTTTAAGATACTTGTCACGGAAGGAGGAGGATGAAATTATGCGCGGTTACAGTTGATGTAGAGAAGGATTATTAAATACTAATATTATTTTCAAATAATGCATATAACTTAAAACTAAAAACGCATTACACACACTACCTTTAATTTGACACAAACACATAAATAATAAACGAAATAAATCATTGAATGTCTTACTATGAAATCACTTAACGTCAAAAATGACAGATGTCTTTGTCAAAATACCCGCTATTGCTTAAAAAGGCCAAACTGACTTAACTACTGACATATCATCGCACAGTCCAAACTACTGCATCTAGAAACTTAAAATTTGGTACAGGAGTTCCTTTCATGATGTAAGTAGCACTAAGTAAAATTAAAATCCTTTAAGAAATTCGCCCATAAAGGGGTGAGAAACGGACACAAAGTTTGTATGGGACAACCTTATATTTTGATCTACTTCAAATTTCGAAGAATCATTTTTTAACAGAATTGGTGGAATACATGTTTCGTAATTTATTGAAACTAACCGCCTAGCGGGCTAGAAAATTGTTTTAGGTTTTTTTTTTGCATCGAAGTTGATATCGATATTACTCAGTGCTTTTATTTAAATTGCATTTCTTTTTTGATACATTTTAACGTAATGACTGACATATCAACGCACAACCAAATTACTATGAAAAAAATAAGGTGACAAGTGTGTATATGAAAACCGATATTTTTTCTTAATGAAACTTAGTATTTGGCTTTGGGGCTTAATATCTTCTATTTAATTAATACATGAAGCAAAAACTTGTGAACCATTTTTAAGCAATATGCCGCGGACGGATTAGTATGTAACTTTGTACGGTTATAGCGGACGTAAAGAAAGAGTGCAGAATGTTATTTTTTTTCAAATAATGCTTAAAACATACATAAAATCAACTAAAACACATTACACACACTATCGTGCATTTGTCACAAACACATAAATAATAAACGAAATAGAACATTCAATGTCTTATTATGAAAACACATAACGACAGAAATGTCAGTGTCTTTGTGAAACTACCCGCTATTAAATGCGGTCTAGCTAATTAAACCTCTTTTTATATTTAACGGGTGCGTTCAAAAATACTTGAAAATTATTACATTTTATTTGAATTTGCGAAGTATTCGTACTATTTTTTGCAATATGTTAAATGTTATTTTAATTTAATTTACGGTCGAATTTCCTATGTGAAGTAATAGAAAATATTTTTCAGTATCTTTGGAAATATAACCTCTAAAAGGGGTAAATTGGAGATCAAAAGTTTTTTACGAAATTTCGTCAAATTTGATGTAACCTCAATGAAATTTAGTATTTGGCTTTGGGGTTTAATATATTAGTGGTGTCTCTTGACAAAACGGTATGTCCAGAAGCGGATCTTAAAAGTGTAATTGGTATTATGGTTCTCGCGAACGAAGTCACAGGTTTTACATGCTGTTAGTTTAGCTACATTTTAGCGAGGTTTAGATATACCATTGTCGTTTGAGAATTATAATTTATTAATTTGAATATGACAAAATAATTAAAATTAAATTAATATTATATAAATTAACATAATCATATGTATATACAAAATAATAACTTAAATTTAAAAAGAAACAAAATGCCAAATTAAAAATAAAAATCTGCATCAAAATTACTGTCCATAGGATGAGTTCCCAGAATGCTGGCAACATTACCTCGTTGAATAGCAAGGCTAATTCGTTGACCGAGGTATGTGCCAGCTTTCTGATCATTCGTTGACTCTATCAAACACGGTACATCTTTAATTATATCTCTATATTTCTGGCACTTGCGCATTTCAGCATCGGTCGCCACGACACCGGCTGCCCTGGAAGAGATATTGATATGAGAAGGTGCCAGTGTGTCAACACAAGTAGCGTCCCACACTAGACACCTTCCATTCTTCCAGGGAATTAGAGTTAAACCGTCGGGCCTCTTGCCATCGCTACGTACTAAACCATTCGGTTCTAATTGAGCCGGTACGTTGGCGGTGACAAGAGCCCTACGGATAACATCATTCAAAGCCGCATGTCGCGATAGACGACCGGCACTTCGTTGACATGAAAGACCGTGAAGACCCAAACGATCAACTTGAGCTCCACAAGGGCAGCAATGTGGATGATTTAAAAAAGTGCCTAGTCGTAGGCCCACTGATACAGAAAATAAAGTATTATCTAGGAGAGTTCCTACATTAGCAGAAGGAAGAGCTTGCAACCAATAACCCGATTCCATAACGAGAAACTGCCAAGAGACGAGCGCGCTCAATAGAATTTTGACAATTGTTTAAAAGTTGAGAATGAACATATTTACAGAGCACGTCGTCCCATACCCTGTGAGAAATTAAACAACAACAATTCACCTGGACAAGCTGCCAACCAAGAGTTCTGGGATTTTGCGCAATAGGAAATTTCCGAAACATCTAAAGAGGAATGTGTTAGCTTTTTAACCGACTTCCAAAAAGGAGGAGGTTATCAATTCGTCTGTATTTTTTTTTTTTTTTTTTTTTATATTTGTTACCTCATTTCTCCGGACTGGGTGAACCGATTTAGATGATTTTTTTTTTATTTGAAAGGTAGTGCGTGTCATAGGGTCCCATTTTTTTTAGTATTTTTTTGACTAGGGCATCCATAAGAAAAACGCATAAGTCTTAAATTTGCATTTTCAATGTACGCGATAAATGTATGAATAACTCAATATCCCGCCAACCGATTTTGATGATTCTTTTTTTATTAGAAAGGATGTACTCCAGGGGTAGTCTGATAAGAGTTTGATAAGGTTCTAATCATAGGATCTTCAACTTTTTGGAGCAAAATAATAAAATTAGTGATAGTCGGCCGAACCTTAGCTGGAGAAGTCCAATTGAGTAAAATATAGAATAAAATTACTATGTAGGTATTTACTATGAAAAATTTGACCTTCAACTCTTCAATCCTGATGATGCAGGGGTACTGCTAGCCTGAACTATAAAAGTTGGTCGTTTGATGTTTGCGAATATATAATGAAATTGTTAAGCAAATTCATGGGACAAAAATTTGACCTTCAACTCCTCAACCCTGATGATGCAGGGGTACTTAAAGCCAAAACCATAGGAATAAGCCATTTGGTGCTTACGTATATGTTATAAGATTACTGAGCAAAAACATAAGATGAAAAATTTGACCTTCAACTCCTCAACCCTGATGATGGAGGGGTACTTCAATCCTAAACCATAGAAGTTGGCAATTTGGTGCTTACGGTTATGTAAAGAAAATACTAAGCAAAAATATAAAATCAAAAATTTGACCTTCAACTCCTCAACCCTGATGATGAAGGGGTACTTCAATCCTAAACCATAGGAGTTGGCAATTTGGTGCTTACGGGTATGTAAAAATAATACCAAACAGAGGCACAAAATTAAAATTTTGACCTTCAACTCCTAAACCCTGATGATGCAGGGTACTGCAAGCCTGAGCCATAGAAGTTAGCCACCTGGTACTAACGTATATGTTATAAGATTACTAAGCAACAATATAAGATGAAAAATTTGACCTTCAACTCTTCAACCCTGATGATGGAGGGGTACTTCCAGAGGGGGCGCCCTGTTTGTATGAATTGTAAAAGTGTTTTATGTTTAATTTTTGTGAATATGTAGATGCACAAAGCAATCTTAGAGGCTTTATTTAAATACAAACATAAAAATATAGTCACTAAAAAGTGTAAAATAAAAACTTTTTAACAAAAAATATCTACCGACTTCCATGTCACAAAAAAGTAAAAAATAATTTAAATATATTTTGGTCTAGAACATACTCAGTACTTAGTACATAGTTCTGAAGTCGGTGCTCATATAGGACGTAGTTACCGTCGTCCAGCGAAATATGTCGAGCACCGACTTCAGGACTATGTACTAAGTACTGAGTATGTTCTAGACCAAAATATATTTAAATTATTTTTTACTTTTTTGTGACATGGAAGTCGGTAGATATTTTTTGTTAAAAAGTTTTTTTGTTGTTTGTCTTTTTGCTAATTATCGTTTTGTGAACCTCGAACCGTTCGGTCAGGCGACCCGGGAAGGACGGCAGCATGTATAGTCGCATACCATCGTAAAGACCAAACATGCAACGTGTACCTTTGCTCTATATGGGTCCTAAGGTAACGTAAGTCATTATGTAACAAAACCTACTGCCTCTTCAACTTTCAAAGTTATAATCGAATCTGCTTTTTTAGACTTGTCGGTGTAATGGAACGAAAAACGTCCTAAACTACGCCAGCCGTTTAGAGGTTTCCATTCGAGAATTATCTGCCTCAACGAGCATTAGCTTTGTAACATGTGTTCAGTCTACTAAGACTATACTTTGTTATGCCGCACTTGAGCAGAAAGAGTTTATTCGAGACATTCACATACTCGTACGTAGAGCGCAGATAGTAAACAAATTCAAATTAATTTATTGGGGTCGTTGCTATTGAACAACACGCCTCATGTTTACGTTTTGTTACGTATTGTGTCTTTCAGTAAATATATTTTGTAAAAGTTATTTAG
Organism: Spicauda simplicius; assembly: GCA_949699795.1. Classification (NCBI taxonomy): domain Eukaryota; kingdom Metazoa; phylum Arthropoda; class Insecta; order Lepidoptera; family Hesperiidae; genus Spicauda; species Spicauda simplicius. Next base: position 11,122,937 of record OX453064.1, read on the forward strand.
TGTAATAACCGGCAGAACGGAACTGGCACATATTTGGACTAAAGGAAAAGGCGAGCGTACTTGTGGGCTACAAGCAAGTTCTAAGGAAAAAAATATGTTGTCTTTTTTATACATTTAGTACCTACATTCGTAGTTGAATTACAGTTTAATTTTTTGTGTATTTGTTATTTCTGTTAATGTTAATAAATCAGTATTAAAGTTAAACGTGTAGAATATAAAGTAAATTACTTATGAGTGTCATATAAAACCTGAATAATATAATTTAAGTTTAAAACAAAGCCAGTGTAGTGAATATTTGTTATACACATATTGGTGCCTCTCTGTATCAACAGATGAGCCTTTTTTGTAGACTTGGTTTAGATAGGTATTGTGTGGTCTCGCGATTCTACACTTGATTTAATCGAATTTCTCCTTTTGCCTATTAACCATATATTAACAATCATGAAACCACACACAAAGTTTATACATTCTGCGTTCCTTGTCTAGTACAATTAGTTGAAAGTGAATACACACGTAAGGGGAAGTTTACCGAGAACACAACGCTCCGGAAATTACATTTCGAACGGCGCTTGGTATCGTTTCAAGTGTAATGGGCTGCGATTATAAAAAGTATAAAACCGATTGCTTTTTTTATTATAATATTGAAGTAGCAAACGGGTTTGCAATCCATCTTATGATAAGTGTTCACTGCCGTCAAATTTGTATTTTCTCGGATTAGCGTTCTAGCAACTACATACAGACCAAGAGACACTATCAGAAGTCAATCAGCCGATCATCATTCCCGAGGACTAAGATCGTCGCCTCATATAAAAGTGAGCTGGCAACCACACTTGCTTCACGCTAGAAATGGGTGTTGAGGTGGTAGGTAGTGGTACCCTTACGTGAATCGACTTGAGAGGTCTCTAGTCGAACCATAAAAGTTCTTCCACCTTGAAAATTTCTATTGTACAACAATTTCAAAAATAAAGTTTTTTTTTATTACATTAAATTTGCATAAATGTATCGCACCTTTATTCATATAAGGAAATAACTCAAAATTTATGTTTTGCGAGTCAATACCATGAAGCGAACGAACTAGGTGTTAAACTCGCAAATCATAAATTTAAAGAAGTTTCTTTTTATGAATAAAGGCGCGGTATGTTTATCCACAATTTAATGTCTAAATATAAACGCTAAAATAGAAAATAACGAAACTGGAAATACTAAGAAGTAAAACACCTTTAGTATCTATTTACCTAGTATTTTCTTTTTACCAAATAATAACAATCGTAAAAATAGTCATGAAACGATTTGTATATTTTTTGAATTTAAGGGGAAGTTTACGGAGAATACAATATTCCGGAAATTGCATTTCGTACAGCGCTTTGTATCGTTTCAAGTTATGAGCTGCAATTATAAAAAGAACATTGTTTGTTATTGAGCAACATTTAAGAGATAGCTTTTCTTTCAATTTGACAGAGTTTATTTATATTTATAAATAAGTATATTTGCTGTATTCTGTACTATCTGACTGAAAATACTTGGGCACTTTTACTTATGGTAAAAATTCCAACACTTGCACGTGTACCTGTTGATATTTTGGTATGTAGTATGTATTTTTCGCTATATTTTTCTGTAGTAAAATATGGGTAACAGGAATTGATCACTGTCTTCAGAGCGGCCATACTTCGATGGTCTCGGGTCGGAACTTTTATATAAGTTACGCTTTTCTACACTCATAGCTCCACACTAGGATTTTTCCTGTGTCGTGGGTACCATGGACACACACAAGACGAATACACAAACACCCACACCCAGAACATGAATCTAAACTCATCATTCAGATACATGTCTGGCCGGGAATCGAACCCGGGACCCATTGCGCGTTAGATCGGTATGGTAACCGTTCCGCTACGCGGGTCGTCCGTCATATATGCAAGATATAAATAAATCCTTAAGAACGTGATTCAAAATATATAGGCGCCATTATTGATAAGTAGCGGGAATTCGCAACAGTAGCAATTTTAATAAATTATATTTGTGGCGTTGATTCCGAGGTGTAGGTAATTAAACGTAAACTAAAATGTTTTGAAGAAAATTGAAACTTATAGTAAACACCAAAATATTTATTTAATTACAATGAAAAATCTTGAAATAATTGTATCTTTATATTTTTATGGTTATTTAATTGCGCGTCACTTTAGATACATCGTATTATTATACAGTTAAAATTATGAATATAAAGTATAATTAAAATGGGTTTATAATTAAAATGATGTAGGTACTAGGGCTAAATATTAATTTTAATGTATTTTTTTATTAGTTATAATAATAAAATACTTAAAATTATTTATAATGTAATATTTTATGAGTATGTATGTTTTTTATAATACAGATAAACAAATACTATTTACTTATATATCTATTTATACTGATGTTAGTGTAGGACTATTCCACCGTCTTCGCTATGGAAGGCGATGGTGGTTTTTTAGTGTAACTATTAAGGGTTCTACAAATTTCAATAGCGATGCATCGCTCACTACATACGAACATACCTACGAATTTGCGAAGGCTTATGAGTTTGTTCACCAGGATCTAATGCTTGTGAGAGAGTATAAGTGTATAAAACCATTAAGTACCATTAAGTTTATTTTCTTCGAGGTATGTGATAAAATCTATGGTATCAATATAGTCTATGTAAATTCTTCTCTTTCATATTCTTTGTGTTTTAGTGTTAAAACTATTTAGTTTGGAGTTCTTATCATTTGATAAAAATACTTTTATATAATTTTATATAGACTATAGTAGGTATTATACTTTAAGAATATAGTAAAAAGGACTACTTATATTCTATCTATACTAATATTATAAAGAGGAAAACTTTGTATTTTTATATGTTTGTTATGAATAAACCTAAAAACTATTAATTCTTTCACCATTAGAATGCTACATTATCCCTGACTAACATAGGCTATAAAAGTTGGATATATTATATTATAGTCTGCGCGAACGAAGTCGCGTGGATTCTGCTAGTAGTCTATATAGACGAAATTTCAGCCAAACCTTAAAAGTATAAAAATGTAAGTAATGAACAAAACAAAACGAATTCCCGCTTTGTTTGTCATTTGTATTAATCACACGTCTTCCATTAACGTTTTTGATAAGTACTGATTCGTTTTATGACGCACTTACCTCGAGTGCTCGCCTACGAAGGAGAGAAAGGTTTGGTCCCGCATTAGGTGAATGCTATAAATGAGTTTTATATCAGAAGTTGATAGGCTGGACTTGTTTTAGAAATGTTATCACATCCGTTTAACTTTCAACATTATCGTTCCTAGAGAGCTAGTGCGATTTGTGTTCTTTTATTTAATAACGTGAATCTAGTGGGAATATCATCTAAACCTTGTTACTTAAGATACTTAAGATAATTGTGATTCGTTTTTAAGATACTTGCCGCAGGCGGAGGAGTGTGAGATTACGCACGGTTATAGTTGATGTAGAGAAAGATTGCGCAATGCTAATATTTTTTTCAGATATTGCATAAATCGAAACACAATATCAACAAAAAACACATTACACTCACTACCTTGCATCTGACATAAACACATACATAGTAAAAGAAATAGAACATTCAATGACTTACTATGATAAAACACTTATCGTCAAAATAAAAATGTCAGATGTCTTTGTCAAAACACCCGCTATTGGTTTTAAATGCAGCTTAGGTAAAGAAATACTTAAATCTTGTTTTGTTATCTTCTTAAGTCCATGGGTACTACTGGTTACCTTACTATGTAATTTTAAGCGCAAGAATATAATAAAATTGTAAAGAAAATAGTACGACGGTAGTACAATAATTCATCTACAAGTAAAATTGTGAACTCTACTTAGTTTGGTGATATTAAATGGCGATACGGCCGGGAAGGTGATAATTGGATTGATAATAAGATTCTGTGCGAATTAATCACACTTAAAATAAAAAAGGTAATAAATCATTCAATTTCTGAAATGATAAATGTATTTATATTCCTATTATATTTTTTGTAAGATCAAGATGATTAGTATACCAAATTTTGCAATTTGCAATCGGAGCGATTTGCTCATGTGAATACACGGTTAAACGAGTACACGGTTATTTACATCCTCTGAATCCTTATTGTTTATATTTTTTCCAATGCGAACGGGATTCGGAATAGGGTTGAATAGGTTCATCGGAAGTTGGTTCGCTGCCCGAAGGTTAAAGTCAAGGTTTAACATCTAATCAAAACAATCGGGATTGTTGTCAAGATCCGAAAAACGGACTTCGGAGACTTTTCTTTGCAGGTGTATTTTCTTCCCACAAAGCGTGTTAGTGTATCTCAGTGTACCAAACAATGTGAATAGAATACATTATCCCGAGATTGTGACCTTAGTGAAACGAGTAAGTCTGTGAAGTCCGTTTCTATGAATATAAAACGGTTAACGACTCGTAACTACTTTGCATTCAGTTTATAATTTACATTTGTGTAAAATGATCATTAGCATTCAAAAATACATAGGCCCCTTTGTTCTTCGTTTATGTGATAATTGTTTACATGCGCAGGAGTCGGTCGTAAACGGACATTGGTGCGGCGATATCTGGGACTGCTGGACCAGTGCTGATAGCGATACAGAAAATCATCGTTGTAGTTGTATTCGTATTCTTGGACCAAAAAAGATAGACTTCGCTTGTCTTATGAAATAAATAATTATGAAATTTAAAATGAATTCTGCACATGCGAAATTTTGCGCACTTGCGTAGGTATACACGAGTTTCATATAATTATGTAGAGTTTATGTTAATGGCGCTCAGTGCTCTAACTATACGGTTACGTATTACAGTTCCGCAAAACAGTCATTGTTTACGTTTTCGCCCATAACTGTAAAGTTCATTACACGTTTACGTTTGAGTATTCTTTGCAATTTACTTTTTCAATTATGTCCTTAAATTTAAACAATATGAAAAACTCGTACTAAGGCACAGTTGGAAGCATATTTGTTTTAACCTTACAAATTGTAATGACTTATCCGAAAATATGCGTTTGAAAAAGTGCCATTCGCAATAATTAAAAAACTAAATATAATTTGACATCTCATAAAGTTCCGGCTCGCACGTGAATTGTGATGTTCAATCTCTCACCGTGAAGCAAGAAATACGCTTAAATGCAACGTTATACATTCTTCCTTTTTTGGTCTGAGTTTATACTTAATTATGCTCGCATCAAAACTATACTGTTGTTTATTTGTATTTCTATAAACTAGCCGATACTAGATAGGTACTTCTTAAAAATAAAAATGATTTTAGAATATACGATTTAAGATTACCATTTGTTTAAAATCGAAACAAATTCTATTCAATGAAGCTTATATTTAATAGGCAGGTACTTAAATAAACAAGTCATAAAATCAATTATAACAAGATGTTCTGCCTTTAAAAAGCGAATTACATTATACTTAAACATTTATATCGCCGTTTTAACGGGCCCTCTTGCCACCGTTAATAGTATTCAAGATAAGTCTTAGCAGACCGATTCATTTATGAATATCTCCTTAGTTTAAGAATTTAACAAATCCATATGGCGTCCAATAGTGATCTACTTTATCAGTGATTAGCCCACAGTGACAAATTGGCGTTGAACTGCACTCGACCTATATTTTTTTTAAAATAATAAATACCACCTTATCGACATCTATAAAAAGGCTACGGCTTATTAATATTTCCCTTTTTCCCAAATAACTTCTGAAATAACTGTGAGTAGGCATTTACATAACAGATCAGAGTATTAGCTGGAAGTCCCTACAGTTTCAGATAAAATGAACCATAAGCCTCAATAATCGCTTAAGTCATTTTCAATAAAACTTCTTACGACAGTTTTTATTAAACGCTTATATATTGGCGCAAAAGGGCCAATTTCGTTTCTGATCTTCAATCTGTCCAAAGTTTCAAATATGACGGGTTGAAGGGAAAAGAGTTTTCCGTTGATTTATTATGGCGCATAGCAGATAAAATTTTGACAGTCAATGTACATAGATATTCGGATGAATGCGCAGAAAAAACTAATATAATTAAAAGACTAACATTGTGTCACATTATAAAACCCGTTACTTCTTTACTTCAAACAGAAACATAATTGATATGCATGGAATAATCCGATATGTAAAACATCGTGTATTTTTTGATTTTGAATTAACAATCCGTGCTGTGTAGGTAAGACTTCCTACTTAAAGTTAGGTGTAGTTCAACCATTGCAGATCGACTGAAGACGTTAATAAAACAACATACATTTTAATAACATTTTCTTGTTTACTATTTAGTAATATTATTTATAACACATACATAAAAAATGGTTAACTTTTTATGTGAATAATCCTAACATAGAATTGCCTTATTTTGAAAAATATTCGGTATACAAACGTGAAAACGCAAAATAAAAATATACTTAAAAAGCATTTAAACGCTATATAAAATAAAATCTTATAGAACCAAGCGATTTTATCGTAAAGAGTTACAGTCGTGTTAAATAAACGTACCTAGATGTGAGAGTAGAATGAGTAAAAAGCAACAAACTGTGGGTTAACTTTACGTTTCATGCTTCGTTTTGTAATATAAATGCGGAAACATTGAATCTTAAAACCGGAAAACCAAGCAACATATTTATGCAGCAGTTAATATACTGGAAATAATATTCCTTTGGTGTTAGTAATTCATAAAAACCGTACATGCTTAATAAAACAGGGGAGAAAACATAATTCGCTTACGTTACACAAAGTAACCGAAATAAAGTTTTTCGGAGATGCCTATGAAATATCAAATACAACGTATAATACCTTCCAAGGTAAACGTAAAACGTGTACCAGAGAAATTTTAACCTTTTATTTACTTGCACCTGTCTCGGTTCCTATATCCATATCCGTTGTCGTCGTCAACCCATTATTGTTCGTGTTTTAGGCAGTCAGCCACCGTGCTGCTTAAGTGCGAATTGAAGACTTCAGATGCTTTTGAGATTTTTTATAAAGCACTCTCAGGTACATTTGTATGTTTCCTTGTGATGTTTTCCTTCATCTTACAATAGTCATATTTAAAATCTAATACGCACCCAAATTCACGAAAATCAGTGATGTGTACTTGGAATTTGAATCTTAGAGCTACGATTACAAGGTTGTGTCTTAACCATTAGTCTATCACTGCTCTTCCGATATCCAATTCAGCTGAAATTTGTGCATGTATATGGTAATCGAAAGACAATGTAAAATAAATATGCGATGGCAGTCGTAAGTAGGTAGGCCTTAAAGCCCTAATTGACGTTCCTGTAGTTCGGCGATCAGAATAAGGTTACGGTATCCCCTGCCTGTCGCAAGAGGCGGCTAACAGGGGGCTCCCGGGGTTGCGGGCGGCAACAGTGAGAGCTCGCACTGTTCGGTCAGGCGAACCCGGACTGGACGGCGGTATGTGTGGTCGCATACCGTCGTAAAACACACCACGGAGTGGTGGGCCCAGCCGCTCACCTAGGAGGAGCCCGATCGGGCAACTCGGTCAGAACACGGTTGTGTTTCTTTGGAGATCCCGGAGTCCTCTTTGTAGTGCCGCTGACGGCCACCTTATTTATCCACATAAAGTTAATTAAAGGGTTCGATTGTTCAAACTGTTTTGGTGGTGTCACTTTAATTTCGTTAAATAAAAGTTATAATTAAAAATTAATTAACACATTTGCATTTACCTTTTATTAAAAAAAAATAAGTAAAATTTAGTAAAAATGACACATTAACTTTTATCACTCAAGAAGTGATAAAAGTTAATGTGTCATTTTTACTCATACCTATAATAAAGGGTATATTGTCCTATAATACCGAGGTTCCAAGTCCGAGGTTAAGGTCGTCGCCTCATTTGAAATTGAGTTATACACACACTTTTTTCTAGCGTGAAGCAATTTTTGCGTTTCGGTGGAAGAGCGTGGTGACCGGCGCACTTTCAAACGAGGCGACCTTAGTCCTCGGGGGTAGCGAAGCATGTGTGATTGATTTCGGATGGATCACCTGTTCTATATGAAGTTGATTACAGATATCCATTGGTGGCGGTGACTTCCGCGACGGGCCACTTGTCGTCAGATGCACTGCATACTCGTTTGCTACTTCAATACTGGTTCTATTACCTGGTTTATCCCTTCACCACAGTCCTTTTGATGATAAAGTGGCGCTTGGCGCGTTGAAAAAGAAAATAGTTTTCGATATTTTGTTTGTAATAATTAGAAAACAAAAGAAACGAATAATAATTTTATTACGAGAGTTAATGCATAATCCTAGAGTTATAATCCTAGTGTCAATGTATGTGATTTATTGCACGTGCTCTGTCAACTATACCTACTCTCTATGGGAGGTGTACACGCTTATCAATTTCGTACTTCTTGGCGGCAAAGCGTACAAAGAATAATGTAATATTTCTTTAATGTATTGTAATGTGATTATTAATTGTATCAAGCTTAGCGGCTGGCAATTTTGAGTTTAAGTACTAATAATGTAGGTAAATATAAAAAATAAATATAACGGTCTCCCGTGAAGAGTACCTGGCGGACGGTCAATCTTATACTTGCGCTGCTCTTCACCAATAATTTGCAAGAAGGTCCCGCGACTATAAATAAGCGTATAATATTATCTGCAAAGAAGAAAAAATTCGGTATCTGAAAGCCGAATACCGAAGTACAGTGAGTGTACTTAATGCTCAAAATTATGAATTTGCTTATTCTTTTTTATTTTTGTATTATTTTGGCTAGTCCGAAATATGAAGCATAAATACTTAAATCAAGTAGTAGAGGATAGTACTTGTATCAAATTAGCACTAAATCATACGAATTACCTAAATGAATTTTAATCGATATGCAATTTAAAGCAACTTATCGGAATTCAGAGTTTCCAAACTAGTTTACTAAATAATACGGAAGGACAGAAGAAGTAGTTAACACACTTTTCGTACTAAATTTAGGCAATTGGCGAAGCTAAACTAAAAAAATTGATTGCTTTGTTCAGGGTAAAAAGATTACCTCTAATTTATTTTACAAAGCTACATTGAAGTGGTTATTAAAGGTACCGCGCTAATGTACAATTAGATGCACGCAAATAGCTAAATATTGTTAATTGATTTATTAGTACGCCTTATACTCCACTGATACATACTTGAGTCATATTTGTTTTATCCGCACAAGTTTAATTATTACAATAAATAATAGTTAAAAAAAACTAAAAAACACGCTTTTTATAGAAGACCGAACTAAAAAATAGAAAATAAGTTTAAATTAAGAAAATAGTGTTAAAATTTCAATGAATTTAAATTAATAATAGTGTGAATAAAAAAAATATTTTATTTTAAAAAAAGCGTGGGGTGCATGGTGTTAATGGTTATAGATTTTTTATTGACAGATAAATTTAAATGTAATAAAAATAATGAGTTTTTTTGCGTCTTATACTGTCATTAGAAAATAACATTACATTTAAGCTGTATAATAAATGGCTTTACAAGAATTTAAAGTATTGTTGAAGTTTATTTATTAAGGTACTTGCAATTTACTTTACTTGGAAATTTGTTAGCGTTTAATCTCGTTGTAGAATAATAATTTAAATTCTAAACTTTTGAAAGGTGCTTCTCAATATTCTTCATTTAAGGGTATTCAGCGTAAACAAAGAGATAGTCACCTTTTTGACGTTAAAAAAATAAATTGTCTGGCTTTTGTACCTTTAGAATAGAATTACAAAGAAAGCTTCAAATAATATTAAATCATTATTAGGTCTTGGATGCAGATTTTTATTTTTAATTTGGCATTTTGTTTCTTTTTAAATTTAAGTTATTATTTTGTATATATATAATTACCTATGTTAATTTATATTATATTAATTTAATTTTAATCATTTTGTCATATTCAAATTAATAAATTATAACTTAGGTCTTCTGACATGACATTAACAATTTTTAAATTGATTAGGTAAATAAAAAGGATAATATAATAATATCATTACGTTAATATTAGAGTTCGTTTATGAGAGCCTTTGTATTTTTATGTACATTTGTATTGTGAGTGTGATTCCGTATTATAAACACAAAACATAAAATGTGGATACGGAAATTGAAGCTATTGATTAGGGCTGTAAAAGTGGATGTAGGAAATTAAATAAGAAAATGCATGTTGGAAATTAAATAACTGTAAATAATATAAAAACAGTAATATAAATTCGTATAACTTTCCATTAGCTAGTGTATAAATTGTTAATTCTTATATTATAGTTAAAGAGAAAAATAACACTAGCTCAGAATAAGACTCAGATAAATTTAAATGTAATTAAACAAATGTATGGACATGGTGATTTATTTCAGTTGTTATTGGGCAGTTATAAATTTTTAATATTCTCTTTATATGTAATTTTTTCCAATATTTAATTACATAAATTAATTAAAATTACGCCTTTGGCTACAAAAAATAGGTTTATCAGAAGATTATCGAAGAAAAGCCGCTTATAATTGGCTTTGCTCGTTTTTAATTGGTAAAGTCGGCTTTTCTTGAGGAGCCCCCATATAGGTACCTCTATCGTAAAATTTTACCGTAAATATTCCCACAAATATTATATGGTACTATTTATGAAACCTATTAATTATACTATAATATAACCCTCTTAATTATAGTAGAGACATAGTGGTATAGGTATTAATACATAGTCTTCATTATTTTCAATGCATTATTATTTCAGTGGGCACGTGTCTCATATCATAGTCAGAGAGCCATCATCACACTGAACGAGTGCAGCTTCATAAATTTAAACGCTTTCTATCTTACACTTAAAGCCGTAGGATTTTCTCCTGTGTCGTGGGTGCTATGGACACCCACAAAGACGAATACACATACACCCAGAACCAGAACAAGAATCTAAACTCATCATTGAAACCTGTCAGGCTGGGAATGGAGAGAGCTATGTTCGGTGTGTCCCTCAAGGATAAAATCCGCAACGAAGAAATTCGAATGAGGACCAAAGTCACCGACATAGCTTAAAAGGCCAGCAAGCTGAAGTGGCAATGGGCGGTCACATCCTCCGTACAACCGACAATCGTTGGAGTAAACGGTTATTAGAGTGGAGACCGCGTCTGGGTAAACGTAGCGTAGGACGCCCTCCTGATACTCCGGTTGTGTTCCGTTGGAAATCCCGGAGTCCTCCACGCAGTGCTGAGGATAGCTACCGGGGGGATTTTAGTGCGGCAAAAATCCCACATAACCCGTGTCGCTCCCACTGCGTCGGGTACCTTTTGAAGGTTTCCCCCTTGAAAACAAAAAAAGGACCGCCTCCTGTTCGTTGGCGCGACGATCTCCGCCGGGCGGCGGAAAGTAACTGGATGGGAAGAGAGTTGAACATCGGACTCATCGGATCGCCTTAGGAGAGGCCTATGTCCTGCAGTGGACTGAGACGGGCTGATGATGATGATGATGAAGCTGAGAATCGAACCCGGAACCAATTGCGTGTCAGATATGGTAACCGCACCGTCACGCGGGTTGTCATAACAATCCTTTACGAACAATTCCTTCATGCGTATAAGTTCCAAAGTGAAATTTCTAATATGCTATGACCTTAACTACGTAAAGTCCAAGGTGTACATCTGGGGTGCAAACCTACCCTGATTCTAAGCGCCAGACATTTTTTTTAAAGAATTGTACACCGTAGTCTACAGATAACTTAATAAATAGTATAGTCGAATGACTAATTTTAATATATTTGTAAGTATATATAAAAGATCTTAATAACAACAAGGATATTAAAAAAGTGACAGAGGGATAACCGTAACAATAAATAGTTTTGTTGAGTATGTGAGATTATAGGAATGGATGAATGCGTTGGGTCGCTACAAATAGTGAATGAATTGTAATAAGAATGCGTGAAACTCGACCGCTCTCTTCGGCGCTGACATTTCGTGACTTGAATATCCGGAAAATTATCATATTTTTCGGTACTTGCTATCACACAATGCGGTTTTCAGGGTTCCGTATTCTAAGGGTTAAAACGGAACACGGAGATTACGAAGACAACGCCGTCCGTCTGTCTTTCACCAGGCTGTATCTTATAAACCTTTACTAAGACTCCGCTGTCCGTCTGACCCCAGGTTCTCATGAACCGTGGTAGTTAGACAGCTAACTGCCACTATAACAACTAATACTAAGAACAGACTAAACTAAATATTTAATAGAGCTTCCGTACAACAAACGTTATTTTTGTGCCATTTCAAAATGTTAATGGTACGGAATCTTTCATGCGAGAGTCCGACTCGCACTTATTCTAATTTTATTATCACGAGTCCACGAACTTATCTTTTGGTACTGTGGTTCTATTCATAAACTTCCTTATTACTTACAGTTTAAAAGCTCTTTATTATGAAGCACTCAGGCTGAATGAACACAATGCTCCTAGAACGTTTAGATATGATTTTTGGTAATACCGACACTTTTAGAATAAAATCTATTGTAAGAGCTAGAGTTTTTATGAGTCGATGTACTTATGTAACTTAGACATTTATTACGTCTATTTTTATTAACACGCTTTTATTATCTTGGGTTTTATCTATGTATGTGTGTAAGTAACGGAATCTTTGAGCTCAATTATCACCGGTTTCCAGAATTAAGATTAATTTGAAACTTTGCACACGTATTTCTGACCGATGACAATGCAATAATAAGACAATGCAATAATAAAAAAAAAGATTTTTAATATTTAGCTACCGCTTTATATTATTATATTCAGAGAGTTTTTTGTTTCACGATAATGAAGTAGCAGTCCACTTAATCGTAAGAGACCAGTGCCGGCCATGGACATCTTTATTCAACTCCAGATAAGATCAGTCTTACCTGAGGTTAGTCATAGATGCGTTGCTACCATTACGACTAGCCCTGGATAAGTTTTTCTAAGTTAGACACACCTTGTTAAGTGTAAACCAGTGCGCAGCAGCGCATAACAGCTGTTATGAGGCAAAAATAGGTGTCACTTTAGTACTTCTGGAACCGAACTGAAGAGTTCTACCACCATTAAATTATAGTCACTATTTCTAGAGAAAATCGTCGACGGTTAAGTGGAAGGTTGCGGATGCTTTCATATGAGGCGACCATCTTAGTCCTCAAGAGTTTCAACTAACGTGTAATTGGTTTCAGGTCTGCATCTATTCTATATAGAATTCGATACCATTTCACATCATTATTATAATTTGAAATATGTTATTGCAATATTCATAGTTTGTGTTTATCATAGTAACTTTGTAAGCTTATTAAATGTGTATTTGGAAAATAAACAATGTGTTAATAGTAGGTACGTATAATGCATAAATGAAAATAAATGCGTAAAGCTTCTTCTAATTTTATTGTACACTGAAAAGGATCAGCAGTTTTGACTATATTTTGCAAGAATACTGTTTGAATCTGCAAGTGATCCGTTTATACCTACTTACCTACTCGTGTTCAGTATAGAGAATTTTGTTTCGTTGATTCATTTTCTTACAAAATTAAATCATAGACATTAATTTATTCATCATCCAACAGCTAGTTGGCTATTGTGTAATTGTACGAATTTAAATTTATTACTGTTCTTAGTGAAGAATACATAATGCTAATAGAAGATAATTAGGATGCTGCTGTGATTAAATTATTTGCAAATGTTTAACGGAAACTACGTCTTTATAATTCTTTGTAGTACCGGACACGTTTAAAATCTTTCTTGTAATTTGCAAAGGTACTTTCAAATAAAATCTTTAATTTTGACATGCGTATTATAAAAATAAAGTTAATTAATCTTGTCTATAAAGTTCTACAGCCATTCGTTTAATTCTAGACGTTTTGTTTTTAAAGATTCTAAGAAAATACTTTTGTAACCGTGTGTATGGATTTTTCTCGAGTGTAAAGTCCAGTGACATTAAAACTTTCCAGCCGTAGTACATAAATTTTATCACACTAGCAACACACATTGCTTGCATACTTTTGACTTCAGGCACTAAGGAATGTTGAATGAGAAAACGGTTTGTATTTTAACGAATGCTTATGTTTAAAATGTGTTTACTGTTTGGAAATATAAAGTCGATTGTTGGTACAAGATTTTGTTCCCTTCGACTGACTGAAATTTGGTATTGGTTTTTTTTGATGCAGTTTTGTGCCCAAGTGCGGATCAGATGCATGCGTACTTTTGCCTTATTATATCTGTTAAATACATTTTAGGGTTTCATACCCAAATGGTGAAAATGGCACTCTATTATTAATACTCTGTTGCCCGTCAGTCCGTCTGTCTTTTACCAGGCTGTATCTCATAAACCATGATAGCTAGGCAGTTGAAATTTTATCAGATTCTGTTGAGGCTGTAGCAACCAATCGTTATAACAGAATAAATTATACATCTAAGACGACCTCCTATACAACAAACGTGTTTATTTCTGTCATAAGTATAGGCTATACGAACACGGAACGTTCAGACGCTGAAGCAACTTAATTCACGGAGACGGATGAGACACGTACGCGGACGCAGTGAGTCCGCGTGACAAGAAAAGAAGGGCTCAATATGTGTTATAATTCATGTGTGTGTGTTGTTCTCCCGAAGTAAATATTTGTAGACGTTCATCTGAGGATAGCGCGCAATACGTGACTCAGAATACTATCTAAATCATTTTTCTTATTCGTTTTGTATGTCAACGAAACGGCACGCGCAAAATCCGTAAAATCAAATTTCCTGGTTGTATGAATATTTTTCTGTCGCCTATAAGTCCTGCTTGAAAATGTGCTTTTATGATAACAGTGGAGCGTAATGCTCATTCCATGTAAGCTGAACATAACTTGATGATAAGTGTTGGTACTCAAAAGTAATAAGGTGCTACGTAATATTTAAATACAACAATGGCAGTTTAGTCACACATCTGGTGAGGTGTTCAGAATTGCACTTTAATAAATCTCTAACGAATATGTACGAGTAGATGAATTTAATTAACAATAATGATGGCAATGAATTAAGTTTAATGACAAAACATCGGCATGTGTTGTCATTAAACGGCAATGGAAATGGGGGCCATCTCAAAAATATTCTTAAAGATATGCGGAGTTTATCACTTCTCATTTGGCCATGGTGGATTATATATAAAACCCTTTTCATACTTAAAGGAGACCCGTGCCCAGGAAAGGGACTGTAAAGGGTTCATGATATATTAATACGTTCCACATAAAGGCTATCAATCTTAGAGTAAATCACAGATTGTATAACCGATATACGCTGAGGTTTTGTTTCGTACTTTCCACATTATATAACAGACGTGGGATATAGGTTCATCCCTACTTCATTCATATGCCCAAACTCCGATAACATGATCCGTCAACTGAAAATATACATTTAGTACTTATCAAAAAAAGCGGTCACCGCGTTTTTTTAACATTTGCAATGTTAGCGGAGCCGCCAATGTGTCTTTTGCACCATTTTGAAAATTACCTATGTTTTGGCATTTTGACAATGGTATATCATTGTCAGAATGCCATGGAAATATGTTTATTCCATATTTTTCACGTTTGCGGTAGGAGTCCACAGGCAAGCCGAAATATCCATTGCTACCTTAGAGGTAGCAATGCTTGTGGGCTAACCTCAAGTAAGACTAAACTTATGTTGACATATGACATATGATGAAGACACGTGCTCAAAGCATAGAGGCCTCGTACCAACCAGTGGACTGCATGCTCGTTTATTACTTAAACATTATAAAAAATAAAAAATATAGTTGGCCTTGTAGCCCTTATTTTAATATATTATATATTAAAATTAATTAACGAAAAATATTATACAGCTATAATTTTTTTACAACGATATTTTTTTTTAATACTAAACACAAATATCTATAAACGCAGTACTTTCAAAAGTAATGTCAAAAATTTATTATTATCAGCGTTCCTTCACTATCTTATGCGTGTATTACATATAAACCTTTATCTTGAATCATTCTATCTATTAAATAAAAACTTTTTAACAAAAAATATCTACCGACTTCCATGTCACAAAAAAGTAAAAAATAATTTAAATATATTTTGGTCTAGAACATACTCAGTACTTAGTACATAGTTCTGAAGTCGGTGCTCATATAGGACGTAGTTACCGTCGTCCAGCGAAATATGTCGAGCACCGACTTCAGGACTATGTACTAAGTACTGAGTATGTTCTAGACCAAAATATATTTAAATTATTTTTTACTTTTTTGTGACATGGAAGTCGGTAGATATTTTTTGTTAAAAAGTTTTTATTTTACACTTTTTAGTGACTATATTTTTATGTTTGTATTTAAATAAAGCCTCTAAGTTTGCTTTGTGCATCTACATATTCACAAAAATTAAACATAAAACACTTTTACAATTCATACAAACAGGGCGCCCCCTCTGGAAGTACCCCTCCATCATCAGGGTTGAGGAGTTGAAGGTCAAATTTTTCATCTTATATTGTTGCTTAGTAATCTTATAACATATACGTTAGTACCAGGTGGCTAACTTCTATGGCTCAGGCTTGCAGTACCCTGCATCATCAGGGTTTAGGAGTTGAAGGTCAAAATTTTAATTTTGTGCCTCTGTTTGGTATTATTTTTACATACCCGTAAGCACCAAATTGCCAACTCCTATGGTTTAGAATTGAAGTACCCCTTCATCATCAGGGTCGAGGAGTTGAAGGTCAAAATTTTAATTTTGTGCCTCTGCTTAGTATTATTTTTACATAACCGTAAGCACCAAATTGCCAACTCCTATGGTTTAGGATTGAAGTACCCCTTCATCATCAGGGTTGAGGAGTTGAAGGTCAAATTTTTGATTTTATATTTTTGCTTAGTATTTTCTTTACATAACCGTAAGCACCAAATTGCCAACTTCTATGGTTTAGGATTGAAGTACCCCTCCATCATCAGGGTTGAGGAGTTGAAGGTCAAATTTTTCATCTTATGTTTTTGCTCAGTAATCTTATAACATATACGTAAGCACCAAATGGCTTATTCCTATGGTTTTGGCTTTAAGTACCCCTGCATCATCCAGGGTTGAGGAGTTGAAGGTCAAATTTTTGTCCCATGAATTTGCTTAACAATTTCATTATATATTCGCAAACATCAAACGACAAACTTTTATAGTTCAGGCTAGCAGTACCCCTGCATCATCAGGATTGAAGAGTTGAAGGTCAAATTTTTCATAGTAAATACCTACATAGTAATTTTATTCTATATTTTACTCAATTGGACTTCTCCAGCTAAGGTTCGGCCGACTATCACTAATTTTATTATTTTGCTCCAAAAAGTTGAAGATCCTATGATTAGAACCTTATCAAACTCTTATCAGACTACCCCTGGAGTACATCCTTTCTAATAAAAAAAGAATCATCAAAATCGGTTGGCGGGATATTGAGTTATTCATACATTTATCGCGTACATTGAAAATGCAAATTTAAGACTTATGCGTTTTTCTTATGGATGCCCTAGTCAAAAAAATACTAAAAAAAAATGGGACCCTATGACACGCACTACCTTTCAAATAAAAAAAAAATCATCTAAATCGGTTCACCCAGTCCGGAGAAATGAGGTAACAAATATAAAAAAAAAAAAAAAAAAAAAATACAGACGAATTGATAACCTCCTCCTTTTTGAAAGTCGGTTAAAACAAAACTGAATTAAGATCCGTACCCTAGTTTTAAAGATATAAGCATACACAGGGACAGACAGCGGGAAGCGAGTTTGTTTTATACTATGGGATATGCAGTTTATAACTACAATTGTAATCAATAAGCTACTTAAACTTAATTGCTATATTATTTATGGCAACAATTAATCAAATCCTCAGTTATTTAACGTTAAATGACCGTTAGCGTAAACGTCATTCGGTTCAATTTTGTTCAGCGGTGTCTAATACGTAATTACACAAAAAATACACTACCAAGTGTGGCATTGTTTTACTGACAATTGCGATATTAATGGGGCACATTAACGAATTACTTACACATTTTCTTCCAGACCTCAGTATTGTTCTCTTAATGGAGTGTCACGGAGTTTTGCATAAGCTTTATATCCTTATTAGATTAAAATAGACTATGACCTTATGATTTAAAACAATGGTTAGTTATTATCTATTCGCATAAGTAGATACTTATGCGGATTAATTGCCTAAGTTGTAGGTACAACTTGGGCAGTTTGGAGTAACTTTAGAAACTGTTACGTATAATAAACACTTAAGTTTCATCACAAGTTTAAAGGTCGTAGATTTTTTGTGTTTCGACTCCGGACTTACCTACCATTGCTGTTGGTTTTTTGGTAGATTTACAGGTAACGGTAAGAAAAAGCAATACATATCTATATTTTTTATAACTTGTAGCCAAATTCAGGTAATACTATCTTATCTTGTGTTGATTCCAAATGTCCAAAAGCAGCAATGGCTACTTTATTAAAAGAAATTGGTCATTTAAATAAAAAGGTCTCCAATGAATGATTGAATGAAATCAATAACCAGTAATTATTATGAAAACAAAAACACGACTGCTAAAATTTTAATTTGCAGTCCGGTGTTTTGTTTTTTAATAATTAAACTTAGACATAATTTAAAAAATATATATGTGCGTGTACTAGCGTACACTCGTAAGAAGTGAAACTTCTTTATGACGTTATTTTTCAAAAAATAATTTACTATATGCAACTTTACAGAAATTGGTTAAATAAAGTTAAATTAGATAAAGTTAAATAAAAGGCTTTTATTAAACTTTATCTAATAATCTAATCTATAATAATCTATCTAATATCACGCGTGGTAGGGATAAAAAAAAGATGGCCCGTAACGGAAAAAAAAGATGGCGCGTAACAGAAAAAGATGGCGCGTAACGAAAAAATGTTACACTAAACTTTTTTCCAACCCCGATAAAGAAGTTTCACTTCAAAAACTGATTTTCATTTGATACCCATATTGTCATGATAATAAAAGAAAACGTCCCTCTTCCCTTCTCTGAACGTCGACCCCATACTGAAAAATAATATAGCCTTTGTCACTCTCCAAACAAAGTCGAGTCTACGACGACGTCTATTTGCCACGCGCTACGGCGCGGTCATACATGCCAACATACATACATTGTCATACATATATGCATTATACGCTCGAAAAACATCTCTTTCTGGCGTAGTCGGGTAAAAATGTACTTCCAGATTACATTATTTAATTGTATGAAATGTATGCATACCTAATTAAATTATGACACGTGATTTATGTTTAAAGAAACAAAAAAATATAAGTATAAAAACTTAATATACATATTTTATTGTTAATTATGTATCTTTATTGTATTATTTATTATTTTTAGACACCTACAATAGAAATACAAATAATATAAAGGAATATTGAACACATTTTGATATACGACTATTTGTATGTATATACTTAGAACTTCGAATGATAATTTCATCAAAATCGGAAGAGCCAATTGTAAATTCGAACTTATTATTGACGATCACGAGTATCTGCTTCCTATTCATTATCGTCTAGAACGTGTAGAGCGACTTCATAGCTTTTTAATTTATTACAAAGTTATCAAACTCCACTGAAAGACGAAGGAAAGAGTATAAACTACAAAATAATATTTCTACCGAACAATTTGTAAGTGCTTTCTAATTTACTTTTAAAAGTTCTTCATTACGTTTCAATACAATGTAGTGTGTATTAAGTTACATTAAAAGAATTTCTAAAAGACTAAAGTAGCAAAGGAGGCAATAGTGATTTTTTTAAAATGAACCATTTGTAAACAATATGAGGTTGCTTGAACCGTCCAGCCAGGCGATCCCGGGAAGGACGGCGGTACGTGTGGTCGAATACTGTCGTAAAGACTAGACGAAGTGGTGGGCCCAGCCGCCCGATGGGGCGCCCTAGGAGGAGCCCGATGGGGTAACGCGCTCAGAGGATTCTGGTTGCGTTCCTTTGGAGATCCCGGAGTCCTCTTTGTAGTGCCGAGGACAGCCACCCGGAGCATTTTAGTGCGGTAAAAATCCCACATAACTCTGCGTCGATCCCACGACGTCGAGTAGGTACCTTTTGAAGGTTTCCCCCTCGAAAAAAAAAACAATATTGTATGAGGTTGTAATAATGGGGTTCTACAGATGCGTGGGTACTCTAGTGGATTAATATGGTCGCCTCATATGAAAGAAAAAACGCTTTCTAAAAACGCTTTCTACACTCATAGCCCCACAGTAGGATTTTCTCCTGTGTCGTGGGTGCCATGGACACACACAAAGACGAATACACAAACACCCAGACCCAGAACAAGAATCTAAACTCATCATTCAGACACCTGTCTGGCCGGGAATCGAACCCGGGACCCATTGCGCGTCAGCCCGGTATGGTAACCGCACGGCCACGCGGGTCGTCTAAAAGAGAACAACATTTTACTACAACACAAGAGTTACGCTAGTAATAGGTGGGACGCGGTGGTACTTCCCTCGTCGAACTATACCCATCCTACCATCTTAGTAGGAAAAGATAAAATGAAGTATTTTATGTTTTGATAAACAGATGGCTTTAATTAGTTTTGAAGATGATTGAAACCCTTGTAGTACGACTGATTTTTTCTGACTGATTCTGACTGTACTCAGGAATAGCAACGCATATTATGTGACTAACCTTAGGCAAGACAAATCTTATGTGGAGTTGATTACGGAAGTAGGGGAGGCAGTCGCCACTTATCGTCAGCAATGCGTGCTAATTTGTTTTCTATAAAAAATCTTAAGGTAACTGTGTAACATTTAAGTGGCACTATAATGTTATTATACTACCTAGATTAAGTTGTTTTTTTTAACGCTACAATTTTATTTAATTATTAATGCTTAATAATTATTTACTCAGTTCGACAGTCATCAGGATTATTACCGTTGTTAAAGCGATAAGGCCAGCTTTTTATACTATAGCACTTTTGGGAATTTGTTATTTTGTTTTCTTAAGCTATGTTAATAGCATATTGTCACAAAAAAATACGTATCATTAAAGTAAATGAGGAAGCTACACAAATATATTATTTTAAGTTTATAATTAAACAAACAAATGGTAGATATTAATTTACTTTTTACTTATGTGCCATATGATTTTTTAAGATATAACTTAAAGTCATGCTCATGTTATGATTCAGACAGATTTACCTACTTCATTCAAATCCTACAAATAATATAAATTAGACGTAAAACACAGCCAACTTTTTTGTTAATGATATATTGGTGTTGGCTTTTATAATTCTAAATAGTCTTATGCAACAGCAAGTACAAAATGGCAATAAGAAGATGTCGATTTGATAAAAAATGAAGGTATTTTCCCGGATCTTCATATTTGAGATTGTAGTTAGATTATGAAATAAACGTTACTAAATACCCGTCGTAACGGTCGTAATTCGACAGTAATTTAACTCAAACACTAAACTTAATATTGATATTTTACAAAGTAGCACGAATATTTCTCAAATTTAATTCAATTTTATCAATTTGACTAAGCTGTATTTGAAAGCGATAACGGTTATTTTGACAGACATCATTTTTGATGTTACGAGTTAGAATGTTTATTTTGTTTAATAAATACCTATGTGTCCGTGTCAAGTGCACGGTAGTATATATAATGTGTTTTTAGTTTATTTAATACTTTATACATTAATCCAAAAAAATATTAGCATTTGGTGTTCCCTCTTAAGATCAACTATAACCGTGCTAAACTCCATATTTTTCCGACCGCGACAATTTTCTTAAAAACGGATTCCGATTTTTTGCTATACGTATCAATATTTCGAGCCTTTCTTGGTTTAAACAAATTAACAATTTATATTCTGCGCTCAAACACAATAGAATTCAAATCACACACTCACATGTACACATATCCCCATTATAGTATAGTAAAAGTGACCTTGAAACTGCGCGTCAAAATAATAACACCCTATTCGCATCATGGGCTTCACCATATGAGTCCTAAAAATGCAAATTTCATTTCTTGTATATTTGTCATAATTAGGGATAAATAATTGAACCATAAATTAGCTACATAATTTAAATCAACTGCAATTAAGATGCGTATATGTAACCTTCACGGCTTCTCCACAGCACAATAATATATCGTAGTGACTACGTAAGCATCTGATTCTCGATTTTAATTTCTACTGACATTATTAAATAATTATTATTACTGCAACACTTTACTGCACAAGACCTGATTTACTGTTACAGGGCTCCTCGCGAAGGTATCAACTATAGCAATTCCCACGCTGGTTAATCGCAAACTATTCGCAAAAAATCGCAACCTTTGGAACATAAGACTTATGAAAAACGTACAGATGTCTTATTTATTCCACATAAGAGTATAGACTACCAGTGTGAGCTTAGGATAGCTATGTATCCAGAGCATCATCCCAGCCGCTTCGTGGCTATTACTGAAAACTTCTCTTTCCCAGTCTTATGAGCCCATGGAGACAGATTTGGGGAATCCGACTGCGGCCCTAGTGGGGCCCTCGCTCAATCATTTCTTAAGAAGTAAAAGTAAGATCCCCGTCCCCTCCTTCGAGACGTAGCAGTCGATAAGACCAGCCAACGTTAGCGGGTTGTTAATGTGATGGTAATGCGTTATGACGTGGCACCGAGTATACAGAAGAATGCCGTGGAGTATTTAGCTAAGTAAAAGAGTCATTATGTAGAAAAAAAGTCTTATGTATGAGTATATACGAGTACCCATATGTTCGTATGTACCTCTATTGTGGTAAACCGGTCTTTATATTACTGAACCACATCACTGTAATATACCTACTCGTGTATATAGGTTGGTACATACGAGTATATCATTTATGTACAGTATCTATTTAACTGTAAATAATAAGTTGATACTTAAAATTTTCATTTTTTATTTTTTTAGCAGTACCCAACTACCCGCCATAATTCTTTGTCCTCAGCATATTTTACTACGCACGAGTCCCATTACAGAGTGATAGAACTTTAGTCCACAGCCCACCACATGGGTCAAGTGCTAAATGATGAAATTTTAAATACCTTTAAGGACTTTGTTCAAGGAACCTCCAGCGCGTTTGTCTCGCAGTCTTCTTGCACTATTAAAGCAAGTGATAATTTAATCGACTTAATAACTACATCGAAAATAATCCTCTGTTTATTCAATTCTACAAGTACGTGTTTATTACTTGTAAAGTATTGTCTCCATGTAAAATGACTAAATAAAGTTTCCTTTAACATTCGAGCGTGTGCCCTAGAGAATATAATGTAAGCCTATTATTGAGATTTTCCTCTTTGTCGAGAGGAACAATAGGGCAACATATAAATAGATAGCGAGTTTGTACAAGAAAAGGTTATAACATATTTGTCTTAAAATATTCTGCTGTTACTTGGTATTTATAGATATGCAGTTATAAGCAAATATAAAAATGCAATATTTATTGTATTGCATTTTTGCTCTAAACGTTATCAGCGTAAAGAGAAATATTCTAAAAACAAATTGGGGTATAAATGTACGTGTCAATTAGTATTAAATAAAAGACAGGTAGTCTGTTTAGATATTTTTTTTTAAATATGAGCAATACGTTTATTTGGTCCCCTGTGCACGTAGTGGATACGAGTTCCTCATGTGTCCTCGAAAAGAACACCGTTTGTTAAATTTAGTTAGGGGTACAACCCATTATTGTCCCACTGCTGGGCACGGGTCTTCTCTCATAATGAGAGAGTTTCAGAGAACACCTCCGAGAACTTTTATTTTTTTAAAGAACTCTCGAGTGTGTATGTTTCCTCACGATGTTTTCCTTCACCGAAAGCAGTGATAATTCATTTGTAATCTAATATATAAAATTCTCGTGTCACAGTTTTTGTTGCCATACTCCTCTGAAACGGCTTGACCGATTTTTACCAAATTTTATAGGCGTATTCAGTAGGTCTGAGAATCGGCCAACATCAATTTTTCATACCCCTTAAGGGTTGTCCACCCTTAACATTGTTTTTAATTTTTTATATGGCAAAACAACGTTTGTCGGGACAGCTAGTACGCATATAAATCAGTGGTGTGTGCCTGGGTTTGAACCTCAGCCCTCCCGATTGAGACAGCAAGTTTCAACCATTAGGCTATCACTGCTCAAATTTAGTTTACATCCATATATCTTGAAATGTGTGGCAGTAAACGAAAGTGCTGTTACTGAGTACATTGACATGTGTGACAAAAATGTAAGTGCTGATCGTTATGAGAAAACATAATGAACTCGTGCTAAGGGCATTGAACACAGAGCAGTTGTTATTATTTACTTATTTCTACTAGTATTAAACTTTGAATGTTAGCTTCGACTCCCCGAGCAAAGAGGTTCATCAATCAGTTCCGGCCACATTTTTGTAATAAACTTCATAAATATCGAGATTTCTATCTGATGGCGATCGAGGTACGAGAGATCTTAACAAATTCAAACACCTCCTATGTCTAGTTTTAATTACCTATATCATTTATAACACTATACTTGCGCAAATACTATAAGTCTGAAATAAAGGGTGGTGGCGTAAAATTTTTAAGGCAATGTGATCTTTAACTTTTTCGTTATAAGATTAAAGTAACAAGCCTCCAGTCCACTTGATGGTGAGAGATGGCAACCTGGTAGTGTTCTATCTGAAGTCAGTTACAGATGCATCGTTACTTCTGAGGACTAACATGGTCGGCTAATGTGTCAAAAAAGTCGATTATTTGATGGCGATCACATCCTTCCACAGACACGCAAGAATTGTTTTATGCTAGAAATAGGTAGGTGTGACGGCGGTATGTGTGGTCGCATACCGTTGTAAAGACTAGACGGAGTGGCCTAGCCGCCTATCAGGGAGGAGCCCGATGGGGCAATGCGCTCAGAGGATTCCGGTTGCGTTCCTTTAGAGATCCCGGAATCCTCTTTGTAGCACTGAGGACGGCCACCGGGGGGTTTTAGTGCGGTAAAAATCCCACATAACCCTGCGTCGCTCCCACAGCGTCGCGTACCTTTTGAAGGTTTCCCCCTCGAGAACAAAAAACAAGGTGTGGCATGGATAGCTCCCCGGTTGAACAGTGTTCGATTTACCCCGTAAAACATATTTGACTTTATATAAAGCCGTTGTTGATATGACACCAAAACTAAACAAAGCTAGGCATAAATACATTGTTTGTAACTGAAGTAATTTCTGAATAACTGTTGAAACTTAAAAATTGAGTCTATTTTATGTATTGTCGTATGTATATTGTAGTCTCATGGGACGATGTGGCGCCAAGCGACAAAGCGTCCTTTATTTATTAAATAAAAATAAAAAAACTTCTGAAACTTCTAAACTCATGTTTTACCCATCTTCATTGAACTCTTTGCTCTTTGGATTTTGTGTTCTATTTATTCTTGTTTTATTAAAACTTTATTTTTATTTTCTGGTGTTCATAAGGAGTTAGATTTATGTAAATACGAATTAATAACAAGACATAATGTGTTAATATTATATGTATAAATACAACATCCATTTAAAGAGCACGTGCCATTTTAAGTTTACGTGCTCATTCTACCCTATATCTTAGTTACATTAACGTTTAATAGTACATTGAACTCACAAAATTTAATTCGTGATGGTTATATCTAATTAATGTTGCCAATTACAGGATTAGACCTTTCAAAGCGGAACAAAAGTAGGTAAACCGATTAGGATACAAGTAGGTTATTCTTATAATTATATCCTAAATATTTAAAATCAAATAATATAATTTTGCAGTTGGTATTTTTTTAAGAACAGCAGTGATCGCCTAATGGTTGAAACTTGCCCTCTCAATCGGGAGGTCAAAGGTTCAAACCGGCATGCAGAAATTAATTATCATTGCGTTTCGGTGAATGAAAACATCGTGAGGAAACCTACACACCCGTGAGTTATTTAAATGAAAGTTCTCGGAGGTGTGTGAAATCCACCAATTCGCAGTTGGCCACCGCGTGGACTATGGCCTAAAACTCTCACTCCGAGAGAAGATCCATGCCCAACGGTGGGAAAATAATAGTTTGACGATATATATTTTTTGATAAACATTCTATGTTTGAATGTGATTTATCCAGTCATGTAAATAACGACAGCCTTTTTTGTTGAAAAATGTCTGAAATGGATTCTGAATGCTTTAAATTCTTCCACTAATTTAATAGTGTTTTCCAAACGTAAACAAATAAAAAGGTTTGGCATTAATTACCTATAAAAGATATTAGTACTATAACAATACATACGTAACATAGGTATGCTTAACTTGAAAATCATGTCCAGTTTTATCCTATATCGTTAAATAAATCAATCCTGAATTATAATTTCAATTCATCACTACAACTATTGATACTGCTGTTATAACGCTGAAATACGTGTGAAGATATTTTAAAACAATTTAAAAGTTACAGGCCTATAAAGCCTTAATCGATGGTAATAAATCACGTCTTAAATCAAAGTTCTGTTGTTTTTGGTATTAAATTGTTTTTTTTTTTATCACGAGTGTTTCTTATCTAAATGAGAATATAAAATACTACTTGAATCCCGCAGCTTCGCTCGCGGTAACAAAAATCGATTGTCCCATGGAAATAAGATATTTTCCCACAGTCAAAAGTAGCCTATATGTTAATCCAGAGTATCAGCTAAGTCCCTATCAAATTTTATGAAAATGGCTCCAGCCTTTTACACGTGAAGCAGTAACAAACATACACAACCACAAACTTTCGCCTTTATAATATTATGATTTAGAGAATATCCCTTCAACCATAGCCCCAAACATTTTAGTTTATGGCAATATGGTTATCACACAGCAATCACTTGACTGAGACTGGAGTTCATATTAACTTGTTCACGATCAGTCTTATCACTAGATCGATTGAGCAAATTTTCGATTGATTCTAGGTACTCGTGGAAAACAAACGTAAATAACGGAACGACACGTGCGATGAATATTAGTGATTCTTATCGACAGAAATACTAACAATGAGTCGATTCTAAAACGATATATTATCGATCGAAATTCCTATTGTATCGATATTATTTAAATAAGTTTTAAAGGATGGTTGTACGTATTGATAGTTTATGTACCTACTATCGATTCATCTACCTAAATAGTTTCATACATGATGCTTATGCTCATGTTAATAATTTAAATTAAAATCAAATCGAATTTGAATTTGAATTCAAATCGAAAGGTACAATCGATAGACTCAGTGGTCCGTCCAAGGAGATATTCCTCGAAAACCTTACTTGAACTTTGTAATAGATTTTTGTTTTGGTTTACATGGATGCCGGCTGACCAACATATGAGGTGACCATTTATGTCCTTAGTACCAAAGCATGTATGGTTGATATCAGGTAGACTTCAAATTCTATTAAATTTATAAATATGGACCTATACATGTAAGTGTCCACAAACATCAAGTAGAATACTTGTACAAAAACAAAAAATGTATAGTATTTAGAATCTCATTTGTAAAAAAAATAAACATTAGCAGACAGTGTAGTTAGATATTAATATTTATCTACCCACCAACACCACTATATTTTCAACCATACACTCGAATAACGATACAAAGGTGTAAATTTTTTGCCCATCGCATATTTAATAAATGTGTACTTGAATGTACGCAAAATAGTACTTCTATTTATACGTTTCTTAGAAAATGAAAATCTCAA
This sequence comes from Spicauda simplicius, assembly GCA_949699795.1. Classification (NCBI taxonomy): domain Eukaryota; kingdom Metazoa; phylum Arthropoda; class Insecta; order Lepidoptera; family Hesperiidae; genus Spicauda; species Spicauda simplicius. The sequence goes on from OX453064.1 coordinate 11,150,613, forward strand.
TGTAGAATTGCTCAAATCACAAAAAATCTACAAAAAGAGAATAAACGGTCTATTATAAATCATTTTGGCTGTTAGAACAATTATGTAGTTACTTAAACTTAGAGGCATACCTACTTATTCATAGCTAATAAGATTTTTCTGATAACGAATACGTGAAACAGCTAAACATATTTGAAATTGAAAACTTCTCGGTAGCTATGGTCAATAAACTAATCTGTTTTATGTACCTTGAATCAATTGTTATCGCTGATGTCCGTGAAATCTCGACCGGCTTTTCTCAATATTTTCAAATTGATAAGCCTCTTGCGCAAGCTGTCCTTGGAGGAGGAGGAGGCACTTGCACTTAGGTTAAACTTAAACTTAAAGAGAGTTGGCGGGATGAAACTTAAAATAGGTCAGCGCGAGTGATGGTCGGAGTGGTCGTGCGGCATGGAGGCACGAGTGGTGCGCGCGGCACGCGGTTATCAACTAAACACATTAAAAATGCCGGTTGGTACACAACCAACTGTTTTTCTCACTGCATCGTTAGCATCATCGCTTTGTTGATACGTGACGCAAACGTTAATCTTCTTTCGATTAATGCAATAGCTACTGACCAGGTAACGGTACGTACCTTATGATGAGAGGATTCTTCAAATGTAAAGATACCTATATACATAAATGCTTTTTATGACATTATTATCGTGTTTTTTTTTCACAACAATATGTTAGGTATATCCCTCGCAGATGTTGCACATGATGTATTAATATTTTGTATTAACTCGTTTCAGTGTAACAATTCTCTAAAACCTTGAATAACCGAATAAAAAAATATTAAAATATTTTATAAAGATGATAATGGGTTTTTGTGTACGTTGTTGTACTGGGCTCGCGTTCAAATGATGCGCGCAATGGTCAAGAATACAAGTAGTGGAGAAAGTGTAAATAAGGGAAAACTTAACCTAAGTTACGATAACTATGCAGCTTGCACTCGTACTAGTAAGTCATAATAAATAACCCTAAATGTCCACGTGATGCTATATGATTCACAACAGTAGTTGCTCAAGGTGTTAACTATGCGTCGTTTGTACAGTATTACACATTGAAATGGCGAAACTTTATTATTTGAATAAAACCTAGCTTTATGTTGTTTGTTTTTGGGATTATATTATCATGCTTGTTGAAACACCGACAAACACCTAAAATACTTTTTACGTCTTTCAGGTACGATTGCTCTTGCCTATCCCGTGAATGTTTAGGCCCATATTATCTCGTAGAAATGTATTAAATTTAACATTTAAATTTCCTCTAAGGTTTTATGATATATGTAGTTTGAAAAGGCAGTAAAACTACCCTTATTACCAGTGGTATGATCGATAGTAGGTAATATTGGCAATGAGTTTTGAGCGCAGTGACAAGTCCATTTACTAAAAAAATGGATTGTTATGTAAATATTTGCCCAGTGCAAAATACTATTAATAGGTATAGTTATTGTATTTAAACTCTTTTTCTGATAAAAACCTCGTTAATATTTAAAATATACGAAAAAGAAAACAGTAAATCCGCTAATGAACAAGGGAAGCAAAGGTACTGCGTAGGTGCCGTTGCATATTCATGAGTTTGACAGTACAGATTCTGCTTATTAATAGTCTAGAATTTGTTGAGTTACGGTCTTTGGTGTAAACATTTGTAAGGATTGAATGACTTATGATATCAATAACGGGGTTAATTTATATTTATATATTTTACTTAAGCTGTGTGTTTAAAGAATCAGATGCATGTTTATTATACATAAATTACTCTTAGCATGTTATTTATGTTTATCGTACCTTAACTGGATATTTTTACTACCAAATTTGTATTATTGAATAATTAGAGAGAAATTTCCTCTAACGTTATTGAACTAATAATAAATTTAATGATAGAATCATTAGAAGTTTTGCTTTTCATTCAAAGCGGTGCTTTCCAAAACGTAGTTTATCCGATTCAAATTAAATCAATTCAATTTACTTGTGAACATATCTACAGTTGGTTGTCAAAAATTTTTTTGTTAACTCGTTTATTATTGCACTCAGTCGCTTACAGATCTGTATTAAGACAAAAGAAACTCCTATTTTTAATTGATTTTTAAAAATAATGATATATGTCACTAGAAATTAATCACAGGATCTGTCACTGTAATCACTTAATTTTGTTTTTAATGTTTTATTTCTACCATATCTATCTATAAATACAATTAGGCACATATTGTACCAGAAAATAATGTAAGCGACACGAATGTAAGTAAAGTATTAAGACATGAGTACGTACTACGTACTAATGACAGTTGTTTTAAATCATCCTTTATCAAGAAAATTTACCAATACTTATGTCTCCTGAACGGCTAGTGTGAGAAGGTTCTCCAAAGAATGTTTTTCTTTGTTGTAAATACCATAATAAATACAATTAAGACTAGAGATACTCTATAGATATTGCTCTAATTATAGACAACATTCTGATAGTGATTAGAAATTAAGTATGTAAATTAAAAATTACCTAAACGAGGTCGAATGGGCGACCCTTCGCAGTCACACGACTTGTACCTATCACCCTTAACGCTGTCAAGTGTGGTGTAAAGTTGGTTTGAGCCGTTTCGGCGGAAAAAAAAGGTCTTCCGGTAAGATTGTATATAAATGAAGTATTATGAAACTGAAATAAGTCAGAGAAAAAGGGCCTCCTATGCCATTTTGTCATTTGTTTCAAAGGTATTGCCCGGGGCAGGGCCTCATATCCACCCCGGTACGCTATGCCTTTGTGTATGAATATGGCATTTACATGAATATTTTAATGTTTAATATCCTAAAATAATCCACCGATAAAGAAAGCGAGAGCCAAAAATAGAACCAATAAAGTTGAACCAATAAGGTTAGAACCAATAAAGTTATAAATTCAGCAAGAACGTAATCTCGTTTGTAAACGAATAATCTGGCATCAAAGACCGGAAAGTATAAAGCGAAAGAGGGATCGTATTCGCAATACTGACATAACTTAGGTAAGCATAGGGCAAAAACCATACATACGATACGACGTCGGATCGTGACGGCGCTGAACGTAAATTACCACGACACGACATCGTACCGCGATCTGACGTACAATGTAAAAAACTTCAGTTCAAGAAATCAGACAGGATTGTCATCAACGCATTATTGTCCCGTGGGTGGACACGGATCTTCTCTCAGATTGAGAGAGTTTTAGGCCAAGTTTTAGGAGTTTTGGCCAAGCGAAGATTGGAAATTGCGAATTGGTAATTGCGAATTGGTAATTGGTCAAGTGTGAATTGACAAGACAGAATTGCATTAGTATTTTTTACCATATCGTAGTATCGTTCGATGTACGTCGTATGCTTTCACGACACGACTACGCCTCGAAACGTCCGCGTCGTGACATCGCTACGTGTATCAATGCGATCTCGTATCGCAGGTACGTAAATATCTACTTACCCTTTAGCGGGATTTTATATTATCCAGAAAGGTTTATTAATACACCCAACTTTGACACCAACTACTCAGAAGCTCACAATGTTATGAAGTTTGTAATCTACGAACCGTATAAATTAGAAGGATTTATGAGAGACTTGTACGCACTTGGCACTTAACTTAGTAGGCGTTAATGATGTTCCGTTTTAGTTTCTTAACAAGTACCTGAAGTTTGTTATTAATAAAAGTCTTGGAAACTCTTCCGAAATTACATTTGTTTGTTAGTTTTATCTTTCTTATAAATGCGAAACTTTGTGAGGATGTGTTACGCTTTCACGCAAATACTACCGGACTTGAAAATTAAATTTGACATTCAGATAGCTCCTGACCTTTATTGAGACGAGGATGAAACCTTAAAAAGGTAGGTACACCGAAGCCTTGGGAGAGATTCCGGGGAGGAGGCCTCGGGATCTCCAATGGAGCGCACCGGTGTTCCCTCGCGCGGCGCCCCTCACGAGCTCATCTCTTGGGTGACGTGTACTGTCAACCTGCACCTTCCGATGTTTACGACGATGCACACACAAGCCGTAGTCCTTCTCGGGTCGATTGCTGGGCGGTTCGAGCTCCCACTTTAGCCGCCCGCAACCCGAGCAGCCCCCTTTTAGTCGCCTCTAACGATAGGCAGAGGATGCCGTAGCCCTATTCTACTCCCCGGCTACAGGAGGATGATCGTTTTTGACCTAGACTACCAAATAACATACACATTAACGCTGTACACGTAACCGAAGCAAGCGATGCCGCTGGAAAAACGTTTAATACGAACAAAATGACAATGTTTATTAAATAAATATTTTAGTAACTACTTGATTTATTAAATTACAAATAGCTGTTCTTAGTCGAATCAGCCATCGTTACCAAAATCTAACTGGAAGTTGACCATAAATAGATGGCCCCTGATAACTGAGTTGGAATGGCGCATGTAAGTAGGTATATTTGCCATACTAGAAGTATACGATTTGCGTGATATAAGACAGTTAATACATTTTTGTCAGTATGTGTGCGTCTTAGAAGTAGTTTGCGAGTAATCTGGTAAGTGAGGTCGTGACAAAAGAGCATAGGGGATAAATATATAGGGTGTCCAAAACCTTTACGATAAACTTACGTGAAAGAAATCGTTTTAAATCAGATAAGTTTATTTGGGAATAGGGACAGACAGGTAATATTGATTTGTTAAGTATTTTTGTACCATAGCTTATTCTGAGTACCTTATGAATATTCACAAGGGTAGACGTTTTAATTAATTATTTGCTTAAGAATAAAAAATAATAAATTACTTGGTAATAATAACTAGCGTGAATAGGAATGTTCTGAGATTAATAATAGTAAAAAGTATTTATGGTCTTTGGTTAATATAAGTTAGACACGCTTTAGTAAAATTTAATTATTAATACTTGTACAGAAAGTGACTATACATATTAATTACTTGTGTTTCTATAATTTAATATAAATGTGTATGTATGTATTTATTTATTTATTTAACAAAATCCACAGCTACTAAACTAATGTATACAATACTTTCTATGTTAACTAATTAGCCAATTATGGATTTACATTGTACTGACTATAACATTCAATTGCACTGCAACACTAAGTATAATTTGGCCTTTTGTGCGCATAAGTAAGTATTACAAGGATGTGTGTTTGTGTGCGTGCGTGTGTGTGTTTGTGTCACCGTGTGTGTGTGAGAGAGAGTGCAAGTATGTGAATGTGCCAGGTTTTTTTAACATAACATAAGTAATATCACATAATATACATAAATACATTATATATATATACTCTGATGTTTACTCTATCATGATATCAATCATTGCCAAAGTGAAAACAACAACTTCGATTTATAATTAAAGTTCAATTAGTTTTGATTTAGAGTGTTTATAAGTAAGTATATGGTTTATCGTTGAATTTCGGAACACTGTATATCTCAATTTTATGAAATGTGCTCATATAATAATTATTATATGAGCACATTTCATAAATCGATATTATATTAAATAGGTAAGACACTTTCATGGTAAAATTCAAGGTCATTATCAAATTTCCTATTTCAATTCATGTTGCAAGTATTTTAATATTCGATTGTATTCAATGCTTTCAGTTAAATACACTGGGATAGTAGAATCTATCATCCATAATTACATTTACATATTGTGCATAACTATAAATATAGAAATGCTATTTTTAGATTACTTTCATTACCATGCAAAAAACATGATTGTAATTATATAAAAAAAAAAAAATTGGATATAAATAAGAAAAAGACAAACCCGCTGAGTTTCTTGCCGGATCTTCTCAGTAGAGGTCGTATTCCAATCCGGTGGTAGTGTAAGAAAAAAAGTGTAACTGACAATTTGTAAGTGCCCCCGTAGGCCTATACAAAATAAAGACATTTCATTTCATTTCATTAGTTTGGATATTTATTTTTTCATAAAGTCTTTAAATTGTTTAACAACACTGCATTATTTAGAGAATTTAACCGATGCTTTTTATTTATGATGATTTAACCTGAGTCTTTAAATGGCCAACTGGTACGGTGTCACGCGGATTCATTTTTAAAACGGGCCATTGCATTTCTGAATTTTGTCCGCTGAGAATGGCCACAGTTGCCATTTCGACTCTATTCAAGTCGGAAACGAGCTATTTTTTACAATAGCCTCGTAAAAACGGAAACGAAGCGAAGACCGTCCAGAATGTCTTTTATGACTGCATTACATGGAAATGTAAACAGTGAAAATAAGGAAACACACCATTCATTACAACGTCTGTGTTATTACACGCTGTTGGAACTTTATTTTTGTATTTTATTTGAATCCCATATCATATGACATCTATATTACAGGCTTATTAGTTTTGTCCGTTTTGGTTATGTTTACTTCCGTTATGAGTATCCTATGTTTGAATAAAGGTCATTAATTATCAATTTCAGCGAAATCCGAGCGTTACTTTATAATTTTAGTACGATTTTTTTATGGACGTCAAAAACAATGTAATAGATTATAAACACACTGTAATTGCGAACATAACATATTGCACCAAAATAGTAAATACAAAAGCTCCTAAATTGTATTGATATAGTAGATTAATCAAAGAAGTTTAGAAAATACAATACGTTTAATGTCGTATATATAAAAATACGGCCTTACCTTACAATTTAATGCAAACTTTTATATTCATTCAATGTGGGCGATTTTACGATGTGTGTGGCTAAAGATTGATGATTACCTTTATTTCTACCCGGATTAGCTTTCTAAGGGATTTCCCTAAAGGTCGATCTATAAGTTGGTGAATGACACCATAACATCGTAATGAAAGGGCTGCACAATAACAGTAGACCCCTGGGCGAAGCTAACTGGGCCTTTATAATGGATTCTGATCCCTTTTACGACACCATAAGTGAGTTACTTACCACCTGAATGTTGGCTTTGGACCCGTTTTCCATTCAATATAACACATTTCGAATTTTAATTTACTTGAAAATAGGTATATTTTCAAGTAAATTGAAATTCGAAATTGTTAGTACCATTTTGTCATTAAAAAACAAAAAATGCTTTGTGTGCGAGATATAGTAAGAAAAAAGGAGAAATAAGTAAATAATTTAAATCTTGAAAACTACTGAGTCGATTTTGATAAGACTTTTACTTTTTTTAACCTTTTAAAAATAAAAACGATTGTTCAGTTTACTTAATTTAGGTATTTCTCCATAAAAATAACAGAAGTTAAAGAATCTTTTCCGATCCCAATCATCAATTGATTAGTGTATAGTTGGCTATAATTTATAATTATAGCTAACTAAACCTTAAAGTCTAAATTTTAATATCTCCCACACATCTGTATAGTAGCTAGGGTTGTCAACATTTATTTTTGTGCCCTATATATATTTTTCAATATGAGCCATAAATTAAGTACATCAATACCAGTAAAAAGTAATAAAGTAGAAAAAGACATATGAGCACTTACATACTTATCCGGGGGGTTCCATCTGTGCTTAAACTTATTTATGATTCTGATCTCACTCAAGGTTTGCATCCATGTTTCGATGCATACTCGTCCGTTTGATGGTAATTGGTCATTGCCGCCTATGTATATCTGTAATGAACTTCATATACAATAGGAGTTCTATCTGAAGTCAATTATTGATGCGTAGCTACTTTCGAGAACCCAGATGGTCGCCTCATACAAAGGTGAGACGGCAACCAAACCATTCCACCGTAACGCAAAAACTATTTCACACTAGAAATAAGTGTGGCGGTGGTACTTTTCCGCTCGAACTACACTAGTCCTACCATCTGGTGAAAGTTGGTAAAAATCATTAGGAATAGGATACTTGTGAGATCTTTGTAAACTGCTCAAAAGTGTATAAATTTTCTCAATTTGCAGTTGGTGAGCGTGTCGGTCTGTGCCCAGACCCTTTTCACTGTGACAGGTGTCCCTTGCTCCAGTGAGACAGCAATGAGTTCGTGATAAATGCATGACTGAATCTTTGTTTAACCCTTGATAGAAATTACAATCTCTTGCCGTGCATAACTCATATTATTTGATATCATTTTTAATGGTACGTTTATACAAAAGTGGCCCGGTGAAGAGAAAACGAGCAAACATTATCTCTATTATCCCCAGTCATACATTACTTTTGAACATTTATTAAAACATGTTTTTATTTTGAATATAAATAATTAAATTATCTATATATTGATATGTGAAGCAAACTTGTGAAGCATTTTTAAGTAATATGCCGCGGACGGATTAATATGAAACTTTGCACGGTTATAGTGTACGTAGAGAAGGAGTGCAGATTGTAATATTTTTTTCAAATTAATTAATTAAACCTCTTTTTATATTTAACGGGTGCGTTCAAAATTACTTAATTTTTTTACATTTTATTCGAATTTCAGAAATATTCGTAATACTTTAACAGTATAAAGGTTAGTTTTTTAATTTACATTACGGTCGAATTTCGACCGATGTGACAGGTGACTAGTTATTTATTTATTTTAATCAAAGTTACTCCTAACATTACAGATTATTCAGTTCAATGCGTTGGAGTAGTATTAATAATTAACATTTTAAATTTTGTTATGTTTATCTTAACATTTCTAAAGTTTTTATAACAATACTTTATGATGGATTTTTTTTTCTTTTTACCCGACTGTATCAGAAGGAGGGAAGTGTAGTACTCCTTATAATTAACATACAAACATAAAATATATATGTATAGTTTTATTTTTAAGTTATGTAATAGTAGGTAGGTACTCCTTTACGTACATAAACATCGCCTCTATTCCGCTCCTATCACAGGCGCCATGTTTAAAAAATATATAGCCTAAGTTAGCAAAGGCCTTCTCTCTCTCCAATAAGACCTGTCCCCCGTGACTCTTCTCCAGTATGGCCCTGCTGTCTTCTTAATTTCGTCTTCCCATATATAATTTTGTCTACCTCTTTTTGCAATTTGGACTCTCTAGGGAACCAATTCATCAGCTCTTTACAAACTGAGTTACTCTACACACAGAGTCCATATTAGTGATACGTCATGTAATACATTCTGTCAAACCGTTTGGCCTGTAACGCGTGTCAGTCGGGTAAAAAGAATTCCTATAATCTACTGTTTATACACTTCAATGTGGGGTTCATATTCATTTACATGGTAGGTGCATTGGTATATATTTCATCTGATAGAAATTGCGAAGTTATAGGTGTGGGCTACATCTTTATTGACATTAAGTTTATTATTGTAATGTCTAGTAGCCATAGCCATTGGCTACACCGCGTGGCCATTACAATAATAACAGTGTATGGAGGGATTACGCGAGTTGTTGTCCCGGAAGCGTAATTATAAACAAACTAGTCCGACCTCAACTATTGACTGGGGGCTTCCTTTATTAAGAACGGCTCTTTAAATGAGAGCTAAATACTTTTATGACAGTCCCCTCGAAATGACCTACCAGTGTTTATCGTCTATCTATTACTATCTGGCTGGACACGAGTTTCGCTTAAAATGTTGGCATGTAGGATTCCTCACGAAGTTTTCCATCATTGTGACAAGACTCCGAAAAATGCGAGGCGCGTGCCTGGGATACGTATCAGAATACCAGCATAGTTGGGAGAAATTCATAGCATTAGTCTATTCGTGTTTATGAATCTTTTACTTGCACTGTATGTATGAAACATTATCTATACTAATGTTGTAAGTATTGTATGCTGAACACGATCACCTCTGGATGTGACAGTCCGATTTAAAAATATATCTCAGAGTTTGATAGACCGTTTGAGAAAGCGTTTACGACGGAATGAGGCAACCGTCGTCCATCCTAGAGTCGTTGGCTTGGTGACTCGTTTAGTCTTCTATCCGGGAAACGTATTTTCACGACAGACGGGGATACAGCATTACTCTGATTCCGGGACTATAGGGACTAGGGACTAGGTTAGGAACTAACATACGTACAATACATACAGTGAAAACCGATAAAAGCGCATACCCGTTCTGTATTGCATTCAATACACATTACTATTCCCACTTAAGTGTACTCCGACAAGACGGAATTCTTTTATCCAGCGAAACGGCTGGCGAACTCCCCGATTGCTCATAAATTATTTTTATTTATATCGAAAACGATTCCCACCATATATCTTTGACCCCATTTACAAGTGGAATTTATGTCGCCTGAATATGCTCGTTTCTATGACTCTACTAATATTGGAAAAAATAAACTACTTTTGGTTTTTTACGTTATGAAAGTACCGAAGGAACGATGAATGTACTGAAGTAAATAAAATTGACTTGAAGATCATTGAGTTATCTAATTCATAGTATAATAAGACTGGTTAATTTTTATTTATTTTATTTTATTTTATTCGGAAAACATACAGTGCATAAAACCTAATTATCTTACATTGTAATATTACAACACACCATTTATTTGCTTTCGCATAAACCCGCTTTGTTATACTTTGAATGTACGAGTATGTATATCATAAATTCATGTAAATACAAAAGTAGGTAGGTAAATCAAAATTTACATTTACATTTTATTCTCTCGTCTTCTTATTTAATGACCAATTGCGATAAACTGAAAGCTAAATGTAAATTACTTAAAATCATGCCTAATTAAATTTAAGTCTCGTGATCTAGGCCGGTATAAAATAAATAGAGAGAAAAACGTTAAACACGTTCTATTAGCAGTGACCCGTGATATTCTAATGTTTAAATTTGGTTTCATAAACTGAGGGACTAAATATCGGATCCCAGAAAAACACTTGCGAATTTTAAGGTAATGAGATATAAATTACTTTTTGTTTACTTCTAAGGTGGTAGAACCAGTGTAGTTCGACAGGAGAAGTACCTCCACACCTATTTCTAGCGTGAAGCATTTCTTGCGTTTCGATGGAAGAGTGTGGTTGCCGGCACACTTTCACATGAGGCGACCATCATAGTCCTCGGAAGTAGCAACGCATCTGTGATTGACTTTAGATAGAACTCATGTTCTACACGAAGTTGATTAGGTACAGATGTCTATGGGCGTCTAAGCCTTGTTTTAATGGTAAAGGAACAAATCTAAGCATCTTTAAAAAGTTTTCATACGTGTGTGAAGTTTATCAATTTGGACTTAGCCAGCGTACTATGACATAGGCACTTTGAGATTAAACACATCCAGAAGTGGGGCAGTAGAGGGTTGGTTATAGATTAATCTTATTACAAGCAAATCTTTCGTAAGTAAAAGTTTCGTTTCGTTCGTAAAAGTAGGTACGTTAAAGATTAAACAAATAAATATATACCTATTTATTTCAATGTCGCTAAGTAAATTCGAAAGATTTATTGAATAAGACTCGAAATAATAGAAAACAATAAGACAAAGAGGGGAAACAGGAACACCTACTACAAATATCTAAACAGATCGAGTCCTCTGCGGTCGTTCGTACTGTACGTGACAACGCATAATAGATAGCATAAGGACAAGCAAACTCGTTTCCAAATGTATTTTCTTGGCATCTTATTTCTGGGTCTTCGAAGTATTGTCGCACAGGCCACCTTAACACTTAAACCAAGCAACTATTGTACTCATTTCAAATAGTTCATAGATGTTTAAACTTGTCAGCAACAATAAAATTTAGTAAGTGTTAAGTATGCCCTCTCAGTAGGTCTGTCGATTTAATAACATTGGATTTTTCTATTGTTGAACAAAGACTTACTCCAATAAACGTTTTTGCCAATAGTCACTACATTTGGAACGGTGCTAGCTACCACAGTGAGTCTTGATGTCATTCAAGAAGACATTGTTGCTAATAGATTTTGTCTCATAATGATCCAACGAGGAAAAGAGGGTGTATTCTATACCGACGCGACACGGCTTTATTCAATTACCTAATCAAAAATATCTTCAATTGGCTTTTAAGAATTACAGGATTAGGTATTCCCGAGGCTTGAATGCTTCTTCACGAGCCGGAATACATTCATAATGCGGTCGAGTATTTGCAAACAGTCGTCGGTAGTCGCCTCTAACTTTTTTCATTTGATTTCAATGACGGAGATAAAGTAAGTGGGCTTACGTCGTATTCAATTTAATTTCGAGGGTTCTTATTATGTTCACTTTGAAGGCATTTATATTTACCGGAGTTATTATGAAAATAGTCCTAGTAAATAATATAATTATGTCATGTAGAGCGTGTCAGCGTCTTCGTTGTCATTTATTAGAAAGAAGAGCTGGCTTTCAAAAGCTTTCAAAAACATTTATTATAAGTTGTACGTCCTAGACTACCATAATTAGGTACTTCTAAGTAGTCCGTTTCCTGGTTTGTTAACTTTTTTCAATAAAGATGTCTTAAAGCCTCAGGTAGATTGTAATTATGTACATAGTTACACATGTACGAGTAAGCCTGAAGAATGTGACATATTTTAATAATTTCTTTTTTCGTTAATGGTGTCATAGTGTTTCCAGACAAAAAATTAAGTCCGACAAAAATGAGCCTGGTAAGATTTTAATGGTAAGGTTGCATTTGTCCATGAGTAGCAGTGGTCACTCACTAATACATGACCACTTACCACCATTTAGAACTTACAACAATCTATCTTATTTTTTATTAAACGTGTATGTGTTCCTACGTTTAATGCAAAAGGTATCCTTCGGATGTCACAAATAAATGGCACATAGTTTACTCATTATTGGTAATGGTGGGTGTGACCGCAGCAGGCGAGGCCGGCGGAATAACTTAGCAATATATAATAAAATTATTATTATTTTTATCTGTAAGGAGGAGCTGTAAGGCTATGCGGCTAGACGCATAGCCTTATAGACCTTTGTATTTTGTACTTTAATAACGCTTTCTACAGCTCTGACGCTAAAATAAAACATATTGAGGGAACAATGGACTTAAAACTATATGGAATATTTATTACGAGGCAATTTATTAAATTTATAATTAAGATATCGACATAGGCGGGAATTATATTATCTCGGTAAATCAAAATAGATTCTATTGTGCCATACAAATCGATGTATTTGTAATTATGGCTTCTTCTTTTTAATATCTCATTCATTATTTATCATCGGATTAATTTACTGCATATTTGGGTTCGGCGCAATAAATCATACATGGTTCATCTTTATAGGCAGTGATGACGATTTTATAGCATTCTGACATAATCAGTCAGTCGCGCCTCTAACTTGTTTGTTATAATGCTAACTGCAAATAATATTGTAATTGTATACCTACCACCTGTCCACGCAGGTCCATACAATATAAAACATTTAACCTCTAATAAATCGTCCTACAGGTGAAATATGAAAAAAATCTTGAAAAAAAAGTCTTTAAATGAACCCATTGTCCAAATTTAATGGTTGTAGCTTGAGTAGTTTGGGCTCGGCGATTATTAGTCGAATGTAAGTGCCTACCGTTCAGCAAACGAGCACGCAGTCTATTTGACGATAAATGATCATTTCCGCCCTCTGGCAATTAGGAAGACGCAAGGCTCCACACAAAATTTGAGTAGTATCTAGATTTTATCCGATCTAGATACTAGTCAAATATTGTGTGGAGCCTTGCTTTATAATTTTCTCTTAAACCATATTCTTTAAACCACAGTACCTAAATTTCAACTTAGATGTGAAAGATTTGAAAAGTCTATCACCTCAACCAGTGTATTTCGATCGGGGAAGTGTCACCGCCACACCTATTTCTAGCGTGAAGCAATTTTGCGTTTGGGTGGAAGGGTGTGGTTGCCGGCACACTTTTATATGAGGCAACCATTTTAGTCCTCGGGAGTAGCAATTCATCCGTGATGGACTTCAGATAGAACCCATGTTCTATATGAAGTTGTTTAAAGATGTCAATGGGCGGCAGTGATCATTTATCATCAGGTGGACTGCATGCTCGTTTGGTACTTCAGTCAGATAAAAAAACTTCCTCGGTCGAAATACCCAGTGTATTCTTCCACCTTGTACTTGTAATCTATTTAGACGTTTCAAGGTTGAAGTGATTATTATGATTTCATAAAAAATCTGAATTAACGGGGTTGAAATGGTAAGCAGAACAACGAATTACCATTTAAATTTCCAAATTCACAGTACTACTTTAAATTTGTTGAAGTAGACACAGTATTTTCTTTAGTAATGCATGTTGCTGAGACAGGACACAGAATAGAATATGAGAATAAATAATGCTAGAATATAGGACGCCTCGGAATTTTTATTTCTATCCATTCATCCGTAAAGCAATAGATACAAATAGTGGAATATACTGGAATAAAACAATGTAAGTAATTTATTTAAGTCAATCGCAATTGCTACGGAGTTCGAAGAAAACAATTGCAGGCAAATAAATTCTAGGCACTGGGATTTAGATTACGACCGTGTCAAACTCGGACCAAACATGTAGATAAAGCCAAAGCAATTTTATTTAAGCACTATTTGTTTTTTGAAGTGAAACTTCTTTATCGAGGTTGGAAAAAAATTAGTGTAACATTTTTTCGTTACGCGCCATCTTTTTCTGTAACGCGCCATCTTTTTTTTTCCGTTACGCGCCATCTTTTTCTTATCCCTACCACGCGTGATATTAGATAGATTATTATAGATTAGATTATTAGATAACGTTTAATAAAAGCCTTTTATTAAACTTTGTCTAATTTAACTTTATTTAACCAATTTCTGTAAAGTTGCATAAAGTAAATTATTTTTTGAAAAATAACGTCTTAAAGAAGTTTCACTTCTTACGAGTGTACGCTAGTACACGCACACATTTTTTTGTACATCATTATAAGCTCCATGACCGATTTCGTGATTGTTACAAACGTTAAGATGTATAAATTTATATTTATCTTACTTGTTAACATAGGTGTATTTAATGGCATTTAATCTTTTTTAATCGACCTCCGAAAAGGAGGAGGTTGTCAATTCGACTGTATTTTTTTTCTTTACTTTTTTAGAGATGTCAAACAGCATATTGAACGAATATAGACTGAATACGTTTGAGAAATTTAAAGTTTATCTTAGTACCTACTACTTACTTTCTTAAAGCAAACTTAAATAAGACTTTTTTTTCTCTGATCGCATTATTTAACGTACCTACTGGACAAATTTAATTCTGTATGGCATACGAACGAATATAAACTAAATTTATTTAAGAAATTACTTGTTTATTTTAGTACTTCGTACAAAGCTATAAGATATTTTGACTTTTTTCTCATATCACATTTTTTTGAAACAAAGTCTCACTTGAGCAATATAGCTTGAGCAACTGGTGGATTTAAGAATAAGATTTAGGAATGAGTGGTATTAAACGAAATTATGTAGGATTTTAAAAGTTGTAAGTCAACAAATTTATTATAACAAATTTACAAATGTATACAAACGCGTAGACGATGATGATGTAGAAGACACCACTATTGACAGGTTTCTTAAAAAACGTGAAACGCTCGTCGGTCGCTCTAACTACACTTTACATTTTAACCCATACATTGAATTATACATTGCACGTTTACATTTTTGTTATCGGTCATACCTCATAATATGAGGTATGACCGATAGTATATATATATATATATTTATATATATGAATATATATATATATATATATATATATATATATATATATATATATATATATATATATATATATACGAATTATGTAGATACTTTGCAGTATATGGACGGAAAAGTAAACGGTGATTGTTTTTGAAGGACGTATACACGTTGTACTAATGGCATAGACCGTACAATCACAGTATAAATATTTAGACCGTGGTACAATCGAGGTTCAGCGGAAAAGAAACAGCATATTAGCTTATGACAAGGTAGGTTGCATTAATAGTTTACAACTGTACAACTATCGTTTGCATCAGAGGTATCCAGACATTTTTTCTCTTTGACCTCTTTCAGAATTTAGCAGGTTCTGATTGCATGCTTGAAGAAAACAGCGGGAAACCGTTAGATTCAGAAGGCACAGGTCCGGTTGGGGTGGCGTAATTTATGGGAGGCCTATATCCAGCAGTGGACCTCAAAGGGCTGATAAATGGATAAATGGATGATGATAGCACAGCCTCAAAAAGTTCGCCAAATCTAAATAGCCTTTAATAATGGTGTCTTTAAGATACGACTGCACTGGGCAACTTGGTAAAGTCAAGCCAAAATTTTAGTTCTTTACTATTGAAAGCAGATACAATTTTGTGGGCATACAAATTGTGGACCTTAATTTTTTTGGTTACGCCATTGAGCCCATGTGGACCTTTATTGGTATTGAGAGTTCACATGATAGTAGCCGGTGGGTTACGTGTTATTACTTAATAGCGTAGCAATCATGATCAGACCCCAAAATGATGAAAATAGTTATATATGCATATATTTTTCGCCAAGATTATTAGTAACAATTAGCGCATGCTCTGAATAAAGCATATCTTCAACCACTAAACTAAGTATTAAAATGATATACCGTTTAGTTATATATTTAGTTAACTAGCGGTACAATAAGATAGGTCGTAGACTTGAATTGCTCGAATGACGTACCTACTAAATGCAACGAGTTTGCCACTTCCATATCATAAAAAAATGAAGTTAATTTTCGTAAAATTACACAGTCTCCAGTGTAAAACAAAGTAAATTACAGGGTACTATATCAAGAGCTTTTGAGAGTATTTTGCATAATTACGTTGGAGCTTAAGTAATAAATCGTGACCAAGAAGTCTGTGTACCTACCTACTCTAGTACAGGAAGAACAACTACTTGTGCTACTTGTTCTATAATATGGTATTATATTCTAGGGAAAGTACCTAAATATAATTTGGTCACACACTGTATTACTGTATTATGTTACCCTCGTAATATAAAGCGAATAAGTAGATATGTTTTCGAAATTGAGTTATTCTACGATAATCGCATTACAATAGTATTTTTCAAGGTGGTAGAACCAGTGAAGTTCGACCGGGGAAGTACCACCGCCACATTTATTTCTAGCGTGAAGCATTTCTTGCGTTTCGATAGAAGGGTGTGGTTGCCGGCACACTTTCACATGAGGCGACCATCATAGTCCTCAGGAGTAGCAATGCATTTGTGATAGACTTCAGATAGAACCTATGTTCTGTATGGACTTGATTACAGATTTCCATGGGCGGCAGTGACCACTTACCATCAGGTGGACTGCATACTCGTTTGCTACTTCAGTCAGATAAAAAAAATATCTGCACGTTTGTAGAAGAAACAGTTTTTATCGTAAGCTGATTAAAATTAACATTCACATTAATAGTAACATTGTTTAATTATAACAAAAAAAACGACTGCTAAGTAACAAATGATTCCTTAAAGTTGTATAAGTTGTTTTAAGATTCAGGTTTTATTAAATTTTTAACTGCGTCTGAAATCACGTGCAATACCTAATTATCATTAGTTTTTCCATTTCAGTTGATTATTAATTTGTAGTCAAGTTTTGATTTATATTAATTTATTTAATTAAACTGTAGTACTTTCAGAATATAATTAAGAAACGGTCCCAAGCTTAATGGGTAATAAATAAAGCTAAGTAATGTTTACTAACGCCAAATTAAATAAATTTATAAAATCTTATTAATATTATAAATAATAATGTAAATAAATTATTTAAAATGACCCTATGTATGTACTTATATTTGTATAACTATTATATGTAAAACCTTAAAATACGTACTTATTATAAGTGCCTATACGTTTAAGCGAGAATTTAATGGGATAATATTTTTTAAGGATTAAAATAAACTATCACAACTATTTTTAGTGTGAAGCCGTGAGGAGAACAATTGAATTCTCAGGAGTGACAACGCAATTGTGATCTGTGGGTATATTGTCAGTTTTATTTAATTTAAATAATAAATATGTCTATGGGCGGCGTAGATAAGTAACAATTAGGCCGACTACATTTCCATTTGTTTCTTTATTATAAGTCAAAATATACATTACAGTTTGCTAAGTTAATAGTAGGTATATGTTTTATTTACATGTGTGTATGTTTAAAAGGTATAAGATTTGTAACTCAAATAAATTAAAGAATCGCTCATTGTGGAAACTCTTCATATACCTACGCTTCCTCGCTTATTAATAGGTACCTTTTTATTTTAGGTTCTACAACGTATACATATTTCATAAAAGATTCATTCCATTACAATTATTTTGTCTATATATACATATATATAAAACATCTGTAATAAAATAGTGCTAAATATTACCTAATCGCAGAAACATTGAAAGTAATATGTTACATTAAAAATATTTATTATGTATGGGTATACATAATCAATAACTTTTTAAAGTATAGAATATTTTGAAGACACTAAGAGAAATGAGATGAGACACAAACAAGCAGACAAAACTGACTTAAATTGAATATTAGCTTCCTTTATTCGTGATCTAAACAAACCAAACTGCTAATTTGAGCAATAATATGGGTTTTTATACGTAAAGGGACAAGCAACATATTTTCGTATATCCAACAATGAAGGAAACAGAAGATAAATACAATATTTCTCTTTGATAAACCGGAAAAGCACAATACGAGTATAACAAAATTAAACTTCAAAGAGTCCGAATTACAATTTCATGATTGGATTCACATTGAATAAATGGTGTAGACAGATTGAAGAGGGGACAGATATCAATGATCTCAAATAATTCTGTCCTGTTGACATAAAACGTTGTCTTCGGCAGCAAGTGTTCAGAACAATAGCAATTTATTACTTTTAATCTATATTTGGTGTGATGTTTTGTATGTGTAAATGTGTAATAGTGTTTTTGTGGTTTGATTAAGTGTCAACAAATTTGTTTGTTTTGCTCGAATAAATTAAGGGGTAGGGTGATGCAAGAGTGCCCACTTTTTTTTTTGTTTGCTACAGAAAAAAAAAGTAAATATGCTATGTATGATATTAAGCGTTTTTCATTAGCACTTATTATTAAAGTAACAAAATTAGTTATAATAATGAATCTGTTGTTATTTATTTAGTAATTATTCGGAAAAAAATCTGTGCCTAAAATGCGTAGTCTTGCAGCAGTAGGGCGGACAGGAGTGCGCATTACTTGCAAACGTCACATTTGTAGTGAATAAACTGATAGCACTTCTCGTACTACCAGTTTTTGCAAAACGTACATTCTATTCAATCTTCTATAATGGATAACCTGGACAAGCCCATATTTTTTCCTTTTTTTTTCCTGGATTCACTTTTCTATTGGCAGTTCGGTAGCACTGTTGGTTAAAAAGTTAACTTCAGAAAGCAGTCCATCTTTGAAAGGCCAAATGCCTGTCATTTTGTAACCTTCCATAGCATTTGCAACTGTAGTTGTGTATGGTAGAGTACGCACATACTCTGGTACAATCCTGACACAATTATTTTATGCCATCACTACTGCCATCTATTGAAAATCTGTTAAAAAGTGCTCAGCAAGTGGGTATTAAGATAATGTCTAATATGAAATAAAAACCAAAATAGTTATTAGCTTTTCCTTTTTCATTTTCAATCTTATGTACAGACGTAATGTTACAACGCAGGAGCCAAAATTTATGAAAAGTGTGTGTCAAATTTTATCAAAATTCGCCCAGTAATCTTTGCGCAAAAGAGTATTAATCACACATAAGGTACCTACATCCCCACAAAGATTTGCATTTGTAATACATATTAATAAGGTTATTGTAAAATCGTTGAAGTTTTCATTGCGAATTACATCACCTATTTAACCTTTAGCGTAAATCTATTTGTTTGCTTCATATTAAAAGGTACATAAAACGATACGACTTTTTTTGCTATTGCTCGTAGTTAAGTTTGAATTACTTAAGCCAATAAACATATTATTTACCTGTGTACCACTCTGAAAATACGGAGAAACGCTACCTTAAAATGAGTGTGTACCCTTTGTGTCAAAGTTCCATCCATATTCAGCGATACTCAAAGTTAAACGAATAAAAGTATTTGCGAATACTTATAAATTATGTTTTACTTGCGTAAGAGGTCACACTTTTTCTGGGAGACAATTTCTTTAAAATAATATTCGTAGAAAATTGCAATAATTATTTTTAAAGATCATTGAATGTGTAACTTATTACGGAAGTGAATCATTATGTGGGATTTTTCCCTGTTAAAACTTTTCGGTGACCGTCCTCTATGCTACGTAGGGAACTCCGTTATCTCTGTCGGTTGCTAGCCCGGATGCTAAGCTCAAATTATACCTTGGTGTTCTTAAAACGATATGCGGCCACACATACCGTCGCCCTTCTGAAGATATACAAATATTTCTCTATTTTTAAATTTATTTATCATAGCAACTATAAAAGCAAATATATTGTGAAAATTAAAAGGGCTTATTACGTACTTAATTTACTTATTACGGTTCAAAAGTAAAAGTAAGAAAGGCCGATATATAGAGACACCCTTTATTTTGGAAAAAGATTTTATAAAAATACAGGATCCCTTTGGGTGGGTTCCTTTGTTTACGGAAGCTTAAGAAGATGTCAGTCGTCTAGGTTAACATTGTGCAAATTAATTATTTTGATATCACGGGTCACAACCTTATTTATTTGTATATTACTTCATAGTAAGGCTCTCAAACTACTCGTGTTCACAAATGATAACACGCACTTTCTCCCAATACTACTGCTACTACAACTGGATGTATTTTCCTTTATTTCGCACGTTTTGCTACAAATTGGGCATAAGCCGGTGGTGTGAATAGCCCATTATGTGCTATAATATTTATGCTTAGTGGCGGAACGCCCACGATTTCGGGTCCTTATAAGGGCCTGAGTATGACTGGCAGTGGATGTAGTTCCTATATATTTTTTTGCAATTATGGTTACTATTTCAGGCTATTGTTAACATTTGAGGTAGGTACAGTCAGCGTCAAATAGTTAGGGACACTCGGGGTATTCAAATAAATAGAAGCAACCAAAAAGTCAATAATATCGGTACAAACAAACTTTCCTTGTTATTGTCAACAATATATTCGCTCAAAAGGCCAATACGCTTAAAATGTCATATACATCGGTTCAGTCAAAACGCCATAAATATGGTTACAGTCATCCCGCCAACGGTACCCAAGCATTGTAAGCGTTTAAAAATGTGGAACATATTGTAAAAGATAAACTACTTAACTTTTTATAGAAATAAACAGTTTCTCAAAGATGGAAACCTCTTTAGGCAACCTAATATTATTCGCTTGTCATTTTATTATCTATCACGCCGATTGCATTGGCGGGATTAATGTAACCATATTTATGGCGTTATGACTGAACTGATATATATGACATTTTAAACGTGTTGGCTTTTTGAGCAACTATATTACTGACAACAATAAGGAAACTTGGTTTGTACCGATATTATTGACTTTTTGGTTGCGTGTATTTATTTGAATACTCTGAGTGTCCCTAATTATTTGCCGCTAACTGTACTAGTGACGTACGAATGTAAATTTTTTCACACTCGCGAATGTGAATGCGAATGTCCGTTATCAACATTCGCGAATATATAAGTATAGGAGGCCGAAGGATATAGCTTTGACGATCTTTTTTTAAGGTCTTCAAACGATTTATAGTTGGGTTATGTGAAGCATTGCAATTCAATATTGGTAAAACATTCGCACCATGTCCTGCGAATGCGAACGCGAATAACTAAAAACATGCGAATATTCGTGAATGCAAATGCGACTTTGAATATTCGTTACATCACTAGTAGGTACTGAGAAAAAGCGAATAAAAACTTATAGGAATTTAATGTCGAGTATGTAATATAATTTATAAAAATAAAGTCCTTACTGAATTAATATATTTTCGTTACTAAAGTAGATACTTGCCAAATTTATTTAAGCTAGTCACGTAGTTAACCGCAGCAAATTAACTGTAAGTCAATTTAAAGCCGGCAAAGGCATATTCGGTCAGAGTGCGTGCGTTGCTACTAAATGCGTTAAGGCGCAGACAAGGGTCTCTGAGAATTTAAGACCGTTATTTACTGGTGTTTTATTAGGTTTTTATTAAGCAGGAAACAATGATTGTCGACCGGAGAGGTACCAGCATCCCATGTTTTTCTACCGTAGATCAATTTATGCGTTTCAGTGGAAGGGTACTGTTGCCGGCTTACATTCTAATGAGACGACCATCTTAGTTCTCGGTAGTAGTAACGCATGTGTTATTGTAATTTTTTTATATAACATAGAAGTTACACGTGCTAGAAAGTGGTCACTGCTGCCCATACTCTTCTGTAAGAAGACTGACTTCAAACGGACCCTTTGTAAGGTATAGGGTCCATTTGAAGTCAGTCACAGACGTGTTGCTTCTCCCGAGAACTAAGAATATCGCCTCATATAAATGTGCTGGCAACCACACCCTTCAATGAAACACAAGAACTGCTTCACGTTAGAAATAAGTGTGGCGGTGGTACCTCTCCGGTCGAACTATACTAGTTCTCAATTACACCGTCATTTTAGCAGTAAGACTAAAAAAACTCCAAGCACCTTCAAATTATTAATTTACTCAATCGGGTTAACCTGACCGACAATATAAAAAAGATTTTAATTGCAATACTTATTATGGAAATTGGTTTGTATATGAGTTGAAGAGACGACGCGCGTGGAGGTGCAGTTACCATACCGGTCTGACACGCAGTGGGTTCCGGGTTCGATTCCCGGCCAAACTGGTATCTGAATGAGTTTAGATTCTTGTTCTGGGTCTGGGTGTGTTCGTCTTTAGTCTTTATTCGTTTTAGGTTTATTTCAAGGGGCTCTATTTTACGTCATGGATAAGTTTTGTTTATTCGTCCAATGTGCCAACAATATTATAAGTGGTATATTGACGACCCGCGTGGCGCAGCGGTTACCATACCGGTCTGACACGCAGTGGGTCCCGGGTTCTTATCTGAATGATGGCCAGACACTTATCTGAATGATGAGTTTAGATTCTTGTTCTGGGTCTGGGTGTTTGTGTATTCGTCTTTGTGTGTGTCCATGGCACCCATGACACAGGAGAAAATCCTACTGTGGGGCTATGAGTGTAGAAAGCGTAAAGCGTAAGTATCAGTAGCAGTAATGTGCATGGGTAGCATTGAATTATCAGTATGTGAACGGTATGCATATTTGCTACTTTGATGTATTAAGAAGTTAGAATTAAACGAACGTAAAATATCGCCGCATATTACAAGTCGTATTTAACTCTACATTTTTTCACTGTAAGTATTTAGCAGTTTGAGTTTTGAGCTACATCCATCGTACCTTAAATACAGGGATGTTGATGTTGAAATTTTGGATCTGGATGTGTACATAAACATTATTTTACCGGTTTCCAATACGGTTACGGGTGAAAACCCTTCATAAACTGTGTCATTTAGACCCTCCTATGCGAAATTCTTGGAAACTTTTATCTGATCCGGTGACGGTTTCGCTTTGATTTCTATTACGAATATTTGATAGTTTCGGCACAGTACTAGTATTTACAGTATTCTAACTTCTTACAAATGCACGAAACGCAAGTTGTATCTACGCGCCACGATTTCGGTATGCACTCGGTACCCAACAGCTAGCGAATGTGCCGTAGTGGCGAGCGGGCGATGTGACGTTTTTTAAGCAGTGGATCTTTTTATTTAAATAATAATGTAGCGAAGAGCAGTTGTAAACTATATTAGGCTGGTTTTGATTGCTTTAATTGTGCATAGACACGTCCAGTATTAATAATTTTTATTTTGGTTGGTAAAATATTATTCAGTGTGAAATTTGTAACTATTATTTGTGTACTATTTATTATTAAGTCTCTTAAATATTAAAAGAACGCATTGTTTTTTACCTTAATCTACTGAATAAAATATATAATAAGTAAGAAAGAAAGTCAAGTATACAGATGTATTAAAATACTTTAGGCGGGTAGCCCTAACGCGAACTCTCGTCCATCGCGTCTGTAGGTATAAAATTCAAGTACACGGCAGAGTTAGACTACTGTATGATATTAATACTGAGGTTTCGGTTACCGAGTTCCAAGACATGTTTGTGCTAGAAGTGTTCTGGAATTCGGGATTTTCGCACATTGTGTCCCTGGGAAAGGGGTGGAATGGGAGTTAGAACGGGGGAGAACGCTAAGTAAGATCCACGTGAATGTAAATTTCAGGGTTTAAGATATGATTGTGTTATTTCCACGCAATTTATATTTTATTAATTCTAATTTATTTATGGAGAATTCTAAATGTGCTTACAATTAAGTTATAACCTTAAAATTGGGCGTTTTTTATTCTTAGCTTAAATCATTAACACAGATCAAACACATATTTTTTAAATAAAGTTTTGTTACCTCTATTTTTGTTAACTTAATTATTTAATAAGAAAAGCTGAAGGTTTCTAGCAAGCATCAAAATAGAACAAAATGGAGCGGCACGGTACCGCACTGAAAATGGTGATTCACTGGGATAAGCAAACACTCAGGTTGCCTCACAAGTTTTAATAATAATAATATACTTTATTGTACCCAGAAAAAAGAAAAATAATACAGTAGATTACAATAATAAAATACAAAAGGCGGCCTTATCGCTCAACAGCGATCTCTTCTAGGCAACATCACGGTGCGGAGTTAAGTTTTAGGGGAAAAATAAAGAGAAGGTAGGGTGCAAAAGTTATGGAAATGAGTGCAACATACAAATTAAGAAATTAAATTTCAGAGAAACTACTTAATTATACATAACAATAATTGTAAAAAGAATAAGTTTAAAGATAGTAAAAGCGTAAGGAGCGGATTGGAAAACTAGAGCTTTAAGTAAAAGGACTTCACAAGATTTTTAAACGAATGTAGGGATTGGGCATAACGAATAGATACAGGAAGGGAGTTCCACAACTGAATGGCTGAAACAGTGAAGGACTTTTTGTAAAACGAAGTTGAGTGGGAAGGAGTGTAAAGACTAAGGTTTTGAGTGGAGCGAAGGGATCTATCATGGGATAGGTGAAGAAAGGGGAACGTTCCTTGAGGTACGGTGGAGAGGACGGATTTTGTTTTTGTTAGAAATTAACATTATTTTTAAATGTTACCGTTTTTGAGGAGTTGTAAAGTAGTTATAATTAACTCTAACACTTGTTGTCTCATGGTTTTTAAACTTTCGGCTTCGGCCAAAGGTTGTGGCGATTGTCGAATAATCGGACACTAGAAATCAGTCATAATAGATACCAAAACTATAATAATAACCTAAACTATTCATACTGATATTATAAAAGCGAAAGTTTGTGAGTGTGTACGTTTGTTACTTCTTCACGTCTAAACGACTGGAGCGATTTTCATAAAATTTGCTACGGAGTTAGCTGACACTCTGGATTAACATATAAGCTACTTCTTACTATAGAAAAATATCTTATTCCCACGGGACAATCGATACATCAATTTCAGCTAGTAATAATTAAATCTACACAAAACAAGGTGGCTTTCCGCTGTCTGTACCTATATCTGTCTGTCCGTTCCGCTGCTTCTTCTAAATTAGGGAACAGATTTTTATACTGTTTTACTGATAGAATGAGCGATAAACAATGAAAGATTTGATATGTAATTCGTATATATACGTACATATATTTTGTTTGAGTTGGGCGAAAACCGTGAAAAGCACGGTCGAGTCGCTAGTATACGTACGTGAATCGTATTACAAAACCGTTAAGACTGGAAGGAAGGAAGTTTAACGTGATTCAATTGTTTTTATAGTAATTTCAGTCATTTAAATAGGTACGCACTTCGCCTTTAAACTGCCAAAGCCTTCGATAGAACCTTAATATATCTTAAACGCTTGTAGAGAAGCGCCCGTATTCCTTATTAAACATTGAATATATATTATTCGTTCGTCACAAGGCGTTGATAATAGAGACAAAATTTGAAGCTACGAAATATTTTCTAGGAATTTTCTTTAACGATACATTGAACACTCATGGATATAAACGCTTTAAACGCGTGCCACACACACAAAAGCGGATACGCAAATACGCAGAGCCGGAACAAGAATCTAAACTCATCTTTCAGATACCTTTCTGGCCGGAAATTGAACCCGGAACCCACACTGTCAGACCGTTATGGTAACCACTCCGCAACGAGGCTCATCATGAAACTCATAAAAAGTAAATTAATTTACCTACATGTAGCCAGATTTACTTAGATTTTTAAATATAATTATATTTTATTTCGTCAAGATTTTTCAATATACTTACAATATAACCTATTCTAATGCCTGTTTCCAAGTCTAAGCCTATAAGCCTATAGGTACACCTCATTTAATTATCTGGTGTTACTAAGTGAATAGATAATTTACAAGAAATTTACATGCATTTACGATGTTTATTACCTTTAAAAACCTTGCAAATAAAATTGTTTAGGTGATTAACTTGACAAATGTTTTCAAGTTACACACATTAAAGTGCTTCCCTGTTTTATCCTAACAAGGGGTGGATTTACAAAATCCTTTATCGGTTTGCAAACCAGACACCTACTCATTCGTATGGTACATGTAAGTGTATGCTTTTAGGACTGTTCAAACCCACAGGTATTTTCTTAATAATACGCACTTATATCGGTTGGAGATATTTACGAAAGGTCCCTTTGATGAAAGGACGTGTTGCGGACGTCGGGATCCATAGAGGCCTTTTGTTAATAATAATGTGGTAACGTTAATCCTTAGGACCCGGTAATGAAATTTAACAAAATGTGAACTCGTTTCCAAAAAGGTTTACAGCTATTAGGATTTGAGAATGAATTCAAATGGAAAATAAATAGAGTAACCCAGTCGACATAATTGCTCGTCAAAAATTAATTTGTACAGCTACAAAATCAATAGTAAATTAAAAAACTGTTGTCTAAGAATATATATATTTTTTTATATAAGATTGAATTAGCAAACGCGCATGCAGTCCACCTGATGGTAAGTGGTCAATGTCACCCATTGACATCTGTAAGCAACTTCATACAGAACATGGGGTTCTAGTGTGAAGCATTTCTTGCATTTCGATAGAAGGGTGTGGATGCCGGCATACTTTCACATAAGGCGACTGGAGTAGCAATGCATCTGTGATTGACCTCAGATGGAACCCATGTTCTGTATGAAGTTGATTACAGATGTGTACTGCATAAAAAATGTGTGTATTTATTCACTCAATTTAAGTATTAACAATTATTGAAGAGGTGTATTAATAGTTAATAGAAACCCGTCTATCCTAAAGTTTTAAACCGCTCTGAAAGCTTCGTTCTATGTTTAAGATTGTTACGTAATACATATAACAACTAGAATTGATTGGTGGAATTGAGGGCGTCTATCGATAAATCTAGCCACTAACTTTCATTTATTGATATATGGTGTTGCGTATGGACTTTGCGTATGTGACATTTTTATTATGGTGAAGGGGGCATGCAATGCATATACATATATGACTCCTTATTGTAGCATATTTTAAAGCTAATGAAAACAGCGTTGCTAAAAAAATCTATCCTAAAAATCTATACCTTAAATCAATGTAAAAGTTTTAACCTTTTTCAATTACTTGTTTATGAAAGTTTTACATTACACTATTAATAGTTGGTATAGGTGAGTACCTACTCTAGAATTCGTGAGTGGGTTTTTTACTTTTTTGAGACTATCGTTTTAGAAAAGACACTTCATAAATTAGTTCAGTCATGGTAATTTCTTTCTTAAAATCATTATATTGAAATAAAATAAAAAGCTACTATAAATGGGTATAATGTCGTAGTTACACCAGATAATGTTCTACATGTAATAACATGTATGTGTTGCAAAATTATAAATTCTGCCTATTCTGTTAAATTGGTAAATGTCCCATTTGTCGTGATTTAGTGATGGTTGCCTCCATATTTAAGCGACACATTCAATTGGACGGTGGGGCAGGATTCTTTATAATTTAATCATATTAAAAATAAATGTACATTTTGTAATTCATTGAAACAACAATAAGTGCTTATTTTTCAAATTATCTACATAAAAAAATGTTTATTGTTGTCATTCTGAATTAATAACACTAAAAGTCATAGATATAAATAGGTAGGTACTCCCCCGTCGTCACAGTATAAGGAAAGTAAATACACACAAATTGAGGAAAGACATGAGGTTTCACTTTAGAAAATGGCTATCAAAATTTATGAGGTTTACTTGCTTGCAAAATAAACGCTTTATTTACGAACGTAAAAGTTCTCCATCAAACCGTATTAATAATTTTATGATTAACAATGGAATTATTGGTAGCCGCTAACTTTGAGGACTATTTTTTTTTGTTTACGAGGGGGAAACCTTCAAAAGGTACCCGATGCCGTGGGAGCGACGCAGGGTTATGTGGGATTTTTACCGCACTAAAACCCCCCCCGGTGGCCGTCCTCGGCGCTAAAAAGGAGGACTCCGGGATCTCGAAACGACTTCAACCGGAATCCTCCGAGCGCGTTGCCCCATCAGGCTCCTACCAGATGGGCGGCTGGGCCCACCTCTCCGTCTAGTCTTTACGACGGTATGCCACCACACATACGGTCGTCCTTCCCGGGAT
Organism: Spicauda simplicius; assembly: GCA_949699795.1. Lineage (NCBI taxonomy): Eukaryota > Metazoa > Arthropoda > Insecta > Lepidoptera > Hesperiidae > Spicauda > Spicauda simplicius. Next base: position 11,179,078 of record OX453064.1, read on the forward strand.
TGCCTGACCGAACGGTTCGAGCTCCCACTCTAGCCGTCTCAACCCCGGAAGCCCCTTTTAGTCGCTTCTTACGACAGGCAGGGGATGCCGTAGCCCTATTCTGATTCCGGAACTCCAGGGGCGAACTTTAAGGACTAAGACATCATTCATATTTATCTTTAACTACTTCAATTACGGGTCATTTTATTAGTGTTTATTTTTTATTTATCTACAGGGACACTAAATCTTGAGGTTGAGGCTCTCCTTCAACAACCGGCGATGCATTAGCGACTCCTTTGGTGTTGCAAATGTCCATAAACGACGGTAACGACATTCCACCAGATGGCCCGTTTGCCTTATCGTATGGTTCAAATAAAAAAAGAGAAGGATTCGGTATGATATTCATTTCTTTCCTACTATTGACGCGTTTAAAAATGTACCAATAGGATTTCTTGATTTTTTTCATAGCTCGACTTAGCTCTGGTAGCTATAGTTTGTCTTTATGTGAGAGTTTCGTGGTAACAACTGACGCTACATGTGCGAGTTAATGATAGTGAAGGGTGAATCTATAGCATTTTCATAGCACGTCATACTCGCTTTCTTAGCTTCCACCTTACACACTCCTCAAGTTCCTCGCAGCTGGTGAAAAGCCACCGCCCGATAAAACCGTCGTTTTTACGATGATATTCCGTGGTTGATCATTATAATCATAACGTAATTATCAGTACTTAATATGATCACTATTCCAATCAATAGTACCTAACATGATCGTTGTCGGAATTAAAAGTAACTAATGTTGTGTAGAACAGTGATAGCCTAATGGTTGAAACTTGCCCTCTCGATCTAGAGGTCCGAGGCTCAAATCCAGGCTCACCAACACCCACCCCACACCACTGATTCTTCTAAAATTATGTGCATATAAGAAATTAGTTATCACTGCTTTTCCGTGAAGGAAAACATCGTGAGGAAACCTACACACCTGAGAGTTCTTAAAAAAAAGACTATGGCCTATAACTCTCATTTCGGGAGAAGACCCGTGCCCAGCAGTGGGACAATAATGGGTTGACGACAACGTTGTGCAGCTTTGTTAGTAGGGTGAGGCAGGCTCAGATTTAACTATAGGCCATTATCTAAATTGCCCACGTCTGGAAAAATCGCCAAACAGGACATTTGGGCGAATTCGAGATTTATTTCCGGGATACATGCCTTTTTTGGCTATATTTGGTGGACGTCGTTTTGAACGGAGAGGATTTGAATGCGGTTTACGAGGTTTTTATGTTAGATTTATTGCTTTGTTTTGATTCGTATAAACGTGTTTCCTCGGATACTAATTGTACTCAGATTTCATTTCGACTTTTAAAAATCTGCTTTTTATTAATTCGAAATGGCAAACGAGCATGCAAATCATCTGATGGTAAGTGGTAACTGCCGTCCACGGTCATCTTCATTTTATAATAAACAGAAAAAATGTCACAGTTAAGTTTTAAGAGTCGATTTGCAAAAGATTCTACGATCTCGATCGATGGTATGCATAGCTTTCGTGATTACGTTTTACCGAAATCTCAATGGTATTTAAAATAGTCGTTATAATCGTTAATAAGAAATGTAAATACTCTGTAATTACGTACAATATTAATATTTTAATACGTACTTAAATATTACATATAATTTTTCAAAATGAACCATATATTGGTATTATTTAAATCTTTAGTGTGGGGGTATGGCGCCATCTATTTTAAATGCGAGTAAACTCCAGTCGTGCGCCGGAGCTGACACACACACTCTTTTTTATAAAAACGTTAAAGTACCAATCAACCTTGCAGCCCACCTGGTTCTAAGTGGCTACTGCCGTCAACAGGGTTTTATGCGAAGTCAATCCAAGATGCGTTGCTATTTCCGATTACTAAAATGATCGCGTCAAAGAAAAGTGAACACTTTTCCACCGAAACACAAAAACAGCTTCAGATTACAAATAGGTATGTGTGATCATGATATCTCCATGGTCGAAATATAATCCGTTCTACCTTGCTTTTATTTACATTCATTTGGACTGCATTCCTGTTAGCAACTACAAAAGACTCTTGATTAGTACAAAGTAGATACTTTTGAATATTCATTGTTACTTTGAGGATTAAGGACTTACTACTTTGTAAATCCGAAGATCGTTTCGATATCGATATTCTAAGCTTTCTGTTATCAAATCGGTAAAAGTTCGTACAATTTATGTTCATAGAGTAACAATCTGATATGGAAAAGTTTAACTTAATTAATGATAATGCGTTGAAGCTGAGAAAGTTCACCATGATCGTTCTAAAATTGCGGCGAATTACTCGTAATGTATGTAAATTACATAGAAAGAATTTGGCTCCACGGTGGTTATTAGTTACAATTTTCTCTTGATAAAAGCCCTGATAGTTACAATAGGATGTAGAATATTTTATTAAAACAGTTCGACCGGACCATGTATGGAAAAGTTTCGCGGATCATTGAAGTGTAATTTTTTTTAAACCCAAATTTTACAATTGAAACATAGTACCTACTTATCTACTAATATATTTTCCTCGAAACGTTTTATTCTAGTGTTATACATTTTATTATAGTGTACATAGTGTATAGCGCGATGAGTTTAGATAGTCTCAGAACGTAGCGTATATATCACTTAAAATATATCCTGAAGGCATCATCCTGTAGGATATGGATTTTGGCTTACGGGGAACATCAGGGACAAAACGTTTTACGTAATAGGTAGGATAAGGAAGATTCTAGTTATCGTTCTCGTGTCTTTTGGCGTTACTCGTAAATGTATTCATACGAGTTATATGTAGTTTGCTAGATAGATAAATTCAAATTATTTTATATCAAGTTTGTACATTACTGAACTTTTATTGCAAGTCGAAAACTGGGAAAATCAGATCAAATAAGCCTCCAGTAACGGCCAATAGCTGGGTAACCACGAACGCAATAAAACAATCACTTAGTTACTATTTTATTGCGTTAATAGTTGACTAAGTACTACTACGATACCGATTGCTCTGATACATTACCTCTTCGTGAAGTTCCGCGCATAAAACTGCAAGCTTTGACTTTTTAGTAAGTTTTGGCTTTTTCTGTACATGTAAGTATAGCTAACCTTTCAAAAAGGAGTTATAACTATTGAATGTTCGTCAATGTAAAATACACTTTCTATACTTATGGAACAAAACAAACAATTCTATGTACATTATATACAAAATAAATGATTAAAAATAAAAATAAATATTTCTTTAAATCTAAAAGAATAATACAAATTATAAATAAAACACAGAGTCTATACCGCTGCCTTTTGGGAAAGTCCCAAGAATATACTTATTTAAATTCGTCGAACTTACCAGGATTTATTTGTTTTAAATTGGATCACTGAACTTATTTTAATGTTCCAATAATTAATAAAACGTAACGTAACAAACAGTCGTGAAATTAATATTCCACGATTGTTTGTTACGACTCATCATAAGGTGAAGGTAAACTTTTTATGATATAAAAGTAACAAACGAGCATGTACTTACTTCACTGGATATTAAGTGGCCGCAGCCGCTCATAAGAATCTATATCTCATAAACTCCTCGGATAAGAGAACTTATCACACCCGTCAGAGAAGGCCACACGAGTGATTAACACCTCCGTTATAAGGAAGAAAACGTGTTAAAATATAATTAAGTACACGTATACAGAAATGAAAGGAGCGATATGTTGTAGTTATAATAGCTCACGCCTATTGAAGCATGAAGGTACAATTAAAGTCTTATCATCTTCCTTTGAGAAATAGACAAATTCTTTGAAGACATGTAATATGTCGCCGGCCAATACAAGTCGTCGTTTCGTCGTCGGAGTCGTTTTAGAATAAGACACCTAATTTAAATCAAGTTACATGTTTATTCAGTAGGTTAGTTTGAGCTTTAATATATGTACCTACATAATTATGTACGACGAAATTGAGAACATTTTGTTTTTTGCTCATATCCGATATTGATATCTTTATTTACTTAACTTTGACTTTTCATAAACACAATATTTTTGAAGAAAATGTCTACCTATTTAAATAAATTACTTGTCGATAACATCAAGTAACATTATAATGACAGGCAAATAAAAATCGAATGTGTCGTTATGATCCGTTACGTTGTATCTTTAATTTGTACTGTGTAAAATTAATTAAAATGTCACAGCAATAATATCAGCGTAAAGCTGGGGATTTTTCATCTTATGCCCTGTTCGTGACAAGAAAGTAATAAGAGAAGCAGTGGAGCTAAATCTAGGACATCAGATTCGATTGCTTCTTTCATGATTAAATATAGTACAATAAAATATCCTTTGGTCCGTTATAAATCAAAGAAAACAGTATCATAAGGATAAAGTTGCCTGTGATTTGAAGCTTGTATTGCTAACTTATTTTATCTTATATTTATGAGTATTCTTAAATATAACAATTAGGAACAAAATTATTTTCTCTGGCATTACAATATTGAAGTGGATAGAGTAATAGTGGTAATAGCTTGCTAAATTCAATGAATAGATAGGAGATGGTACATGTATACTTACTTTTGATTTTAATTTAATATATTATATGATTATACACATTTATTATTTTACTATCGTAATAAATATAATATGGATTAAAAACATGTCTATATAATTTTAAGGTAAACTAAAGAAGAGTTAAAGGTTAACTAAGTTTTAGCCTTAAATCATACTTCATACTAATATTATGAAGGCGAAAATTTGTGAGTGTGTTTGTTTGTTACTTCTTCACGTCTAAACGGCTAGAGCGATTTTCGTAAAATTTGGCAGGGAGTTAGTTGATACTCTGGATTAATGAATAGGCTACTTTTTACTGTGGGAAAATATTTTATTCTCACGGGACAATCGATTTTTGTTAACGTGGGCGAAGCTGCGGGATTCAACTAGTTACCAATAAACATTAGTTTTCGGTATAAGTTTAACGTAAGTACAAGTTTCTTTGCCTACAAAGTTTGTACCTTGGAGGTACTTTATATTACAGTACAGTAGGCGCTGAAACTTAATACCAACTGTTATTTAGGTTTAATTAATATGTACGAGATACATTCAATGTATTTAATGAATTTAGGCAATGTTATTTGTTATTGAATTAGTAGATTTATAAGTTATTTATTATTAAGTATCGGATTTTTTAAACTTTGGTGTGTCACATTATTTTAATTGTAGTCGGATATACTTTTATATTTAGATTAATCGCTTGTTTTACAAAGTTTATATTTGTTTACTAGCGAGATTGTTAGAGACACTGGAAAACTTGCAACGTCTAGCATTAATGATCGACGATTAAAATGATTCTTGGAAGCTAGGTGCTGCGATCATTAAAATTCTTATACCTTTGAGCGCTCGCCGGTTGTTGTTGAATGCTCTATGCAGTGAGTGAAAGCAAATAAGGCTATGCAATTTTGAAAATGCGTAGTCTTATCGATTGAATTATTGTCTAGTCACTCCGACTAAGTATTTTCGATACCGCGATCAAACCCAGAGTTGCCAAAAATATCACATTTTGCAGCGTCCGTTCTACAATAAGTAATGTGATAAATTAGAACGTGGAATAAAACGTTGTTAAATAAGTTTGTGAAGCATACTATATTCGAGAACTTACAGGAAATTTTTGGATGTTAATAAAAGAAACATGGACACGTAATATCATATGATGCGTACGTGTCGAATATTACCAATTGGTGATGATTTATTTAAAGGGTTTGCCGAGACCGCTAGTAGAAGATTCCCAAAAAACGGTTAAATAGAAATGTCATTATTTGCCAGCAAGAAAGTCAAAAATTGTTCATTGTTGTTGTTTACTTTAAATCGTCAGAAAATTCAAATAAAAATTCAACCTCTATTACAAGCACTTAGGAATAGAATATCAAAAAATTCAGACCTGATGGACGTTTACGCAGTAATAGGATAATACTTCTATCTACATAAGTAGTTTAAACACTGCGATGATTAATCAGCCAGGAAACACTTTTTTGTAACCTTAAATGTTTTAATAAGTTTTATTCGAAAAACGCTTTGTTAAAATCTATATATCTTCTTCTTCAATATAATTAATACGTGAAGCCAAAACTTGTGAAGCATTTTTAAGTAATATGACGCGGACGATTAGTATGAAATTTTGCACGGTTAAAGTAGACGTAGAGAAGGAGTGCAGAATGTTAATATTTTATTCAAATAATGCATATAAGGGCGCTTTTCATCCTATTTTTCAGTACAGCGAAATGCGACGGGTGACTAGTTAAACATATTTCACCTTTATGCCGTTGCAACTAGCTTGAGGTTTTATTTATTAAAACTTTCTTTGATATTTAGCTTTGATCAAATATTATGAGATTTCAAAATTTCTTATAGTGTCACGTAAATTAATATATTTTGATGTAGAATTTAAATTGTCACCTTAAGGCCGAAACCTCATTTTTGGTAGTTGCCTGAATAACAACAGTCAACTTTTCTGCCTAATATTTTGTATTTCAGGTATTAATAACATAATTTCTAAACTAATTAGTTAGTCCAATAAGACAAATTTTAGTTTAAATATCAAATAAAGCAACAAAAATATTTTTATTAACCGACGAACGTCTCAGATTTAAGGTATTGCCAGTGAATTTGATACGCGATAAATTAATCCCAATGACAAATCTTTTATTGGCATCGCTAAAATATTTGAACATCGTTTGATCCATCCTTATACCCTTTGTACAAATTTATTATCTCCATTCGCGAAAACAAGCCTTGTTTTTTTATATAATAATGAAGTAGCAAACGAGCATGCAGTCCACGTTATGGTAAGTGGTCACCGCCGCCCATGGACGTCTCTAAGCAACTTCATATAGAACATAGGTTTTATCTGAAGTCAATCACAGATGCGTTGCTACTCCCGAGGACTAGGATGGTCGCTTCATATAAAAGTGTGCCGGAAACCACACCCTTCCATTGTTTACGTCTTCGCTCATACTGCAAGGATAGCGAAACGTTAACAAGGATTGTTATACGGGAAATTTTCTTATTTATGTATTTTGCCGTTATATTAATAAAATACAAGGTAATCTTACAATAATCAAAATATCAAATACCACGTTTTTTATTAACATATTTTATTTTGATAGAAGTTTCCTTATACATATATTTTAATATGTTTGTGTTTTTTATTTATAGCTACCCCTCTTGATAACATGTTATATTTATTTTATAGATAAAATGTACTTCCTAAAGTACACCGAGCTGAATCTTTTTTAAGAGTGACCTACATTACTCTCGTGGTGGTTTTCCACAAACTGCTGTAATAGACTTTTTCTGGCAAATAAAGGCTCTATTTATCTTTGAAGAGTTTGCCTAAATTAGAAAATCGTACTTAAATAAGGAAAACCGAAGCCACATATCCCGACAAGTGAAGTATTTGGAACATTCTAAATAATCCTTTTACTCTTTTTACATTATCTGTATGTAGAATACGTAACATATCTCGTTTTCATGATAACAATGGTTTTTCATCCTATTTTTCAGTATTATGAAAAAAAAACTTATTTGGCCGTGTGCTTGTTAATTTCAACTTCATTTATAGTAGGTATATAGTACAGAAGAATTTTTATAGTATGGTAGTGTAATTTCCAGAATAAACTTTGGATATGTTTTATAACAGCTATTATAACATACCGTACTTAAAATAAATAAAGTTTAAATTTTGGTAGTACAGAACCTTCGCGTGGGTCTCGTACAGGGGTTTTTTCTTTAGCACTTTACGTTTTAATAATTATATAAAATTTAATTACCTGAATTGGATTAGCTCTTTAGTGCGAATAGATTGTCCACCAATTCGCACTTGGCCAGCGCGGTGGACTATGGCCTAAACTCTCTCATACTGAGAGAAGACCCGTGCCCAGCAGTGGGACAATAATGGGTTGACGATGATTCGCATCAACCCATTATTGGCCCACTGCTGGGCACGGGTCTTCTCCCAGAATGAGAGAGTTTAGGCCGATGACGATGATTAGCTCTTTATTAACTCCGCAAAAGTTGATACTGTTATTGTGGTTGTCATAATAGGTGTAATAAAGCAGCCTGATGATAAAACGGACACGCAATACGAATTTCTGAATCAAAGGTTTTATAAGTACAGATATATATCTTAAATTACTTATAATATATCCTACTCCATGTTCTTCTATTCATATTAATAATGCAAGATAAAATACCTCAGATGTGCCGGAAACGAAAATAACATATGCTTTTATATGATTCGCTGTGAAGCAAATGGATTATATTGGTAGTGAAAGGCAGTAATACTGAGGAAAATGATAAATGCCATATTCCTGAAATGTGGTCGGGGCATTCTGTAAACGCTGCCTATCTTGTTAAGCTGATTATTACCGCGTTCATGAAATCCGTTCATTGTGCGAGTATGAAGAACGCTTCAAAGACTTTTATTAATTAAAGCGGTATCTACTGAGGCGGGCGCCGGTGCTTTGTAACAGAAAGTTTTAACTTCAACTTCGTCGGTAAGTTCGGTGTATACTGTTACTTATGTCACAATGTAACGTGTCAGGACTTTGTGGTCGTGACCTGAGCTCGTGTTTGTGTTAGTCAGTGGTAGTTTTACCGCAATGGTATTGAGATTGTTAATTGTATTGTATTGAAACATTCCCGAACGTTGCGCGTTTTAAAATTACCGTTTTTTCGCGAACCGCTTGAGTTACTCATATGTGATATTTTAACCAAGTAGTAAACGTTTCACTGACTCTTTATCAACTAAGGAAGCAGTCACGAGCCTTGTGCTTAGCCTTATCTATAATAAGCGTAGAACACAAATCGTTATTAAGTATATAAATATTTTTAGTATTTGTACCCTGCGAATATTCCTGTTCTTTTCTTTTGAGTTTTGCGTTTTTGCGACAAACATTTTCTTTTGTATTTAAATATTTTTTTTTATATTTGTAGGGGTGCAGACTTTGATTATTATTACCGTATTCATGAAATCCGTACATTACGTGCTTATGAAGAACGCTTCAAAGACTTTCATTAATTAAAACGTTTTCTACTGAGGCATCGGTACTTTGTAGCAGGAAGTTTCAACTTCGTCGGTCGTAAGCTCGGTGTTTACTGTTAGGTACTTATGTCACAATGTAACTCGCACGAACTTTGTGGTCGCGCCCTGAACTCGTGTTTCTTAATTGGTGGTTGTTTTACCGTAATGGTATTGTGATTGTGAATGTTTTTACATAGAAACGTCCACGCACATTGTGACAGAATAATAATATTTCTAATGAAGTTTTAAAACTACCGATTATTTTTTGCTTGAGTTATCTGATATTTTGACCACAACCAATTTTTTAATTGAGAATGCGCTCAGGAGCCTCGCGCTTGACCTTTTTTATAATAAGTGTCGGATACAAATATTATTCAAATATATCCGAATATAGTTAAGGTACGTTTACTTCCAACACAACTGAACGCCTCGATTAAATACCTAATAAGAGTGAGTGAGTGAGGTGAGTTGCCGCTACGCTAGAACCAGCGACGTAACTCTTTGTAATGTGACAAGTAACATTGTTGAATTATAAAAAAATCTAATTGCCTAAGAACGAATCGATAGTTTAATTGGTTTTTGTAATAATTTATTTAATAAAAGCCTTTTTTGGATTCTGAGGGAATACCTTTATAAAAGTGCAACAATACAAAAATATTTGTAATGGTCTTCTAGCTCTCATTTGATATCTTATATAATAAAAATCATTCCTCGCCCCCTTTTTTCTAACCACAGGCACCATATTAAAATATATATCACCAATGTCACTCTCACAACTGAGTCGTTTCAAATGATATGTCATACACGTCCAGCCGTTTGGGCTGTAGAGCGTGCCAGTTAAATGGACATACGTACAAACATTAATGAATACCTACATTCATACGCTGAAAAAACGTCAATGTCCTTCTGCCCAGTAGGGTAAAAAAAAAAAACTCTCGGAGAAGGATCCTCCGCGGCTGCCAGTAACGACGCCCTGTAGTTCCGGGATCAGAATAGGGCTACGGCATCCCCTGCCTGTCGTAAGAGGCGACTAAAAGGGGCTTCCGGGGTTGCAGACGGCTAGAGTGGGAGCTCGAACTGTTCGGTCAGGCAATCCCGGGAAGGACGGCGGTATGTGTGGTCGCATACCGTCGTAAAGACTAGACGGAGCGGTGGGCCCAGCCGCCCATCTGGGAGGAGCCCGATGGGGCAACGCGCTCGGAGGATTCCGGTTGAAGTCGTTTCGAGATCCCGGAGTCCTCCTTTTCAGCGCCGAGGACGGCCACCGGGGGGAGGGTAAAAAAATACAGACGAATTGAGAACCCCCTCTTTTTTGGAAGTCAGTTAAAAAGAGATATGCAACGCGTCTGACTGAAAAATGCTTTCGCGTTAAAATATTCAACGCACAGGCTCAACTCGTTGCATTACGATACAGCATCGCACTGCCTTTATGTATGTATGTAGTTATAGCAAAGAACTTAAGCTTCCTTATGTTGTCGTCCGCACTTCACATTGTTATAATATTGTATTAAATAATAAGTCTCTCATTTGACTTATAATTGGAGAGGGTATATGAGGTGGGGATGACAACATAGCAGCGCCGGAGTTCGGAGAGAGCGGCATTCTGATTCGATCCCTCAACGAGGACACACGGTTATAGTGGCAATATATATTATAACCTTTGCTAGTGCTGATTAATATTAAGTATAAAATAGAAATACTGTTACTGTTACTTTGCATATGTAGTGTACTTATACCAATTAAACTAAGATAGAAGTACCGTCCACGGAGTTTTCTTTATACTTATAATATATGCGATGTCCAACTCTTAAGAGTAATTGCTATAACTCAATGCATTTCATCCAAAAGACGCAAGGTTAAGTTTGTGCAGCCGTGTCTACTTCTATGGCAGATATTGATATGGACGATAAATCACCGAAGAGGCCAGAGCCTAACGATTAATCTCTTGGATTTGGTGCCAAGTCCCATTTTTGAGTTATAGCTTCATAGCTATATCCCAAAAGCCCTAAGAAATAATACAACTTGTAATATTCTTTCATGATTTATGTTACATATCATGAATTGTGACTTCAAATATTAATCATTTTACTTCTATATCTCATAAAAATGAAGCTTTTTGCACATTCAAGTGCCGAAATCTTCTTCAGTATGATTTATACAGACGTATTGTATTAAATTTTCATTGTTATTAAATTACTTTTATCTTACTTATATGGAACATTCAATACTTTAAAACGCAATATCTAATTTTTAATTTAATCTAACAAATTTTACACTTTGTACTGCGTATGTGCTTAACAGCTTTATAAAGCAGAAATCAATAATTTTAACAATAATATATTAACAATAATATACATAAATGGTTCAGAGTTACCATGTAAATCTGTTTATTATATTTATCTTGAATAAACTATCTATGTAGGTAAAACTGCAAAACAACCGCTCCACCTCTTTCGCTGTCCTATATAAGTAACAAGAGTAACTTTTGGCATTGTTGAAAATATATCTTTCTAGCTATTTCTACTATTCATGATTCTGCTTGAGCTTACAAAATATTGCAATATATAAAATATTACCTCAACACTTGGTTTCATAACATAGACATTTGTAGTAGTGTAGCATTCTTGCAGACGTGACAAGCAAGCAACTTCTATGTCACTAGAAAGTAAAAAATGTTTTAATTTTTTCACTCAGTACGTAGTACTCTAGTAGTATTCTAAATTTAAACCCGAACTGTGTTTTATCTGCGGAATAGTCGTTAACCATTATTGTCCCAATGCTGGGCACATGTCTTCTCTCAGATTAAGGTAATTTTAGACTATTGTTCACCGCGCCGGCCAAGTACGGTTTTTTTTTATCTGACTGAAGTAGCAAACGAACATGCGGTCTACCTGATGGTAAGTTACCACTGCCGCCCATGGACATCTGTAATCAACTTCATACAGAACATGGGTTCCATCTGAAGTCAATCACAGCTGCGTTGCTAATCCCGAGGACTATGATGTTCGCCTCATGTGAAAGTGTGCCGGCAACCACACCCTTCTATCGAAACGCAAGAAATGCTTCACGCTAGAAATAGGTGTGGCGGTGGTACTTGCCCGGTACTTACTCTGGTTCTACCACCCTGAAAGAATTGGTATACTTTACACACCTTTGTTAACTATTTTTTTTTAAAACTCTTAGATACAAGTTTCCTCACGATGTCCTTTTTCACCGATAGGCAGTGATAATTAATTCCTAACATGCACATCATTTAAGATCACTCACTTCAGACCCTCAATTGAGGAGCCGTTTCAACCATTAGGCAATCACTGCTTGTAAATATGTAATAGTAAATTATGAGATTCTGTGTCACCATTTCTATTTTTAACAGAAATGTACAGTATTTTTAACGAACCCCCCATAACCATGTCAAGATAAGGAAGTACGGAAAAGGTACCCTATACTCTTTCAAATGTAATTGAAATTAAATTACTCTGGAAGACGGCAGAAGCAATGAGTTTTGAATCATTTCAATCGACTAAGACATTACGGATAAATCGGTGAACATACATAAAAAATAAATACGGCACAAAACATAAACCTCTTCGTTTATAAGCAAAATACAGCAGCGACATACTGCTAGCATAGAGACAACTTTATTATTTCTTAGTTCGTTAATATATAAGCAAAGTATATCTCTTAAGAACAGGTACCTAAATATATCATATTAGGAAGCGTATAAACTTCAAGAATTATTTTTATTATTAAGGTGGAAGTTAATAAAACAGCCTATAAAGCAAACGTTTCGAGCAGCCGTTTTTATGATGTAGTAAAATATTTCGTTACAATGCCTATTTCATTTAATTTGTGAAAGAGAAAGCGACGGATTGTGTCTTTATTTTTAGAATAAATATGATATCATTTTATTTCTAATAGTAATGATGTCAGTGGCCGTATAAAATAAATGTATGAACATGACAACGTTCTTTTAATTTTATATAACAAAATATACATATATAATTTTTTAAAGTAAAGTTTTCGATAGAAGGTTGTTAAGTCGTTAGTTGACGATGAAGAGGCGTAGGAATACTATAAATGAGAATAATCATAGGTAGTTCAACGTTATTATTACTTTTTTGATATGTACACTTCTTTATTTTTGATGCCTCTATTGTAACATCAGAGATCTCACAGAAGAGTAATAAGACAAATACGAGGAGGGAATACAATGAAATGACAAGATTTTTGTATGTAATCCTACTTCCTATCCTATCCTACTTCCTACTAATATTATAAATGCGAAAGTTTGTGAGGATGTATGTGTATTTGTTATTCTTTCACGCAAAAACTACTCAACGGATTTGGTTAAAACTTTACAGTAGTATAGGTTATACATCAGAATAACACATGGACTATAATTTATACCGATTTTTTTGTAATTAGGTTATAATATAACGAGAAATACCAGGTTAGTCGCAAAAAAAGTAGTCCTCTGAGAGCTATCTTCGCGTACGCTGCCTAAACCGTTGGAGATATTCAAATATAATGTACCGTGGAAATGTTTGGCTCACATAGATCTAAATAAAAGTCCGCGACAGCATATGTCTATATTTTATGTATAACCCACAATAACTCTTTTTATACTTTGAAAATTTTAAAAATATGAAGTTGATGTTTCCATGGGTTTTATACAAACTAAATATAAATCCTTATCAAAATAAATGACGTCGCTCCCACGGCGTATGGTACCTTTTGAAGGTTTTTCCCTCGACAAAAAAGAGAAAAAAGGTCAATGAGAATGAAACAGTGGAAAGGTTAAATATGTTATTCAATCGTCATCCACCTTTTAATGTTACAGGACTCGGCACATATGTCAGATTAACAGTAGTTTAGGTCGTAGTTGACCACGCTAGCCAACTGCGCGTTGGTAACCTTCACGCGTTTTGAGACCCTTTCTTAAAACTTTTAATTTCAGAGTAAGCATTAATATCTACGCCCTGTAGTTCCGGGATCAGAATAGGGCTACGGCATCCCCTGCCTGTCGTAAGAGGCGACTAAAAGGGGCTTCCGGGGTTGCAGACGGCTAGAGTGGGAGCTCGAACCGTTCGTTCAGGCAATCCCGGGAAGGACGGCGGTATGTGTGCTTCCTAAGGCGATTAACATACGGTACCGCTCACTGCCGCGGTAGGCGGTGAAGCGGATCTCATGTTGTATTGGGGTCTAATAAATCCGTTGATGCCTCACACACGTACACCGACCGACTGCGCGGTCCAGCGGTGTTCTCATCACCACCATGTCTCCGCGCGAACGACAGTGCGGAGGGTCGGCGCCTTACACACGGGCCGGCGCCTAACCGCGCGGATCATCGTTGATGCAGGCCGTGTTGCAATTTAATAAAATGAATTTCGATGTCGAAGTGTTTATTTTGATGATCGGTCCATCTGCGCGTACAGGTGTGTAAACCGCCTTACCGCGCGGGGCACCGCTATTTGCGGCGGTGCGCGGTGCCGTGTGTTAATCGCCTAAATCAGAGTGTTCAAATTTCAAATCACAGGCACGTATATTTCGGGGCGCCCGCCAACGCGCAGTCAGAGCGGTACTGCCCAACTTCCGAGAATGGCTCAACAATAGGAAATGCGTCACCTTCCGGCTGACACAGATACTCACCGGACATGGCTGCTTCGGTGAGTATCTGCATAGAATAGGTAAGGAAGCGACGGCGCAGTGCCATCACTGCGGGCATGCACAGGATTCCGCGCAGCACACGCTTGAGCACTGTCCAGCGTGGCAGTCCGAGCGGCGGATCCTAGTGCAACATGTAGGGCCCGACCTCTCCCCAGAGGCTATCGTTGGATCGATGGTCAATTCTGACGAGGCGTGGGACAACGTAGTTGCGTTCTGCGACCATGTCATGCTCGCGAAGGAGGACGCCGAACGGATCAGAGAGCGCGCAGATCCTGCGCGGTGGAGGAGGCACCGGGGGCGTAGATGACGTTCCTTGGCGCTGTGTCCCTTAAAAAAAAAAAGCATTAATATCTGTTGCCGACAAAAGTAGTTCAAATTATTTTTTTTTTTTTTGTTTTCGAGGGGGAAACCTTCGAAAGGTACCCGACGCCGTGGGAGCGACGCAGGGTTATGTGGGACTTTTACCGCACTAAAACCCCCCGGTGGCCGTCCTCGGCGGACTGTATAAAGAGGACTCTGGGATCTCGCAACGACCTCAACCTGAATCCTCTGAGCGCGTTGCCCCATCGGGCTCCTCCCAGATGGGCTGCTGGGCCCACCGCTGCTTCTAGTCTTTACGACGATGTGTAGCCACACATACATACCGCCGTCCATCCCGGGATCGCCTGGCAGGACGGTTCAAGCTCCCACTCTAGCCGCCCGCAATCCCGGAAGCCCCTTTTAGTCGCTTCTTACGACAAGCAGGGGATACTGAAGTTCTATTCTGGTCCCGACACTACAGGGACACAGCGCCAAGGAACGTCATCTACGCCCCCGGTGCCTCCTCCACCGCGCAGGATCTGCGCGCTCTCTGATCCGTTCGGCGTCCTCCTTCGCGAGCATGACATGGTCGCAGAACGCAACTACGTTGTCCCACGCCTCGTCAGAATTGACCATCGATCCAACAATAGCCTCTGGGGAGAGGTCGGGCCCTACATGTTGCACTAGGATCCGCCGCTCGGACTGCCACGCTGGACAGTGCTCAAGCGTGTGCTGCGCGGAATCCTGTGCATGCCCGCAGTGATGGCACTGCGCCGTCGCTTCCTTACCTATTCTATGCAGATACTCACCGAAGCAGCCATGTCCGGTGAGTATCTGTGTCAGCCGGAAGGTGACGCATTTCCTATTGTTGAGCCATTCTCGGAAGTTGGGCAGTACCGCTCTGACTGCGCGTTGGCGGGCGCCCCGAAATATACGTGCCTGTGATTTGAAATTTGAACACTCTGATTTAGGCGATTAACACACGGCACCGCGCACCGCCGCAAATAGCGGTGCCCCGCGCGGTAAGGCGGTTTACACACCTGTACGCGCAGATGGACCGATCATCAAAATAAACTCTTCGACATCGAAATTCATTTTATTAAATTGCAACACGGCCTGCATCAACGATTATCCGCGCGGTTAGGCGCCGGCCCGTGTGTAAGGCGCCGACCCTCCGCACTGTCGTTCGCGCGGAGACATGGTGGTGATGAGAACACCGCTGGACCGCGCAGTCGGTCGGTGTACGTGTGTGAGGCATCAACGGATTTATTAGACCCCAATACAACATGAGATCCGCTTCACCGCCTACCGCGGCAGTGAGCGGTACCGTATGTTAATCGCCTTAGGAAGTAGGGCAAGGGTTCAATCTGAAGTCAATCACAGATGCGTTGCTACTCCCGAGGACTATGATGATCGCCTCATATAAAAGTGAGCCGGCAGACACACCCTTCTAATGAAACACAAGAACTGCTTCACGGTAGAAATAGGTGCGGCGGTGATGCCTCCCTGGTTGAACTATTGCTCTACCACCTTGGAAACTTTATGTGGCAGACTAAATGAAGCCGCGGGCAAAGGCTAGTGGATTATAAATTAGCAGCAAATGTTAATCGCTCGAGAAACAAGTTAAACTACAGAGAATAAATGCAGTGATTGTTACTTACAAAACTATACTCAACATATATCACAAAAGTATCATATTGTAAGTGATGGATACTCATTCAATTATTTATTTATCCCCCGCAGAAATCACGATCGCAATAACGAATGGGGAAGGAAGCGCGTATTATAGAGTCGGAAAATATAAACAATAATTACATTTTTCACACTTACCTATATCTAGTATGAAGCATTTCTTGCGTTTTGATGTTTCATCCACCGACAGGTGGATATATATTCATGGGTATTTATTATTTACGCTTTTAACAATGCAATTTTGTACAATTTCAACAAATATACATCATCAGCTTCGTTAAATATAGCTGTAGATTGTGAATCTTTTCAAAGATGTGAGTATTACTTAGAAGTATTCTTATAATGTAAATCTATACACATTTTACACGAGTACTTAAAAATCGGTTATAAAGTTCACAAAGGCGTGTTAACTTCAATTCGCGCTAGGTTACCGCGAAGGGCAATGCCCTTACCCTTTTTGAAAGATGATTCTACACTAGGTGTGAAACAGTAATAAATCGTTAAAGACGATTGTGGACTTACTTTATAAGATTGTGTAGCAAAGAATCTGGCACCCGATAAAAGTGGACACTGCCGCTTTGCTTTTTCTTTATTTTTATAACATTGAATTCTGTAAGCAATTTCAACAAAGGATCTCTCTAAAGATGCGTTGCTACTCCTGGGGACTGTGATAGTCGTCTCTGCTCGTCGTTGAAAGTGAGCAGACAACCACTTCCTTCAATCAAAACGCAAAAATTGCTTTACGCTGACAGAACACCTGATTTTTTAATATGATTGAAATAGCAAGCGAGCATGCAGTCCACCTGATGGTAAGTGGACTGTAGCCAATGGACATCCGTAAGTGACTTCATACAGAACATGGGTTCGGTCTTAAGTGAATCACAGATGCGTTGCTACTCCCGAGGACTATGATGGTCGCCTCATATGTCATCTGGTTTTTTCTCGTCGGTACCACCCCGGTCAAAGAATATACGTTCTTCTAACTTGCAAAGCAAAGCAATGCATTGCAGTTTCTGCTGTAACAAACTTCATGGAGAATAGAGGTTTTACATAAAAGTGATTCGTTTTAGGGATGTGTTTTTATTTTGAAAAATCAGATAGGGTTGACCTATATGTACGAGATCCAGCCAGCATGCAATTTCAAAATAGCAACAGATCTGTTTTACATGAGAAATAGGAGGTAGTTACTTTCCGGTCGAAATTTGTAGTAAATATATGTAGGAAGTATCGTGGGATGGTAGTCGTTAAACCGTGTTACAGATTTTATAAGAAGTTTGGACACATTAGGGATAGATTTGTCCATAATACCTTTCTATACCAGTCCATTTTAATATTTGTTTCTTAATGTTGTTAGGTATTTGCCAATACTTATAGAGATAAAGATTCTTGGACCTTAAATGATTTGCGGTTGCAAAGTTTGTCGGAGATTATTGAACCGATCCATTGCCTGGGACTTGGAGTTTCTTGTAGATATAACGTACTTTTAAATGGATCATCATTAAATTTATTGTTCTTGTGTCTATAACACTTATTTTAAAGACTTATTAATTTTTTTCGTAAATGTGTGTGTAGAACTTATTTGAGTTGATTTACCTACTTAAAATTGCTACTTATGAGGTTTATGTTGCAATGTTCTAAATAAATAAGTCTCCTTATAGAACTTTTCAAACAAGAAAGAACAAATCAAAGTACACTAAATTCACCGAATGTCAATTGACGTAATGTCTTTTAATTCTAGAGAAATTTATTACTTTATGTCTTACTTCAACTAAAATGGCAATTCGATTCACTAACAAACTACATTGATATGAACTAGTACGTGTAGTAAAAACAATCATGCAATTGACCTGATGTTAAGTGAGAACTGCCACTTACCCCAGATACATAGGTTTGGAGTGCTACCTGAGTTTGGCCGCAGATGTTCCTACTCTGCTCCTTCCGAAGAGTTGAAATTTTTATTTACATATTTTTAAGTTGAAATTGTATATAGGTATATAATAACTTTTTGTTATCGAGGGGGGACACCTTCAGCTGGCTTCAACTCTGCGTGGAGGACGTCGGGATCTCCAATGAAAACACAACCGGACTCTACTGAGTGCGATGCTCCTTTTGGGCTCTTCCCCGGTGAGTATTTGCGTTTACCTATTGGTGTTTACGACAGCATGCGGCCATTGTTCTTCCAGGAGTCGTTTGACTGAACGGTTCGAGCTTCCACTCTTACTGCCCGCAACTCCGGAAGGCTCTTTTAGTCGCCTTTTACGTCAGGCAGGGGAAACCGTAGTCCTATTCTTGTCCCGGGACTACAGGGACAATATTTTTCAAGTACCTTCTCAAAAGAGCAACATATACAAATGCGCGTATTGTTTATAGCCATTATGATTTCGTAATTACTTTCATAGAGTATTTTCTTGACCTGACCAAATCCGATTATGAATATATTCACCCACAAGCACCTATTAGTGTGCATTAAACACATCTTTGTACTTCGCAAAGATGTAAAATTTGATCGCTGGTGATGAGTACAAAGTTGAGTAATCTTGCAAATGGAGCAATGTTTCTAATTCGCGGACGGATCTTTTGCGTCAGTAACGCTTTATGGAAATCCAATTCAAAAGTTCAAAGCTAATTTAATTCGTGAGAAGTTTTAAAGGAAGTTCAAGTTAAGCAACAAGTTCGCAGAATATTACCTATTTGTATAAATACAGATTGTTTATACATAGATAATTAATTTTCATGGTAGGTACATAAATCTACGTCTTTATTGTGTATAAACAGCTACAAGTAAACTTCGTTAATATCTCTCATAGGCATATAACTACACGTTCACACGCTTTCATAGCCTCACTAGGTTTTTTTTCTGTGTACCATGGACACACACAAGACGAATACACGAACATCCAGACCCAGAACATGAATCTAAACTCATCATTCAGATACCTGTGTAGCCGGAAATCGAACCCAGGACCCATTGCGCGTCAGACTGGTATGGTAACCGCTCCGCCACGTGGTCGTCAAGCAGAGTACCCAAGCAGATACCCAAAATGAGGATTATATCTACATCTTCTATGACATGAGGTTCCTGTATATAATTTTGTAATGACCTGCATGAAGATAAATATGACAAGAATAAGTAAATAATAAAAAACATAAATCGGAATTAAGTGATGGTGTCAAGTTTGCCCTTTATAACCCCTGGGTTTGCAATAAACAGATTAATAAAAACAAAAAAGAGATCACTTACGTCAAGCCTCCTATCAAATCCTTACAATATGAGAGCACGTTTAAAGTTAATTGAAAAGTACATAAATAGGTTTAAAGGGCATTTCATATAAATAACGATAAAAGAACAACATTTTTACTAAAATCGAAAATCGAAGATTAAATATTGAAGATATTCTATCACTTCCTATGTATGAAAAATAAATTATACAGGTTCAATTGAATTCTCCCGAATTTAATATTCTATATCAGAACATTTATCGGATTCGGTTATAAAAGTTACAACCTCAAGAAAGTATCATCAGTCAGAGTTATTATATCCATGGTCAAGGATCCGGAAAAAATTTCCTCAAACATACATAATAAATTCCACACTCATACTATGATTGCAGGGAAGCAAATATTTATATGATCTTTATACTTTATTTTAATATTATAAAAATATTATTATTATTGTAATTTATTTTTATCTCATGTTAAAATACATATTTATAAGATTAATATATCAAACGAGTTTGCAGTCCACCTGATTATATGTCGTCATTGCCACTTACTGACATCTGAGTAAGCAATATAGATCAGGTATTCAGTCTGAGGTCAATCACAGATGCGTTGCAGTTCCTGAGGCCTAAGATGGTCACCCACTATCAAAGTGATAACAATACCCTTCTACCGAAACGCTAAAATTGCGTACGATTTTGGTCGAACTGTACTCGTTCTAGCACTTTTTTTGTTCTCGAAAGGGAAACCTTTAAAAGGTATTAACACCGTAAGAGCGACGCAAGGTAATGTTGGATTTTTACTATAAACCCCCCGGTGGCGTCCTTTGCGTTACAAACTGGACTTCGGGATCTCCAAAGGAACGCGACCGGAGTAAACGCATCTTAGCGAAAAATTCTTGCTTACTGTCTCACACATTTTTTTCCTTGTGTATTGTATACATCAGTGTATGTTAACTACATACACTGAAACACACACATGAAAACTGTGCAAGATAAGCTAAGCTACATTTTTTATTACTGATTTTTTTTCTAAGAATAACACTTTAGTATAACCGATGATAAGGTGTTTTAGTTCTGAGATTTGAATTGCACAATCAGAGCACACTCACACACAAACACACACACACAAACACATTGTGCACACATGCACACATTGCGCTCCAATATCTGCATTAGTATTCCGATGCTATAGATAGACGTTCATACTTGAGATTATACGTTAAAATAATACTGATATAGGGATGTGTGTAAAACAGACCAAAATGAAAACTTATTGCCCAAGCAGCATGTGTTTTATTGAAATAAATGTGACCGGAGCAAGTAGGAATGTCCAATGTTACATTTGAAATTCATTGAAGTTTTATTTTGCGTTTACGTCGCTTTTTAAGATTTACGCGTCTTTAAAATTGGAAACCAACACCTCTTTCAAAAGCTTGGAAGCTTCGTAGATTACGCTCTGGACGCTGTAGTGCGAAAAATAATTGGTTGTTGTCTTCAATAGATACGTTTAGTTTTCTAAAGATTTCATTTTTATTGCTTATGGAATACATAAATGTTGTTTTATTAATTTTTTTTTGTCATGTTTTGTTCTTTTGATCACCCTATGATAATGTTTATATTGTTAAAATTTCTTGTTAAATTGTAACTAACTAGAAATTTTAACTTTTAAAGAAAAGGGATGTTAACAAGACAAGAGACTAAATGTCACCTTAAGTTTTTTTTAGCAAATATATTGCGACACACATGGAACTTTCATTTTACTTATATTTTTTATCTGTTGAAGTAGCAATCTAGCATGCAGTCCGCCTGATGGTAAGTGGTCACTGCCGCCCATGGACATCTGTAAGTAACTTCAATCAGGATATGGATTAAATCTGAAGTCAATCACAGATGCATTGATACTCCCGAGGACTAAGATGGTCGCCCTGAATAAAAGTATACATATATGCCTTTGTATGAATTACTGAGTATTTGTCCTTTCTCAGAGTTGGTGAAAGGTATAGATTAGTGAACAATTCTTATCACATATTTTCAAACCGATAACACAAGCCTGAAACTTAAGTAAAAATATAAAAAGGTACTATGTAAATTATTGAAATGGATAATTTTATTTTCAAGTGATTCAAAAGATTTCTCCTTAATGCAGAAAGACAAGGTATATCGAGTTACGATATTTATCTTGCGATCCAATCAACGAAAAGAAAATTGCGCATAGCAGGAAAAGTAGACAATATTTTTGTGCTCAAATTTTCCTTAATAATATATTTGTAACCAAACTTTTTTACGTATTATTGCATTTTTTTCTATTAAGGAATCTTGTCGTGTAACGCTGGAAAGCGACGATGTTGTTTACACGTCCTACATAGTATATAAATAGGGTAAAATAAAGTACATATAACAGAAAAGGTTCGCTATTCGATTGTCGTCATCAATACGTAATAAATAAGTCCGTATTTGACAGAAGAATCTATTAAATACATTATTGATGGTAAGCGCGTAAAATGCATAATGCAAGAACAAATACCGTTCTCGTTAAATACTTGTAGCTCATTATAGCTATGATGTCCAAACGTTATAGATGACGGAACAAACATTTTACAAATGTTTATTATGTTGTCTGTAAATTATTAATCATCTGTCACAATACTTAAGTACAGTATTTTAAGCTGGGAAGTTTCTCGTTGGAAACCCTTTGTATTATATACATTTTTATTAACGTTATAAATTCAAAAGGGTTCTTGTTTGTTTTTCTTTGCAGTGCAACAGGGCATATAGACTTGAAATTCTTTACAAACAATGTATAGTTTCTGGGCAGCAAAGTGATACGGACTATTTGCTGTCAGAAATTACCCGAGTTCCTGTGAGGTTTTACAATATCTCAAATTTTACGCCTGAATGAAATTTAACCTTAAAATTATTCGTAAGGAGTATGTGTGATACTTTAACAATGAATAAATTATTTTATTTGTTAAAGGTAGAGCCATAGTAGTTCGACCGGGGAGGTACCACCGCCACACCTATTTCTAACGTTAAGCATTCTCTTGCGTTTCGATGGAAGGGTGTGGTTGCCGGCACACTTTTATATGAGGCGACCATCCTAGACCTCGGGAGTAGCAACACATCTGTGATTGACTTTAGATACAAGGTATGTTCTATATGAAGTTGCTTACAGACGTCCATGGGCAGCGAAGACCATTTACCATCAGGTGGACTGCATGCTTGTTTGCTACTTCATTATTTAAAAAAAATATATATAAAAAGAAATGTTGTTTGATACGTTGTAAAATGATATTAAAGGAATTATTTGTTGCAGTTTATATGTTTATATGTTGCAGAGAAATGATTGCTGCATAACCGCTCGGATAAACTACGTCCCACGTAGTGATTCGCAGTTGGCTACGGCGTAGGCCTACATTTATTATAGAAACATAATTAACTTACGTTAGTCGCTAAACATTCACGAATATGTAAGCTGGTAGCTTAGCCATTTAGAGAAAAAGAATTTGCTTTTACTTTTTTTTCAATTAAGATATAGATATATTAGGCCCTTGCTACCGTCAACGTACCGGCTAAATTTGAGCCGAACGGTAGTGTACGTGACGATGGTAAGAGGCCTGACGGATTGACATTAATTCCGTGGAAAAATGGGAGGTGTCTAGTGTGAGATGCTACTTCATCTTTCGTCAAGGGCAGCTGGGGTTGTGGCGACCGACGCGGAAATATGCAAGCTACAGAAATATGCAACTCTCAACCGTGATTACATATTTCTGCCGTTTGCGGTAAGACAATGGGACCATGGGGTTCTGACGCTCGATCTTTCTTTAAGCACCTCTCACAAAGACTTATTGAGTGTACCAATGACCAAAGGGCTGACGCTTACCTTGGCCAAAGGATTAGCATAGCTATCCAACGAGGTAATGTCGCCAGCGTTTTGGGCACGCTTCCCAAGGGCAACAATTTTGATGAAGATTTTTATATTTAATTGTCCCTTTTTTTTCTTTTTAGTATAATTTTTAGTTATTATAATTATTTATATAGGTTATGTATTATGTATTATTTTTAGATAGGTTATATTATATTTAAATAAAATGTTTTGTCATTCTAATACAAAAAAAATAAGATATTATTGATATATTAGATGAAAATCAGGTTTTGCTCGAGTGAAATGTGACTCAAGAGGTGTGTAACTCAGATAGACAGCGCTCGTTTAATATTTTACTCATCGGGAACTCCTCGTAATTATATCTTTCGTATATTTTTCGTAAATTAAAATAATATTTATATTACGTCTACTTGTTTGAAAATTAATTGTCAGATATATTTTCCACTCTAAATCAATATTGTTTTTATGTTTTATTGTTCAGGAAAGGTTACAATCAAACCAATCGACCCCTTGTCGGAATAATTAATATAGATTACGAACAAGAAACACGATTTGTAGAAACCCACATGCATGAAACTTCTACGAAAGTTCTTGGGGCGTTTAAACTTTCGAGAAGTTTTTGGTACAATGAAAAGTGTAATAAGCTGCGTTAATTAGAAACTTTCAAACTTTTTAAATGCGCTTTATGCCTGTAGGAATTAGCCGTAAAAATGTTATGTGATTATTATTAAATATATCTTTATATTAATACGTGAAGTAAAAACTTGGAATCCTTTTTTAAGACAAATCACGCGGACGGCGGATATAGTTTATATAGAGAAGGAGTACGGAATGCTAATATTTTTTTATAATTATTTATAAAACATAAGTTTTTTTGTTTTCGAGGGCGAAACCTTCATAAGGTACTAGGTTCCGTGGGAGCGACGAGGGTTATGTAGGATTCTTACCGCACCAAAAAACCCCCCCGGTAGCCGTTCTCATCGCGCTCGGAGGACTCCAATTGTGTTTCAGGCTCTTCTGGTCCACACATGCCGCCGCCCTTCCCGGGATAGCCTGACCGGACTGTTCGAGCTCCCATTCTAATTCATTATTCAGATACCTGTCGGCCGGGACCAGTATGGTGACCGTTCCGCCACGCGGGTCGTCAAAATAGAAAGCCTATGGGTATGCAGGCAGAAGCGCAGAGTAGCTCGTTAAAAATAAATTGGTTCTCAGATTAACATATTTATTCTCATTACAATGATTATTATTTTTAGGCTTTAAGGGTGATTTTTATACTTGAAAATAATTACAACCTAGGGGTCACATTGGATTTATTTATTTGATAAATTACTTAATGTTATATTACATAAATAATTAATTAGAGGTTGAGTTACGAGGGCCTTACTGTAGCCAAATATTTGATAAATTGTTGGTTTTGACATAGACACTGACGATAAACTATTTGTATGTATATTTAT
This sequence comes from Spicauda simplicius, assembly GCA_949699795.1. NCBI lineage: Eukaryota > Metazoa > Arthropoda > Insecta > Lepidoptera > Hesperiidae > Spicauda > Spicauda simplicius. The sequence continues at coordinate 11,204,359 of OX453064.1, forward strand.
TAATTTTACTGTGACAATTAATTAACAAATAACTGCTACAAATTCAATTATTTTCAACTAGTTGTATAATAATAGATCTGGCATGGAGTGAAAGATGTAACCACGTCTCTAATTGGTAATAAGTTGGCCTGAAACTTGGAAATATGTATGTATATATATATACCATCAATCAATTCGAAATTATGTCAATACGAAACACGATGAAAGATTATTTATCAATATGTAGTCAATGTCTGCAACAATAGCTTAGCTTAGTAGTTTAGTACTAAAAAATCTTAAATCTGTTCATCATCTTTATGATGTAGAGATTTTTTAGTCATTTATCTTTATAAATGACTAAAAAATTTGGATTAAAAAGCATCAGATTCTCCAGTGAGTTTAAATAATGTAATTAGCACAATAAACCACGAGCGAAAACAAGAGCACATAAGCCTGACCCAAACTAGCCGCAACTGTAAATATAATTTAGAAAGTTCCAGGCTTTACTAACAGGACGGGAATACGGTGCCTATTAAATCGCAGCTGCGCTGATAAACCGATTACGACAACGTACAAAGACTTTGTTTACAACAGTTATAATGAAGGCCGTTTCATCAACCCGGCCTTTGATCGTAATCCACGTTGTTCCCGAATAGTTAGCGGAACGAGTGGAAGTACGTCCTAGTGATTTTTTATGTCATGCATGCAACATAGGAAAATCAAGTGATATACCAGTCTCTTTCCTGTGCCTATGCTTACTTGGGTTAATTGTTAGTTAGGAGTTGTACTTGATCTCTTATGGTAAGAAAGGCTAAAATGAAGTTCTCCGACGATATAGAAGACGGTGAACGAGATTTCGGGTTGATAATATGTAGTTACACAACATTTTGTGGCTACCTTACTTGTCGTTGGAATAAGGAATCTACTTATTCCCATGGCAAGTAAGGTACGTCAATAACGTTCGTCCGTTGCTCCTATTCCTTCCAGGATCCTGGCAAGACACCACGCGGTTCATACTACACGTGCACACACATCAGAGATGAAGATGAAGACTTCACTTTAGGCCACGCACTTTTAGTATACAAATAATTTGTTTCTTCACAATTAACACGAAAACTAAAGGTCAACAACACACACGATTTTATACGACTCGGTTAGTGGCGGTATTTTCCACTCACACAACACTCACACCGCCAAACTGCTTTTGGAACATAGCGACACTACCCTCCTATTGAATAAACCGTATTAATATTTTAAATAATGCTCTGTTATTGGTTAAAAACTCCACTCCGGTATCAAGTCTAAAATCAATATAATTTAAAGAAAGTTTGTTTTAACGTACGAGTATAAAATATATAACATGTACTCGTATATTTGGATTGGATTGAATAGACACAGTTATGCACACGGATAGAATTGTAGTGTACTCCTTTAATGTACATCTTCTAAACCTATAGAAGATTTTTGAAGTGCAAAAAGAGTTCTCTAAGAATCAATATTGAACGAATAAGATTTTAATCATCATAATATTAAATATACATCATTCATAGTTGAATTCTTGTTGATATTTCTTTATACTATCCACATTTTAATACTTACTACATTATCTTTATTTACAGTTTAAATTAAACAACAAAAGGAAATAGTAGATCTGCAGAGAACATTAATTATACCAGATTTCAGTTGACTGCTTAATTACCAGTGTAATTAGTAAGGAAATCAGGTCTTCGAGTACAGTCGCAGTACTAATGTTCACTTGCTGCGGTGTAAGCAGCGACTTATTAATGTGACTTTAAAATTATCGGGATGAGGTCCAAGATTACATTTGATACGAACCTTCTCATTCCAAAGTCTTTCACCCGTGTTAAGTAAGGATCGCGATTAAATATACATTTAAAAATTCTTTATTAAGTTACGAGAACTACGATGTATCCCTGTTTGGATTGTAAAAATGGGCCCTCCATTCTGCAACTCTGATGATGCAGGACTACTGAATCTAATTCGTTCAGAGTTCGTCATTTAGTGCTTACAGATAATAACATTGCTTAGCAAAAACATGGTAAAATATTAGATTTATTAAATATTGAAGATTGAATTTATGTTTGTCCTTATATTCCAGTTTATGTTTTCACGTTAATTTGTATGCACTTCAGGACTATTTACTAAACCAACATTTATTTAAATTATTATTTGGATTTTTGTAACGTCGAAGTCGGTTTTGTTTTTGTAAAAAATAATGTTATTTATGCAAGTAAATTATAATTCTACTCAATGGGTCGTAAATTAGAATAATTATATTAACGCAAGGCCCTAGCTAAAATTTTCCTTCTTCTTGTTTGAACTTTGATAACATTATACTTATAAGTTAAGATTGTATGATTTGTTCATTGTTTAAATTAACTAAACTTTTGTAAATATTTTTGAAGCTTTTATTTAAGTTAATGTAAATGTAAAATGTACATCAGGGTTAAAAAATAGGGTAGTGAACAGAAAGAGAGACAGTTCCCTACATATTTTCATATATGCCTCATACTCTCACAGAAGTTATATACGTACTTCGAAATAAGGGATGGTTATCTCATCAAAATATACGTAGACGAGGTCAAATGTGCCGCAAGTATATTGTTGCCCTTATAATTTAAGGCAAATATTTCCATACAAGGCTTGCCAACTTAGTCCTCAGAGTGCGGCGGATCTGTGATTGTTTAAGAGCAATATAATTCATCCAAATAAGTTGGATCTCAGTAATTTTAGCTAAGAGTTTAAGGGACTATTGAGCCTCAAGTTATTTGAATTCGATTGCATATTGCTTCAATGATCAATCAGTGGTCATTACCGCTAATGACATGACATCTATAAAGAACTTCATACTTAACACAGGTTCTATCTGAAATCATGGAGACCTACTGCGTAATATATGGACTATAAATAATAAGTAATAATTATAATTTATAAGGTATGTAATTATTATTATCAATCATTAAATAATCTAGTTAGTAAAGCACACGATTGAATAAATTGCTTTAACTATGATGGAAATTTAACGAGAACTAATCGGGCGTTATATAATAATATTGTATTCCTAGAATTTACTCGTTACAATAACAATAAACAACGTTAAAACAAGCAATTACAAATTAAATTTAGTTTTAAATTTGAAACCTGCTACATATGTTATGCTATCTCGCTTTTAAGTTTTACGCACCAGATATCTTTAAAATGATTATCTATGCATAAACATAGTTTGATATTGTAACAATTAACCTGTTTTTCATATACAAAAATAACCTTATCTAATAAATGTATAATTGTTTGAAGTTTATCCCGCTAAAATATGTAAATAATACCGCTCAAAGAAGCCGCGGAGAACAGCCGCGTCTTGTTTCCATCTACATCACACTAAAAGTGAAATGTCAGGTTGAAAGTAGGACAAATACGTGTAAAAGCAATGTACATTTAAAGTGGTGGTACAAGGTTGTAGGACCAGTGTAGTTCGGCCGGGGAAGTACCACCGCTATATCTACACCGATTTCTAGCGTGAAGCATTTCTTGCGTTTCGATAGAAGGGGCTGGTTGCTGGCACACTTGCACACTTTCACATGAGGCGACCATCGTAGTCCTCGGAAGTAGCAACATATCTGTGATTGACTTCAGATGGAACCCATGTTCAGTATGAAGTTGATTACAGAGGTCCTTGGGCGGTAGTGGCCATTTACCATCAGGTGGATTGCATGTTCGTTGGCTACATTATTCAGATAAAAAAAGTACACTATATGTATGTACGTGATATGTAAATGTTTTTAAACATGTAAGGATTTTACGTATATATGATACAAAAACGGTAACTAATGGATTAAGCAAACAAGTTAGTTTAAATTGAGGAAAAATTAAATTTTTGCTTAAGTTCTTATTAAGCAAGTGACCAAATCAAACCTTAAAAAATCTTTATTTTGATTGATTTGACAATACCCTATATGTACAATAATAAACACAACAAAATATGTACAACAATAAACAACATTTATTCTAATTCCGTCGACAAAATAAAAATTAAGTTTTTCTTTTCCAATAAATTTGCAATTTTTCACTTAGACAGTTTCATATATGGTATTGATTTAATATCCTATACAATATCATATAGAACATAATTTAATATCAATTCAATCTTATGAGACTTGACTTTACGTCATACAATAAATCTACAAAAAAGAAGTATAAAAAATCCTATTACTTACAAGCTATTCCCTTCAGGTAACCTAATTCTAAACAAAGAACATAGGCTTAATGGAAATTATAGTTTTTTTTTCTCCGCCTAGACAAATGCTTAACAAAGAACTTACACAAATTAATTTATACCATTAGAATAGAGAAACATAGGTCACTTTATTTAATAAAATTAACTTATACAATTAATTAATATTGGAAACGCTAAGTGAGACTACCAATAAATAGCTATTTATAGATTTCGTGATTAATTTGGACGAAATTAGCTTTCAATTGTTGTGTCGAATTAGGCATGTAGGGTATCCATCCGCTCATTGAAGTTTCTCTTCAAATTACACCTAAAACACTATTAAAATGATATTCCAGTAGCGCTGTGACATAGGGCTCTTCAAGAAAGGTGCAAGAAGAGCTGTCTTTTTAAGCTGACGATGTATTGGCTACTTTTCTATTCTTGCAAACGTTCATAGACGACGGTGATCATTTTCCATGAAGCAGCTGTCTTGTTTATAATCTTCATACAGTCAGGATTTATCGCCTTGCATGATTTTAAAAATTTTACACAGCAAATTTGTGGCCTACTAATTGTAGAGTCAATATTCGTTTGAGAGAGTCTTGTATCAAAATATCTCTTAAGCAAATTATAGAGCTTATGGCGTTCTAATTATTTTAAATTATACTCAGTCAGACACTACTATTTTGTTTCTTCATATAAGAAGACCTTACAATTAAAAGCTTATTTACAATTACATATTAAATTATTTACAATTGATTTATTTAAATGTTGTGCTATTTCTGTTAGAATAAGGTCGTATTTTAAGTAATACGAAAAAGATGTTGCCCTTAGCAATTCGGTCTCGTAGCTAATTTGCGGATTTCGTTGAGTTGTCGAACGTGTATATGTATTTGTACCAATATATCCCATATATAAATGGATCTATTGCTAATTAATTAACATTATGATTATTGCGAAGTCCTATTATAATTATCAGAATAAAAAATCTATTTCTTTATTCTATAAGTATATTTCAGTAAAATGACAGTCGATGTTTGGAAGTTTGTGATAATAGCAAGGATAATTTAATCGAAGATAGTTTGATGTCATACTTACCAGTATGAATCAGAAAATAGTTTCTATGTCATGAAAGGAATCCACTGTTAAATATTATATTTTTAAGAGGTTTTGCAGAACAGTAGCGTCAATAGTTTGTTTGCGAAGTGACGTGATCGACCGGGGATATACCATCTCCACACCTATTTCTAGTGTGAAGCGCATCTTCGGTTTCGGTGGAAGGATGTGGTTGCTGACTCACTTTTATAAAATGCAACCCCAATTCCACTATTTTTTTTGATTAAAATATCTCACAAACTATCGCATTTTTAATAATGATAAGATTGTAATGTAAAGTCACGATCATGCTAAATTTCTGTTTGATTCTTTGGCAAATGATTTAAAATTTAGTTGCAAAATTTACGAATTAGGTCGGTAAGTTATAAGAAAACTTGAAAAAGATGTCATTGTTTTTTATTAATCATCTATACAGCTATTTATAAACTTGTTGGTACACTTTTCCTGTTATATTTTTTTCGAGAAAATTACCTGTCAACGCCTGACAACAGGTGACCCAAAGTCCGTGATTGCCTGAAGCTATTTCATGACCCCTCTTGTAAATTGGAAATTAACTTGTACCTCCATTGTTTGCGGATATTGATTCATTAAATATTTTTTTATAACTAATAAACAAAAATGTTATTTGTTATATACTAATTTGTGCACACTCGATTTGCTTAACAAATGTTCACTCCGATTCCAGGGCTGCTGGAAGAAATTTCATTTTGAAATAAGCAGTCCTTTGTACTATTGTTATATTATGAATGTATTTATTTTGTATCTGTGTACAAAAACCTATAAAATAAAAAATGTGTGCGTGTACTAGCGTACACTCGTAAGAAGTGAAACTTCTTTATGATGTTATTTTTCAAAAAATAATTTACTATATGCAACTTTACAAAAATTGGTTAAATAAAGTTAAGTTAAGTTAATAAGTTTAATAAAAGGCTTTTATTAAACTTTATCTAATAATCTAATCTATAATAATCTATCTAGTATCACGCGTGGTAGGGATAAGAAAAAGATGGCGCGTAACGGAAAAAAAAAGATGGCGCATAACGAAAAATAAAAAAAGATGGCGCGTAACGAAAAAATGTTACACTAATTTTTTTTCCAACCCCGATAAAGAAGTTTCACTTCAATAAAAAATAAAAATCTTGGCTACGTTTATTCGATAACAGATCAAATAAGAATTTATATTTCTTTTCTTCTACGTACTGTTTGAGTACTTTTCTACTTGTTCTGCAACTTATTTGCTAAAGTAGTTATAGTTGCAGAATTGTTCTCTCAGTGTTTGAAATTGGTCGAAATCATAAGTTGCCCTTTATTGATAACACTAAAACTCTTAACAGATTTTTGTGTATTTATTTGTAAATATATGCTATATGTTTTACATAATATTAACGTTAAATATGTATTTAAAGTTACGATTTTATGCAGAATGTACGTGCCTATGGAATATCTATTCCAACACATTTTGCAATTCCTATGCAACTATAAAGCTCAAAATTATACAGTACTAGAATTGGAAATTCTCCTCATCGGCCTCTGCAGATACAATACACGTATTGATGTACGTTCTGTAATAATTTAACTGGAACTCGATTCGTAGCCATCGTTTTAATTAACCGTTATTAATTATATCGATTAATAATGTTGTATTAATTAGCCAGTGAGCCGATGATATTAATTGTTACTGAGAGTAATATGAATGTTTTTGTTCATTACTATATATATACACGCTGCAAATTGTTCAATGCAATCCATTTGATGGCAGGTGACCATTGCAACATGGAAATCGGTAATCAACCCCAGATTACAACTACGATATGTTTATTTTGTAAGATTGAAGTAGCAAGCGAGCATGCAGTCCACCTGATGGTATGTGTTCACTGGCATTCATGGATATCTTACAGTGCTCAACTACATACAGAACAAGGGTTCTATCTAAGGTCAATCAAAGATACGTCATTACTCCCGAGGACTAAATATAAGGTTGCCTCATAAAAGGGTGCCGGCATCGACAATCTTCCACCGAAACGCAAGAACTGCCACACACTAGAAATAGGCGTGGTAAAGAATTAAAATTTTAGTAGCCATTGTCAGTCAGAATTAAATTAGGCCTTCAAAGTGTTTTCAAAACCTGTTTTTTTTTTATATAACTGAAGTAGCAAAGGAGCAAGAAGTCCACCTGATGCTAAGTGGTCACTGCCGACCGTGGACGTCTGTAATCACCTTCATACAGAACATGGGTTCTAACTGAAGTCAATCACAGATGCGTTGCTACTCCGGAGGAATATGATGGTCGCCTCATGTGAAAGTGTGCCAGCAATCACACCCCAAAATTGGTGTGGCGGTGGTACTTCCCCGGTCGAACTACACCGGTTCTATCACTTTCAAAATTCATTCATTATTGATTGGATTCCATCAAACATGTGTTTGTCAGTTAACAGTACATGCGTGCTACAAACATTTTCATATGTTTGTATACTTATAACATATAGTGTTTATATAGCGTCCCGATACGCATTCTAAAAATCGCATAACGAGCTCCACACACACGCATACTCTTAGTCACACAAGTACACATGTTCGTCGTCTAGTCTTCACCGGGCGGGTAAAATTTTTTTACGTACATTAGGCATCAAGTTTTCACTTTGAAAGGTTGAAGATTCTTTTGCTATGCACATTGACCTTATACATATTATTTTTATTAACAAGGCGTCTTTGATCTTGAAAATTGTCCAGTCTACATTCGTTTTATCTTAAAGCTGCTTGACGATGACCGTATTCCATGACTAATTAATCTTACACAGACTTTCAAACATTTCTTAACAGCTATTTAGCTGAAACTTCGGTCAAAGTCGTGACTGTCAAAGGAAATTATCTTCTAAAATAATTAACGGCGCCGCTTACACTAGTGGATGTAGGTAGGAAATAAACATGAAGTATAGTGTTTAAAATTTATTTACAATCAAAATTTAACAAACACTAGATTTCGTAACAAATTGTAGATAAATACTATGTTAGTTACAATAAGAGTAGTTATAGAGACGGCAATTTGCGACAATACTATACGACATACTATACAAATACAAATAAAGTATTCTATAAATCTTAGGTATTTATAGGAATAATTCCGACGGCTAAGACGGAAAGACGGCTATTCATGTACAAATGGATACATTGATACATTCATAGCCGTCTTTCGCTACTCAAGAGACCTTGGGACAAATGAAGTTGAACCTTTATAAGAAAGTAACAGTAAAAATAGATCGAACCCCTTAAACTATTGATTGATTCTATTGGTTATTATTTTTTCACGTATCTATTGAGTGAAATCAGCAACAAATTTAATGTATATTACAAAATATATATGTAGATATTCATCAATAAACAACAAAATAAATTATATTACTCATAAAATTAAATTAAAGATATTCAAATACTTATTTAAAGAATAAATTTTGTAATTACTGAAAACGTACGTTTTACTTTATGTTTAGTAATTTTTTATTTATATATTTTCAAATAAAAACCATTATTACTTATTCTTTTTAGTTTCGTTTTAATGAAGTAATTTTGCTTATATATTATTTAAAAAAATACAAAAGAAAAAACCTGTAAACAAAGATATAGGTTCTATCTAGCGGAAGACCTTTGTCTTTAAACCGAGTATTTTCAGGAAAAGACAACACGAGACTTGTCTTTGAAATCCGGATGTAATTTTGGTTCTTTTTTTTTAAAAAAGCCATTACTGACGGGCACGGTAATTTAAAATTCGAACAACGGCTGGACGATTCAATTTGCTTCGATTGCTTCTTTGTTATATCTCGGTTCGACTTCACAATGTATAAATTACTTATTTATTTCAATTTAAGATGTAGAGAATTTGGCTGTATGGACACCATAATGTGATACTATTTCTTATAGTATGTATTTCGAAAATAGAAATACTTTTAATGAATGAACTTGAGTTCCAAATTTAATAATAATACATAACATAAATAAAGTGTAAATTTGAACAAATATTCGGTATGATAAAAAAAAGATCAAATGCTGAAGCAAAGTGATACAAAAGTTTAACTGAGTGTTACATTGGTCTACGACCGTCTCTATAACTTTACTCTCACACATACACATAATCGAAAGTCCTATTATTAATTACATATTACTCTATATTGTACTAATGGTGACAAAACTTGGCTATACATTTTTGGTATACGTTTTGAAAGGTTGGAGAAACAGAATAGTTCGACCGGGGAGCTGCCACTGCGACATCTATTTCTAGGGTAAAGTAGTTTTTGCGTTCTGCAGCGTTGCTATTTTTTTTTTATCAAGTTACGATTTAGAAAATTTTGATTGAAATAAGCGGGATTTCATAGTCAAAATAGGGACTTGGCATACGGGGGCCGGAGGATCTACATTTGGCGACTATTTTGGTCGACAAACTGCACCTCGATTTAAATTTTTTTGCAAAAGTCTAGTCTTTCCTGAAAAACGGGATTGAGCCTTACCCGCGCGGGACATTTAATTTTGATCAAAAAATCTTCTGGCAACGCTGGCGTTCTGGTAAAGGGGTGTGGTTGCCGGTTCTCATTAATATGTGGCGACCATCTTAGTCCTCGAGAGTACCAAATCGTCCGTGATTTACTTCAGATTAAACCCCTGTTTTATATAAAGTTAATTACATAATTACAGATGTCCCTAGGCAGCAGTGATCATTTACCATTAGATGGATGGCATGCTTGTTAGATACTTTATCAAACTAATATTATAAAGGCGAAAGTTAGAGAGTGTGTATGTTTGTTACTTCTTCACGTCTAAACGACGAGCGATTTTCATAAAATTTGGTAGGGAGCTGACACTCTGGATTAACATATAGACTGCTTTTTACTGTGGGAAAATATCTTACTAGACTTATTATTATATTACGGACAATCAATACATCGATTTTTTTTAACGCGGGCGAAGTTTCGAGGTTCAGCTAGTTTGTATATAAAAATGTAATAACGTGTGATACACAAATTACATACTAAATATAAACAACAATATTGTCCTAGTTACAGACCTGGGCGGGCAATAAGTAGTTGTCATAAGGCTCTCGAGTGGAAAAGTTGTCAAGTCCTATCATCTAGGAAACGTATACTTATGACCAGTTGCGGTGACACGAAACATAATTCACTCGGGAATACATTTTTTGTTCATGTTTCTTACGTGTTAATATAAAAATATCAATCATAGTTAAGAAGTTGATATAGTTTGGATTTTATTTAGGAAATTTATACTATAGTTTTAAAACTTGATCATCGCCAATTTGAAAGTCGCTATTCATTTTAAACCGGCATTCTACAGTAAAGAGTAAGTGGGGGTTAGATAAGTAAGGGCAACCGGACAATTGAGATTTCTAGTGATATTTTTTTTAACATTTTATCTATTACTAGCTGTTACCCACGACTTTGTCCGCGTCATTTTGTTGCAGCGTGATGTTATATAGCCTAAAGTCTTCCTCGATAAATGGTCTATTCAGCATAAAAAGAATTTTTCAATTCAAACCAGTAATTCCTGAGATTAGCGCGTTCAAACAAAAAAACTCTTCAGCTTTATAATATTAGTATAGATGATGTTGCCAAAGAGACAACAGCATACATCATGCTTGAACATCACGTGACTGCATATGTCTGATCGTGCTAACTAAAAAAATACATAACTCCAATTACCTTTAAAATGATTGATACGGTTTTGTATCTGCGTCGGCATTAAGTATCCTTAACTTACCCTAATTTTATACATTTTTTAGTTATAATTCTTTAAATAATACTATATTTTTTTATCTTAGGAATTTAATAATACATAGATGTAATGAAGTATATTTTTTTACTATGTGGGTATAACTCGTTATATACACCGAAGTAATAATTAACTTTACCTGCCTACATAGTTGTTCAATTAAGTATACAAATGCAATTTGTATCATACATATGCCATATAGTTATTATGTTATAATCAATTTGACAATATTTGTACAGTACCAAAATATGCATAATTTATACACTTTAACAGTTATCCAGTTTTACATGTTCTTGATATTTATATAGGTATAATAAATTAATACTACTGTAAATACGTATATATTGGCGTGCAGTCGGAAGAGCCTCTTTAGGAACGAACTATTTTAATCTTATTTGCAAAAATAAAATGCTTAGCAAGTAACCGAGAAGCTATAAATAAATGTTCACTTCTTTTGGTGTTATACAACGGGCTTCGTACAATTGTCGCCAGCGCGAAATTCGCTGTTTCTACACACACATACACACCCACACACACACACACACACACACATATTCCTATAAAATTCAGGATGTTTCTAAACTCAACACCGGGCGAGCGCGAAACGATGGGCTAAGTTGTACCTGTGTTGTGTAATGTAAGAAATAAAATGTATGATGTGGCATACAAAGTGTGATAGTTAATTATTAATACGACTATTTACTCGATGCGCACTTGACGTTGAATGTAGAGATAACGTGAAAGAGGAGGGCAAGAAAGTCTCATGGAAATCACCATGATTGATGATTATTTGTACTCAACTCCGTTCAAACATTCGTTACTTTTACCATAAAGTGTAAGTCTTTTAATGATAAATACGAGTATGTGAGTGCCATACATTTAGAACGCCTTCACCGGCATATTCAATTTTTGGCGCCCTTTTCGTTTTTTTTTTAAACATCTTATGTAATCAATATTATTGTAACTCAAAAATTGACTAAATAAAGATCTTTCTTTCTTTCTTTCATAATTAATATAAATCTTTATTATATTCACACCAAATCCTATTATTTATTGATATATAATTTTATCCTGATACTCACGAAGTCTAATATAAAAAAGCATTTCTTTTTCCATCTTTCTCACATTTTTTTACAATATGTTTTGTTACGGACGACGGCGTCAATACATAAAATAAGTTAGAATAAGTTAGAATAAGATAGGCATGTATTGTTATCCCACTCTAAATATACGCAATGTCAATAGATGTAAGAAAGAGACAGCGCTATAGGAAAGAAAGAGATGCAGAGTGGTGCCGTGTGCAAAAGTGGCTCGCACGTGATTGGTGGAGAGGCCGGTACCGCTGACTACCATACCCTGCTAATGTAAGAATCTTAATAGTACTTAAGCACGCCTAATGCATTGTTGATCATGTTGGGTATTTGGCATACATCAATAAATAAGATTGAAGAGCGAACTACGAAGTTTTTATTGAGACGCTACAATCTACACTCTACAATTTGGTCCTTCGAACGTCGGATTCTGAAGATTTGGCACTCCACGACGGATTCAGAAGCGAATCTGTACTGCGGGCGATTCAGAAGCGAATCTACTCTACAGCAGATTCAGAGGCGAATCTGCGCTACTCGAGTAAGGACTGCAGCGCGTCGGATTGGATACGCCGGTCGCTATGAACACGAGAAGCCGTGTTCGCTCCGAATCTGGATACAGCGAGCCGGAGTTACCAGTAGGCACTAAGAGTGTGCTTGCACCGTCACTGCACCGCATTTATGAAGACTCGCCGCAATCGCCGTCAACTGTAGCAGGAAGTATTCCCCAAGGGAGAAGATTGGAGTACTCTCCGCCACGAGCAGCGAGAGAGACCGCGCCAGAGGCGTCAATAGGGACGTCCATTATGGGGCCGCCTGCACAACCAGTTAGCACTCCAATGAGACGTGAAGCCGCATCACCAATACGAAGACCTACGTCACCGGCGTTGAGCATTCACACTAACACGTCGAGAAAAAGCGCTGATGCAAGAATGAAGATGGCGCAATACGAGGCAGAAAAGGAACTCGCGGAGCTAGAAGAAAAGCGACTGCGCATCAGAGAGAAACTCATCAAGGCACGACTAGCCGCCGAAGTGACAGCGATAGAAGCCGAATCAGAGTACAAATCCAGCATATGCAATGAAAGAGTACGGGACTGGGTCGATAGAAGCATAGAAGAACAACGACCATCAGCACCGAAATTCAGGGAAGAGCCACAAGAGGCTCACCCCCCCGTTAAAGAGCAACGGGGGGAGAACGCCAAGTACCAGGGCATTCAACGACTAGCTGACGCATTGGAAAAAATGATTACGTCTAGGCCGCTGCCGCGTCAGACAGCAGAACTACCCATCTTTACGGGAGCCGTCGCAGAGTGGCTACCATATAAAGCCGCTATGGAAGATTCTACGAGACTCTTCAAATTCTCTCCGACGGAAAATCTTCTGCGTCTACGAAACAGCCTACGAGGGGAAGCACGAGAAACTGTACTTTCGCAGTTATTCACCGCCTCCAGTCCAGAAGTAATTATGCGAACGCTAGAAATGAAGTATGGAAGGCCAGAATTTATAATTGATCGAGCAATGGAAGAACTCAAGAAGCTCCCTAAGCTAGGAAGTGCGAGTACTGATCTATACGAGTTCGCAGTCAAGATTCAGAACATAGTCTACACAATCAAGAGTATAGACAGAAGAGGCTACCTACAGAGTCCGCTTCTTGTTCGGGACGTCATGGACAAATTGAGTCCGCATCTCGTCAGCAAATGGGCGGAGTACGCAGCCAATAATGAAGCTCGTATTATAGAAGAAAACGAAATGATCGTCCTCTCAGAGTTCTTGATGGCCGAAGCGGATCTGATGATCAGATATACCCACACAACCAGACGAGGTGTTCCAGTACCAGTAAAAAAAGAAGTGGCTCCAAAACGGGCAGCTACTAGAGGCGTATACACTGCAGAAGGCATCACATATGAAGATGAAAGAAGATGCTTTATGTGTCAGTCCGAGGGACATTACACTCCCGATTGCGCCAAACTCAAGGCACTCGACACCAACGATCGCTGGAAATGGGCCAAGGATAACAGAATGTGTTTCAAATGTATGAAACGGAAGCACAACCGATTCTCCTGCAAAGCTAAAGCCTGCGGAGTTCACGGATGTACCTACCGACATCATGCGCTTCTACACAAGGAAAAGGCAACGGAATCGGCTCCTACGGTCAGCACTCTGAACGAATGCAAAACAGCCGACTCAACCGCACTAGTAATGAGCGTTACAGCAAAGAAGACATCTGCGGTATTGCTCAAGACCTGCAAGGTGAAGCTCAGCGGTCCACGGGGGGAGATAATTACGCACGCCCTCTTGGACGAAGGGTCCACGGTGACACTAATAGATGAAGTATTAGCTAACCAACTCACCGATGGCGGATCGAAGCAGCCTTTGAACATTAGAGGTATCAACGAGCAAAAAAGAATAGAGAGCAAGGCGATCGAGATCCGAGTGAGAGGTCTAAGAGAACAAGAAACATACACCGTCAAAGCCCGCACCGTACGAGGGCTACAGTTACATCAACAACGTATACCGCATAATTTAGAGCGGTATCCGTACCTGCGCAGTATACGAGAGAAGATCTGCACAGGAGAAGCCAAGCCTCGCATACTAATAGGGGCTGACAACTGGCACTTAATAGTATCGCGACAGCTACGCGCTGGCAAGAAAACAGAACCTGCCGCATCTTGGACAAAGCTGGGTTGGGTGTTGCATGGATCGGCACCAGGAAGAGCGATTTATCAAGACCAAGCAGCCGTACTTCACATCTCCACAAGTGACACACAATTACAAAAGCTCGTCGAATATTATTTCGACGTAGATTCCCTTGGTGTGTCGACCAAAGAGAGGGTTAACAAGTACGAGAAGAGGGCCAACGATATTTTCGAAGCAACTGCCAAAAGGAAGGAGGGTTATTTCGAAGTAGGCCTTCCTTGGAAGACCGACAACACCACACTCCCCGATAGCTACGAGTCAGCTTTAAGAAGACTACACACGTTAGAGAAGAGGATGACTAAGGAGCCCGCCTTTAAGGAAGTATATACGGCTCAAGTCACGAACCTTGTACAGAAGGGCTACGCGACCGAGTGCGATGGCAGCGAAATGAATAGCAATCGCAAATGGTTCTTACCTCACTTCGCCGTCACGAACCACAACAAGCCAGGGAAAGTGAGAATGGTCTTTGACGCAGCGGCCAAGGTGAAAGGAGTCTGCCTTAACGACTTCCTGCTAGAAGGGCCAGACTTATTGACTTCACTCACAAGAATACTGTTCAGGTTCAGAGAAAAAAGAATTGCCGTAACCGCAGACATCGAAGAAATGTTTCTCAGGATTAAAATAAGACCTGAGGACCAGCCAGCACAAATGTTTTTATGGCGGGACAAGCCCACCGATCCCCCAAGAAAAATGAAGATGATATCAATGATATTCGGAGCAAGCAGCTCACCGTACCTCGCTCATAGCGTGAGGAATCGTAACGCCACAGACTTTGAGCAAGAATTCCCAGAGGCAGCTTTAGCAATTAAGGAGCGTCACTATATGGATGATTACTTAGACAGCTTCCAATCAGAAGACGAAGCTATTAAGATGGTCAAAGAAGTAATGTACATCCATCAGCGGGCCGACTTCAACTTGAGGGGGTGGAACTCAAACAATAAGAAGGTTCTTGCTAGCATTCCAGAAGAAAAGAGATCCCAGAACGTCGACGTACAGCTAGTGGCACATCACAAGGAGAAAACGTTAGGACTTCGATGGGACCCAGACTCCGACACTCTTACATTCAACACGGATATTAAGAGAGTTCCCGATGAAGTCAGGCTGCGACTAAGAGCTCCTACTAAGCGCGAAACCTTAAGCGCAGTTATGTCAGTGTACGATCCGCTGGGGCTCATCAGTCAGTACACCATCGTCGGCAAGATAATATTGCAACAATTATGGCTTAAGAAGGTGGAGTGGGACCAAGAACTACCGCAAGAGGAAGCCTATCTTTTCGACGAATGGATAAAACGACTCCCAGATGTCTCAGCGCTAGCTATACCAAGGTGCTACAGTATGAACTTAACGCCGCAAGCCCATATAGAGCTTCATATTTTCGTCGACGCGAGTGAACAGGCGTATGCAACGGTGGCCTATTGGAGGATCGTATACAAAGACTTAACAGAAACCATCCAAGTAATGGCCAAGGCAAAGGTAGCTCCGCTAAAGATGCTCACCATTCCAAGACTGGAGCTTCAAGCGGCGTTGATTGGGGCGCGACTCGGAAACACGATAATAAAGGAACATACTTGGAAGCCCAGACGAGTAACCTATTGGAGTGATTCTAGAACAGTTCTGTGTTGGATAAGAAACGAGAAAAAGAAATACACTCCATTTGTCGCACACCGCCTAGCAGAGATCGCCGAACTCACACAAGCGGCTGACTGGCGGTGGGTGCCTACCACGCTCAACGTGGCAGACGACGCCACCAGATTTCAGAGCAATAAGATCGACAGTCACGATAGGTGGTTCACGGGGCCCCCATTCCTTAGGGCACCGGCAGACCAGTGGCCACAGGAGAGCGAGGATAACGAGACCGAAGAAGTGGCATGCTACGCCTATTCAGAAGATGACACTTACCCAGAGGACTCACTGCCCGATATCCGAAGGTTCTCCAGTTACTTAAAATTAATAAGAACTACTGCGCTAACACAACTCTTCATTGAGAAGCTGAAAGCCAAAAGGAAAAATAATATACATCTAGAAGTCGCACACCTGAGAGCGGCTGAACGACGTTGGCTTCAGAGAGCGCAGAGAGACTCCTTTAAAGAAGAGTTAATAAGGCTAAAACAGAATCAGCCGCTACCACGACGTAGTAGATTAAAGAAGTTGGACGCCGTATTAGACGACGACATAATAAAGGCGAGAGGCAGAATAGGTGCTCTAAATAGTACAACGCACTCGAACCAGCCAGCGATACTCGACGGACGGCACCCGTTCACTCGTCTGCTCATCGAGAATTATCATCGCCGGGCGGGTCACGCGAATAACGAACGAGTCGTCAATGAACTCCGACAGCAATACATGATTCTACATCTGAGGCCTACAGTCAAGAAGATAGCTAGAGAATGTCAGTATTGCCGCGTATACAAGGCGGCTCCAAAAACGCCACCGAAGGGAGACCTGCCTAAAGTGAGGCTGGAACCGGGTCACCGCGCCTTCACCTACTGTGGGGTCGATTACTTTGGACCTATGATGGTGACCATCGGACGAAGACATGAAAAAAGGTGGTGTGCATTATTCACTTGCCTTACAACGAGGGCAATTCACTTAGAAATCGTCCAATCACTCTCCACGGACTCTGCTATTATGGCGCTAAGAAGGATGGCCGCCAGGAGAGGCTGGCCACGCGTCATATACTCTGACAACGCCACCAACTTCAGGGGAGCAGACGTTGAATTAAGAAATGTTTACGAGTCCTGGATTATGGTGCTACGAGATTTCAGTCTGCAATATAACACCGACTGGCGTTTTATACCACCGGGCGCGCCGCACATGGGGGGAGCTTGGGAGCGCTTAGTGCGTTCAGTAAAAGTAGCACTTAGCACTACGCTTAAAGAAAAGGCGCCCAAAGAAGAGGTACTGCAAGAGACCTGCGACTAAGCTCGTCGTCCTACGGATGAAAGAGGCTACGACGTGTCTGCGCCGGGGGGAGAATGTTACGGACGACGGCGTCAATACATAAAATAAGTTAGAATAAGTTAGAATAAGATAGGCATGTATTGTTATCCCACTCTAAATATACGCAATGTCAATAGATGTAAGAAAGAGACAGCGCTATAGGAAAGAAAGAGATGCAGAGTGGTGCCGTGTGCAAAAGTGGCTCGCACGTGATTGGTGGAGAGGCCGGTACCGCTGACTACCATACCCTGCTAATGTAAGAATCTTAATAGTACTTAAGCACGCCTAATGCATTGTTGATCATGTTGGGTATTTGGCATACATCAATAAATAAGATTGAAGAGCGAACTACGAAGTTTTTATTGAGACGCTACAATCTACACTCTACATGTTTGTTGTATTTCAGAAATAAGCTTTAGCTTGCAAATATACGGCTCTTGAGTTACCGTGTAATCTCCGTTTAGCTTAGTTCAAGGAATTCCGTCCATAATTGGAAAACATTTGGCAACGATTCTGAAAGCTTTCAAAGCTCTAACGCTTTGCAACTTAAATAATGCGTAATGGAAGCGACCGAATAGTGCAATAAATGTATTCGTTGAATAAGTAATACTTAACGCTTATCCTTACTAATCTTAGTCTTCGACCCATTATTGTCCCATTGGGCACGGGTCTTTTTTCAGAATGAGGGAGTTTTAGGGCATAGTTCACCGTGCTGGCCAAGTATGGATTGGTGGACTACACAATCTTTGAGAAATTTCTTTTTATGAATTCTCATGGGTGTAGGTTTCCTGACGATGTTTTCCTACATCGTAAAGCAGTGATAGTTTATTTGTAATTTTAGAAAAATAATATGCGTACCTGGGATTTGTACATTGGACCTTTCAATGGAGAGGTCAAATTTCAATCAATATCACTTTTCACTTACTAAACGTATTTAGGTCGATATACATATTTATACTAATATTTTTACTGATAGAAATCGATGTACTGATTACTACAACCGGTCAACTGTTTAATTCTAACTCGTTGTAAACGTTCGGCTAATCAAGGACAGAGTGTGGTTGGTGTTGATTGGCCTGACATAATTGGTATGCGTAATTATTGAACTGTTATACATTTATTTTTACATTGAGGTCATAACTATTTGACACAGGCATTGAAAAAGAGTGGGACATAGGTACATCTAGGATTTTTTATAATGAGCTAAAACGTACGTACCTACTTACGATAGTCTTTGTTTCGAAATGCTTTTGTTTTTATATAAATTAACGCAACGATAACATAGTCCGAGCTTACGTACGTCAAACATATGTAAAGGTGGGCATTTACGTTACAACGGTCGCACGGACTATCGTAACAGTTCAAGTTGAATACTTACACGGACCTGCGACATGACCTTTGTCTTACAGTCCACCTTAGGGCCAAGCCATTCACGATCGAACTTGTCGCATACGACCGTAGTTCGTACGACCGTCCTAACGTGAATGCCTACCTTAAGTTCGTAATAAAGTAATAGTTACCCTTTTACAACGGGCTATCTTGCAGCTATTATTGTTACACACGCCTTTAATAGTGTCTTGTAGCTTATTACAGAGATTTCACGCCTATGGCGATAAATTAAAACGGACGTAACTCGAGATGACTTGTTCGCTCTGTGATTTTAATGCTTAATACTCCCTTCCAATTGTAAGTAACATTTGGCATCATTCACAAATTAGGTCAAACAAAATTTTCCTCAATTTTAAAATAATGCGACAAAAGTTACCGTAACCAATGTTTACTGGTACTGTATTTAAATTTTTAAACCTAAATAGGGGTGTTACTCGAAATGAAACTTTTAAGGAAAGAAGAAATTGAATGTTGAGTAGCAGCCAGACGTTGAATCTACATTCTCACATTGTGCGCTCGTAACATGGCGCTTAATACGAAGCGATTGACTCAGCAATGTGTATCGGGCAGAAAACTGCAGCTCAAATACAAAGAGATAGGTTAAGTGAAACTTTATTCCGCTCATTCGTTGTACACAATGTACAATATTAATTCATTAGGATCAGACATAATGCGATTGGTGTTGCTCAGTGAAAATGGTTGAAGAAAATTACAGTATGTATATAATATTCGAAAAAAAATCATTATTTCTAATTGAAAATTTTGCTCCTATATCTCCGTTAGATAATAACCGGGATATAAGTTTAATTTATTTTAAAATTACAAAATGAAAACATGATCAAAATGATTCATTAAATTATGTTCGTGTTAATTTGATAATAGAAAATTGTCTAATACAGAATTTTAACCATATGGACACCAGACACCAAGTTATACATGTAGGTATATAAAAAACAAGCACGTATAAGTATGTAAAAACACAAGGACGAGGTCGCGCGTGCTACTTAAGGCTTTAAAATAGAATAAGGTTTCGCTTGCGGTTCCTACTACGTGTACTCTCATATATATTTTACCAGGACTTTAAAACTTTGTCTTGTTTACTTTCTGTTCAGAGCTTTTACTTCTGTTAAGTTCTACCAAAATCGAATTCGAATATTAGCCCCAAATAAAAAGTTGAATTTAAGTAAAAGCTAAGACTTGCAGTTGCTATTCGTATAACTATACGTTTTGCTTATTATGATAAAAGACCCTTTAGTTTTAGTCAAAAATAAATCTTCTGTCCGGAACATTTCACTAAAATATATCTGCTGTATTTGTAAAATTTTAAGATTTTTTCGAATATTTACGAACAAAATATACATTTCAAATAAGTAACCATTTTTGTAATTTAATATAACTAGAACACCTGATTATCCTTTTTGATAACACGAGTATTAATGGTTAAAAGCAACAGTTACATCTCTAGCTGTTATTTGTATCTTAGTACATACCTATAGGTTTGTACCTACAAACCTATAGAGGTTTGAACTTTCAAACTCACAACCAATATCTAGAGAAATATCGGAAGCAATTCTATCCGGGACTGGAAGGAACATCCTATTCAATTGCTTCGTATATGTTAGGGGTGGAAATTAATAAAGTTGTACAATATGAAAAAGCAATTTTCCCCGCTGACGTCTACCACGCCTCTGACTGGAACACTTTTAGCCTCGTATCTTCGGTAGTCACTGGTGAGCATCAAGACGTTTACAATAGCGTTTGCTGTGAAATAGAATTGAATTTTGCGCGGATATAAGCCGCTTGAGGTTTCTGTGATATTGAAAAGAAAAAGAAATAACGATGTTTATGTTTTATTCAAATAACGTAATCATTTGTACTTTTGCACTGTATATGTATACTATGATGTGTACATTATTATACATTGAATTATACTTACAAAATTTTGGCGGACTAACAAAATTAAAACATGGTGATTGATGGTAGTGATATGACTAGTGAGTTCATATTTGACTAATGAAACAATTATGTGATTATTATGAAAGCGAGGAGGATAAATAAATTGATTTTAAAACGCAGCGCAGTCGCTACATTAGAGTTATTCGTGAAACACAAGTTTTTAAACGATTTATTAAATATTTGCATTACAAATAATTATTTTTTTATAGTTTGTTCAGATATAAACTTTGCTGTAAATGTGCGAAGAGAGACCTTTGGTAGGAATGATGCAAATATATTCCACATATTGAACATTTTACAGTACGATCGCAAACATTTAATAACTATGAATATTAAAGTCGATCTTTATACAATCTTAAAAAAATATTTTAATACAATTACGATAGTTAAAATACGGGTTATTATGTTTTATCTTTGGTACTCTGTAGCAACATACAATTTCTTTCAAAATTACCTTATAAAATAAGTATTAAGTTACAAGTTACTATAAAGCTAATACAATAAAATATCAACGAATATATGATACATAAGCAACAAAATAATTAAAAAAGTAAATGAGAATAAAGATAACATAAAGGGACAAAATCGCTCCCTTGTGGAAGAAAGTTTTCTATGTGCCGGTGTAATCCTTAGTATGACAAATATTTCTTTGTCCAAAATAGATTTCCTGAAACGCCAATGAAGCGTGAAGGGTAAATGTTACAGTAAAGAAAAATATGATAAAACCATGAAAAAATGGCAACTGTAAGATAGAAAGTGTATCTGGGGTGAATCAAATATAAGTTAGTAAATGACCCGGCGAACATCGTTCCGCCTAAAGTCAAAAATCAAAAATTATCTATGTTCTTGCTATATTATGCATGTATTATACATAGAAACCTTTTAAACAATTTTCGGCAATCAAAAACAATCATATTTTCGCTTATTTTAAGGCTAAGGAAAGGAACCGTATGATTTTTATGTGGCTAAGGATTGTTTTACTTAGATTTACGTCTACTCTTTTGGTCGAATTGAATCATACGAGTACCATTTACGAGATTCAAAAGCACGTTTCTTCTCAAACTGATAGCTAAATGACCACGGAATTGCATAAACATTACGCCTATGTTACGTTGTACATTATATTTATATTACATACGAATACTTATATATAAATATTTATATACATTAAATTAAATAAGTATTATATATTTACCTTATTATATTTGTATATTTATTTAATGTACATCATGAATTATACACGGATTGAAGAGAAGACGAAATAGTTTATATTATTAATTATAATTTTCTACTTCAACAATTTAAAGATATGTAAAATGATATAATTACAAAAGACCTGTACATATTTTACGAGTAGCATATCGTATTTTAAACCCAATCACAACATTAACATTATATGTAAGCTCATAAATTCACTCTGTCCTTTTCTTTGTCGTTTCATGTACTTCAAAGGTAACACTAACGAGGCGACGATCATTAATAAAGTCACGCGTGTAGTCGACACAAAACGCACTCAACGATTTTGGCTTGAATCTTTTCACAAGAAGTCCTCAATCGTATAGATCTCGTCTGGAAACAGTGGAAATGGTGTACAATCCGCTGCTGTCGGTTACCTCGTCGGTACTCTCCGTTAATCAGGAAATATCTATATTTTCCACCTTGTAAATGAAGCGGCGGTGATGTAACCCTCATGATTCCCCGTTAGGAGCCATTGTGACCGTGCTGCAGTTGGCGCGCGTGGACCGGGTCGAGCTGCGCCGCAACCCCATTCCACCGACTCGGTTTAAAAGTATTAGGTTATCGCTTTTCCTTTTCCCGTGAAAATTGCAGAAGAGAAGCTCCCTCATTCCTTTCCTAAAGTTTTTGGACAGGAAGGCGTATAGTAGTGGATTGATGCCGGAGTTGAAGTACGTGATGAGGAAAGTGAGAGGAGTCAACAGGGCACTAAAGTCACTGGTACCTTGATAGCCGCTGGACCAGTATTGCCACATCTTACGCGCGTGGAAGGGGAGGTTGCACACGGCGAAGGTTAGGACGACGACGATTAACATGCGAACGACTCCGCGGCGCGCGCGCAGTACATTGCGCGACAGGTGGCTGAGATGGTGACAGTTTCGGGTGTCATGGCTGTGGTTCGATTTGGACTTGCAGGTGTTAGCTTGATTTCTCTGCAACAAAAAAATATATATGTTTAGAAATTGAACACATATTTTGCTATATCACAGACATATATTTATTCTCTTAGTATATTACCAATTTGGTAACTTGCTTATATATTTAAAAAACGGCAATATGCCTAGATATACAATAAGTAACATGCAATGATATAACACTTTGTAATCTAACAAATAACAACAGTGGTAATTGTTACTGCATTTTTATCCTAATCTTATCTGAGGTCGATTAGAGACATCCATGGGCGGCAGAGAACTCAATCGAATGATTTTAAACTTGCTGTCGGGATTTGAGTCTTCGACCAATAGCAGAACATTATTTCAAATGCTCATACGGTCCGTCCAATTTGAGGTAGTGTGCGTTGCTGAAGTAACTGCCGTGAACCGGCTCGTACAAAAGTCGTATGAGTGAAGCTTATTACCTTTAAGTATTCATGTTAATTGTAAAGATATAAACTATATGTATACTAAAAGTGTGGATTAAAGTGAAACCTTCGTCTTCATTGCTTGAGTGTACAAGTGTTGAGTGGACCATGTGGAGTTTTGCCAGGATCATGGAAGACAGAGGAGCCACGGGCGGACTGTCGTGCCTAATCGTAAGTAGCCACCCAAAGTTTCATGTCATTCATATCCTCCAGGCTTATGAGAAGTCGGTTCTCGCACAATTAGTAAACAAAGAAATTCCTTCAGCGACCAGGCGGGAGCGAGGGAGCTCGTTTTAATTAAAATGTTAGAATTTCCTCCTCGGGTCGACAGCTAAAACTATTAAAACGAAACTATGCTTACTCGATTTAGGTCTTTTATCAATAGGGCTTTTCAACTTCTCAACCCTTTAACTAAAAGGGTTAAAGGCTCTGATCTGCGATTGACATACATTCTATTTTGAAGTGGTCTTGATTAGTTAAATTAAATGGTACGATTTCATTTATTACGGCAAATAAAGATATTTCTGATAACATTTTAATTTTCGTAGTCTTCTAAGATTTAGCCTTTTCAGTGCTTTATAAAAGATTAGTTTGCTATAAGTTAAATATGCATTTTTATCAGTTCATCGATTACGGTTTAAAATGCATAACTAAGTTTTGATCCTAATGTGTCTACTATCGAAATTATAAGTCAAGTTAGGTTAAAATATATATAAACTGCGTATCAAAATGTCTTTCCTAGTAGTAGCTTCACACTAGACACCTTAATCGTATATCATGAACATGTGCTCTGAATTTTAAGATATGGAATTATCCACTGGGGAAATTCCGCTGATAATATTCGAGCCTTTAGATTACAGAAACGGTGTGTATGCGCCATGTTCCGAGGTAATCAACGACATAGTTGCATACTGCTTTTCATTGAGCTTAAATTACGAATCCTAAAATGTCTATTTTTATGAGGCCCGCATTTTTGTTACGGAAAACTTGAATTATCTAATATGTATTATAGCTATACCAAAAAATTATAAAAAGTGAATATTACAACCAAATCTACTTCAGAATATGAAAAATAAGTAATATGACAACTACTATTCAGTCATCAACTAGGAACTACATATCATTAAACATGTATTATTTATAAAACAGGGAGTTTCAAAATTTTTCGAGTATATTTCTTGCATTATGAAGGTAGAAATGGCATCTTAGTTAATAATTTCAATGTGATATATGAGTGTCTTTTTTAATCTAATGATTGTAAGTTATTTATTTATGTATGGTTTATTCCCACTACATACGATCAGGTTTCGAACCTGGAGCTTTCTGCATCTTTGACTTTCCAGTTTAGTAAAGTTATTGCCACGCAGATCAACATACATTTGTTATCAAACGGCCTTAGAGACGTAACTAAATAAACTCATTAAAACATTCCTAGTTTTAATATATCTAGGTAGGTATAATGGCTAAATGAATAACCCTGTCTATATGGATAATAATCCCTTCACTAGGATTTTGACCTATGTTGAGGGGGACATAGACACACAAAGATAACCAAGACTCAGAACGGAATTCTTGATTCATCATTTAGATTCATCTGACCGGTGATCGAACCCAGAACGCACTGTGAGCCAGACCGGTATGGTGACTGTTCCCAACGTGGTTCGTCGTACGAAGCGAACATCAAGGTACATTATTATTGTAAATAAACATCAGCTTGAAACCCATATAATATCGATTTACGAATAAATCTAATTTAGGCTCACAATATTGTTGTGGACCGGAAATTAACTGGAATGAAATAATTCAGATGTCAGCTAATAATCAAATCTTGTGATCGATTCATCCAATTTCCATAATCCTATCAACGAATGAGCTGAATTGTATAAGTTTTGAAGCATTCTGTTAGAGTAGGATCAATTTTTAGGTTTTTTAGTATTTGTAGGTTTGTTATTATACATTTTTTAGAATAGTTTCCTTTAGATTTTTTAAATGTGCTGCCATTTTTAAAGATTAGCAATTAATTATCATGTAGTGTGGTGTGATGGAATCATCATGTTTTCGGGTTGGACAAACGAGCTCTCTGCCAATCTTATCTTTTGTGATCACTGCCTCCCATGGAAACTAACCGATCTAACTATGTTATATCACAACGTATTGCTAAATAAGTTAAAAATGCTTATATACACAGACAACTTCATTTAAAACTGACGTGGCAGTGGCCACAACACGTCTACACTTGACCCTCCATCCTTGGAAAATTATTACGTACTTTCGATTGAGTCGATGATCAATCCATGAGATGAGTACTGCAACTCTTTGATATAGTATACTTTTGAACATTTTATCAGTAACATTGTGATGATTTGAAACTATTTGCAACAACACTTTTTGTTATACCCTGCTGTAGCAATTTAAAACCTTGAAAAAATATAACTGGTACAAAGAACATGCCTACACCTGCACTGTACTGAGACAAATCCATTCTAGAATATCATATATCTCCTCTAGAGGATTGTAGATCGTAGGCGTGCTTTATAATCATAGAGGGAGATAGATTATGTTACTCCTAGCTTAGATATACAGGAAGTATTTGCGTTACAACTAAGTGTGTCGCCCCAGGATCGCTTTCTCCAGATATTCCTTGCGCGTGTGCTTCATGATCTGCGGCTGCGTACAGTTCACGTATACGTTACAAGAAAACAATCCTTATACAAGTCACGAGTGAGTAACTGCAGAAGTAAGAGGCCTTTGTGTTGTAGAGCCTTCGAGTCTTGTGGATTATTCATAGAACTGATTGAATATAAATGTGACTTAAGAAACTACATTAATCAAAATATTTAAGATTACAGAAAGAGACTTTATAAACCAATTAATCATTTCAATTATACATTAATCTTCATCTTTTTTGTTGCTTTTGTAGTAAAGTCCAAGTATTGTTTGCAATAATAATTAATTGTTATTCTATTCCTCTCATTTTAGTTAGATTTGTTCAAAACTTAATGCGAACGAAATTATTAAAACAATACAGTCGAATTAAGAACGTCCTCTTTTTGGAAGTAGGTTAAAGATAACGTGACGAACAGATAACTCTTTTTCTCAGAAAGTCTATTATATTTTATAACATTACTCTGAACAATTTACCACGGTGTAGATGTCGGATTATTATTTAGCGCTTAATTAATTTACCCGGAAACGTTTAATTAATTTGTACAGTTGATTGATTAATTTGAAATCGATTGCTTACCAAATTTATGCTATAACTAAAGCCAACAAAGAATCATTTTTGAAATATCAATCTATTATTTTCCACTGAATGAAAATATTCGTAATCGGATTTGCCCAGGTCAAGAAAATACTCGATGAAAGTAATCACGAAAATCGTAATGATTTTCGTAATTACTTTCTAATTCGTATTTCTTGACCTAAAGGCTATGAACAATACGCGTATTTGTATATTTTGTTCGTTTGAGTAGGTACTTGAAATATGTTTCAAGTACTACTTCTTATATTTCAAGTATATGTTTCGCGTATGTAATTATTTGAAATGTTTTAAATAGAAAAATATCGTATATGTGTTTTTTTCTATGTTATACAAGTGCGCACGGAGTTATGTGCGTGCTCTATGTTTTTATTGCTTTGTTTTTAAAATAAAAAACTAACAATAAACTGTGTCCCCTGTGAAAAAAATCGGCTTGTGTTCTTTATTGTTCACAACTGAATCGAGCAGAAACATTGAACTTATATTTTGTATGTGTACTTTGTATGCAAGATTGTTAGCGAAATTACATAGAATTATCGGAAGATTTTGAGAGGTAGTACAGTATAAATGATTTCTTATCAATTCGATGGGTGTAATCTTCCCTGGATTGGAGTTTTTATCATACAAACGCATTCGATTCATGACCACTTTTTTAAATCTAATGATGCAGTTATGATAAAACCAATTATCAAAATCGATCTCGACTTCTTTTACATTTTTTTTTTGTAATCCTAAGTTTTCAGATTTCACCATTCACGCACGCTTAAAAATCACTTTAAATATGTACATACTATATAAGTTGGGTGTCATAATCCAAATGTTTGAAATATGTTCTTACTTTCAATATAACAATATACAAAAAGGTGTAGGCGAGCATACCTTTGAAATCAAACAACCCCTTAAGTATAATTTATTTTCAAATACAATTAAAATTGAAGCACAATATTCTATTTATAACCCTTTTCAATGCTGATAATTCCTTACGAAGTTCGCGTAAGCCGGTATTAGACAACAATATTCTAGCAGTTAAGTGAAAAAAATTTTTAAACAAAAAATACAACCGACTTCCATGCCACATAAAAGTAAAAAATAATTTAAATACATGTTGGTTTAGAGCAAACACAGTACTTAGTACATAGTCCCAAGGTCGGCGCTCACCATATTTTGCTGGATCATGACGAAACTACATGTATCTTATATGAGCGCCGACTTCGGGACTATGTACTAAGTACTGTGTTTGCTCTAAACCAACATGTATTTAAATTATTTTTTACTTTTATGTGGCATGGAAGTCGGTTGTATTTTTTGTTTAAAAATTTTTTTTTCACGCTTTTCAGTCACGATAAACGAGTCACGATATGTGCTGACGTCATCATCTAAAAATAGACTTCTTTGACACAACCGGTCGGGGGCGCTACCGCGCCCCCTCCCTTAGATTCTGAATTGGAAAAATCTGTTCGAACCTAACCTAACCGAATAAAACAACTTTTTCTGAGTAAACATTTATTTAAAGAATAGACCCATAAGAATCAAATGGCCAATACCTATGGTTTAAGCTTGAAGTACCCCTGCATCATCAGAGTTGAGGAGTTGAAGGTCAAATTTTTCATTTTTTATCTTTGCATAGTAATCTTATCAGATATACCTAAACACCATGTGGCCAACGCCTATAGTTTAAACTTGAAGCACCCCATCATCATCAGAGTTGAGGAGTTGAAGGTCCAATTTTCCACTGTATACAACCATTAGTCTAATGTTCTACCTTTAATCAGTTTAACCTCATTTTAAATGCGTAAGCATGAAATAGCTAAGTTTTATGGCTTAGGCATTCAATACCCCTGCATCATCAGGATCGAGGAGTTGAAGGTCCAATTTTTCGTCGTATACCTTTGCTTAGCAATGTTATTAAAAATCCGTGAGCAACAAATGTCTAACGTTTATGGTTTAGACCTGCAGTACCCCTACATCATCAGGGTTGAAGAGTTGAAGGTCAAATTTGTTGTCGTACATCTATGCTTTGCTATCTTATTATTTACCCGTAAGCACCAAATAACCATCACCTACGACTTGGGCTTATAGCACCCTGCATCATCAGGCTTGAGGAGTTGAAGGTCAATTTTTTTATCATACGTCTTCGCTTTGTAAATATATTACATACCCATAAGCATCAAATGGCCAACGCCTATAGTAAGCCTGAAGTACCCCTGCATCATCAGAGTTGAGGAGTTGAAGGTCAAATTTTTCATCTTTTATCTTTGCTTAGTAATCTTATCAGATATACGTAGCGATCATGTAGCTAACGCCTATAGTTTAAGCTTGAAGCACCCCAACATCATCAGGATTGAGGAGTTGAAGGTCCAATTTTCCACTGTATACAACCATTTTTCTAATGTTCTACCTTACATTTTTTAAATATCATTTTGAATGCGTAAGGATGAAATAGCTAAGTTTTATGGCTTAGGCATTCAATACCCCTGCATCATCAGGATTGAGGAGTTGAAGGTCCAATTTTTCATTGTATACCTTTGCTTAGCAATGTTATTACAAATCCGTGAGCAACAAATGTCTAACGTTTATGGTTTAAGCCTGCAGTACCCCTGCATCATCAGGGTTGAGGAGTTGAAGGTCAAATTTGTCATCGTACATCTTTGCCTTACTATCTTATTATATATCCGTAAGCAACAAATGGCCATCACCTACGGCTTGGGCTTACAGCACCCTGCATCATCAGGGTTGAGGAGTTGAAGGTCAATTTTTTTATAATATGTCTTTGCTTAGTATTGTTATTACATACCCATAAGCACCAAATGGTCAACCCCTATGGTTTAGGCTTGAGGCACCCCTGCATCATCAGGATTGAGGAGTTGAAGGTCAAATTTTTCATCACATGTCTCTGCTTAGTAGTCTTATTACATATATGTAAGCACCAAATAGCTAATGTTATAGTTTAGGATAGCTGTAACCCTGCATCATCAGGATCGAAGAGTTGAAGGTCTAATTTTTCGTCAACCTATATAAGCATAGATGTATAATACATATTCCAAGTTTCATAAGAATCGATTCGGCAGAAACCGAGTTATCTCGAATTATCTAAAAAACTTGAGGAGTGGTGGTGGTTTCCCCCCCATAACTCAAAGAGTTAAGCATCACATCATACCCATGTCCAAGAGAAAAAGTTGCGTGACAAAATTTCCTATCAAATGAAAGAAAGAAAATGGAAATCGGTTTAGAAACACCCAAGTTATTCAAGATTTTAAGAAACCGACATTTTCCAATTTTCCGGGAAAACCGCCGGAAGGTTTTCATTTTCCTCAATATGGGACTGCCTGTGAAACTAGCCGCATACAATGTCGTATGAATCGTGTCGGTAGGTCGACGATTTCTGGCCATTTCGCCCGAACATACATAAAAAAAAAAAAAAAAAAAATATACGTGACGAATAGATAACTTCTTTCCTTTGGGAAGTCGGTTAAAAATGAGAAAAGTTTGTGACACAATATTCTAGGACACAATATACAGTTAAGAAGTATATACATGTATATAGTTTTATGAAAAGAAATGGATCATAACTTTCCTTGTGTAAATAAATAAATAAAATGCGAGAACATAATCATGTTCTCGCATTTATCGTTTGGATTATACTTAATATTTATTGTAATCGTCATAAATTCTTATTATCAGTAAATTTCACTTCATAAATTAATAAATTCAAAATGAGTTATTTAAATTTATCAATTGATTAATTAATGAATTTAAAAAAATAATTAATAATCGAATAAGAAGAAGATGCTGGTAGAAATTGTAAAAACCTTACGAAATTGATAGAAAATATTTTTACATGATTTTATGATGATATAAAATCAACGTGTGTTAATAGATTGGTGTAGTTTTTAACATTTATCTTTCAAATATAACTTAGATTTCACTACCAGTTAAGTTTTCAAATAAGTACTACATTATTTTGGTACGTCTATCTATATCTATCTTCTATATCTATACTTATAATAAATCTGTAGAGAGGTCAATTCTGTACATGAAATATATACAAAATAACTATCAGGGGGTGATTAGGGATCGATACTGATGCCAAAAATGCAATTTGTATTTTTTTTCTGTCTGTCTGTCCGTCTGTCCGTCTGACAGTATAACTGTTATAGAAACAAAAACTACTGGACGAATTTTAACAAAACTTGGTACGATTATTCTTCATACTCCTGAGCTGGTTATAGTATACTTTTCATCTCGCTACAATCAATAGGAGCAGAGCAGTAAAGGGAAATGTTGGGAAAACGGTAGAAGTTACTCCATTTTTTAAGCTTCCGTCGCGTGTGCAATCTTAATGGTTAAAGCTACAGAGAAATCACGTATGACGGAAATATTTTCCTTAAAATTATATAAAAAATATCCCACGACAGCATATGTCTATCTTTTATAGTTGACCCACAATAACACGTGTAACTCCCGATAGCGTAGCAGTTCGAAACTTTCTGATTGTATTTGTCTACTCTTACGTTTATGACACTCAGTTATCACTAATTAAAAAAAAAAAAAATTGGCGGAACGAAGTTTGCCGGGTCAACTAGTTTATTATATATTTAACCAAATATTAAATACCAGCGATAAACTAAATCCACTGTGGAACAATCAGGTTAGTGATCAACCTGACGTTTCACTGCAGGTTACTTCAGATCATTATTCTTTTTGACCACGTTACGTATCCCCAATCGTCGAAATGTTGGCAGTTTCGTACAATATATGGCGCTCGAAATATTGGCATAAAATACGTCTATCGCGTGTAACAAAATAAAATAGAGACCTACATATTTCACAATGATATTTAAAATATATCTATCGGAAAGACCTGCGTGGCAGTGCGGTTATGCAAACCGATATGTTGGTTTGACACGCTATACGCTGCTTGGGTTCCGCGTTCGATTCCCAGCCCGACAGGTATCTGAATGATGAGTATAGATTCTTCTTCCAGGTCTGAGTGTTTATGTATTTGTCCATGGTACCCACGACACAGGAGGAAACGCTACTGTGGGACTATGAGTATAGAAAGTGTTTTAATACTGTATGCCCGTCATATGGATCTTCATACTCGTACATACTTTGACGATCCCGGGTGGTGGACAGGTTATCTTACAAGTTTAACACGCAATGGGTTCTAGATTATATAATTTAGATTTCTCTTCTCGGTCTAGATGTTTGTATGTTCGTCTCTAAGTATATCTATGGCACTCATAATACCTGAAATCTACCCTGGCGCTATAATAATATAAAGCGCTATACTAATTATTACCTCGTCAACATTTTTTTTTAGATATTACATTTGTATCAAAACGTAATGCTTTGATTTGGTTTTTGTAAGTGATAATAAAATAAATCGCAATAAAACCAAAAACTCCTACTGCTTTTTACATTGCTACCATATTAATCAAATATATCTACATAAAAAACTATGTTATAAGGATCGAGCACCTTATAACATAGTTTTTGTATATAGATTAAGCTACCACGTGCAGCAGCACGTGGTAGCTTTTTCTGCAATTTTTATTTGTAATGCAGTATTTTGAAATATAGGTATATAAATGAAATCAGCAATTTAATACATGAAATTATTATAAACTATGAAATTTTTATTAAAATTACGTTCAAAAACTCAAGGGAAAATTTTAAAACATAAAATCCTCTATTTATTCTAGTATAAAATGCTATTTCCGGTTTTTGTATACCAAAGTGACGACCATAAAGTTTAATGTTTCACGTTAATTTTTATCGGCCAGAATAAAAAAATATATTATGCCCTGACATGACGCAAAAATATGTCGCATATATTTTTAGATTATTTCTGCACTTTTTTATTATGTTATATGTAGGTATATTTTTTATAAAATTGAAGTAGCAAATGATCATGCATTCTATCTGATGACAAGGGGTCACTGCTGCCCATCGACATTTGTAGTCAATTTCAGATACGTAAGTATGTACTCCCTGAGCTGAGGTGGACGCCTCATATGAGAGTGTGCCGGCAACCACACCCTTCCACTGAAACGCAAGAACTGCTTCACGCTAGAAATAGGTGTGGCGGTGGTACACCTCCCCGGTTGAACCATTCCCCGGTTATTCATTCTATCACCAAGACTTAACAAAACATATTTAAAGAGTATGTAGTTTGCATTTTGTTCAAAGGTCGATTAACTTGGAACGTATATAGTAGTTATATAAGAGTTTATATATTTGTATAATTTTACGCTTGTTTAAATCCCAAATAGCAATTTAAATTCCTACGTAATTGTGGTAATAGTAAACTAAATACCTCTCCGTCTTTAGTGTAAGGTTGTTTGGCTAACGGTCAACCCGAATCACTTCACTAACGTAAAGGAACCCGGGACCTTCACAAAATAATATGTAATAATATATATTGTATTGAGGAAATCAGAATAGTTTTTGAAGTAATCAGTATAAATTCTGTCAGAATCGTCGATTTTTTAATGTAACTATTATATTTCATTCAGTATTTCGATTCGATTTCAGTCAGAGATACTGAACAATATTACATACCCTTCAATCAAAAACAAAGAAAGGTCTTCAGCGCAGCACATCTCATTTTTCGCAGATGATTCTTCATTCACAGTTCGTTCATAAAACTTCTACCTTCAATACGCTTTCTACGTAGATGTAAAATACAATTTAACTTTTGCGCAGTCCAAAATTATACAAATACTACATTCGGAATAGAATAACTGGTCCATTTGTCTGAATAGTTTCTTGAATAGTTTGGTTTTAATGAACTTGGCGGTATCAAAGGTTGTACGAGACAATTCGATCTTGAACCAATTGTTATTATATAACTGATAACTTATTGTTCATCCATCGCCGAAATAGTCGTATAGAAAATAGGTCAAAGTAAAATTAATTCAGAACAAGTCGTCATCTATTTAGATTTTTATATCCGTACAGCGTGATATTTTCCTGTATCGTGAATATCATGTACACATACAAAGACGAATGCATATATGTAAACTACAACCCTGAACAAAAATCTACATTTATGATTTAGATTGAACATGAAATCTGACGTGCAATTGCATATGAGACTAGAATCCACCGCTGCCCTGCCTCATTTCGGCAAATTTTACTGTACTTTCAGGTAGTACCTTAAAAACTATGTTGTATGTAGCATAGTATGCTTAAGCATGAATTGGTAGAAATATTAGTGGTTCGACATCTATTTTGCCATATAATAAAAACTGTTTGAAGGCGTGATAAAGCGCTTATCCGAGGCATTGGAACGTTATCCTAATGGGATCGCAACGTATTTGATGGTAACCTTAGGTAGGTAAGTCTTAAATTATATATTTTTTTATTTCTTACAAACTTCCAAGGCGACAATGACTACCAGTATAAATTCTTATGAAGTGGTTCTTAGTCGGACAGTATCGTATGCGTAGAATATGCAAAATTTATAATTTCATTAAACCTTAAACTACTGGGGTTAATAGATTGCCTCAACCTTCCAGGCCTTACAAAGTTTAATGTCCCTAATTTTCATATTTAGCTTACCAGTAGTGCTATATTTTATATTCCTTTTCATGCGGCAAAATATCTTACTAATATTTTAAAGGTGAATATTTGTGAGGATATTTAGGTACATATAATGTAAGTAAGTTTTTTACTCTTTCACGAAATTTGTATAGTTTATAACTTGGAGTAGCATAGAATACTCATTACCGTGGTAATCGCGACTGAAGCGGGCGAAGACTTGGGAGTAAGCTACTAAAAATATATTTAAAATAAATTTAAAAGTATTGTTATACTCTCCACGATTCCGTATTCGTAATATCATTTATTATGAAATCAATCGAATAAATTTACCTTCTCGGTGTTCCCCATGAAAGTCCTCTGCTGCTCGCAGTGGGGCTTGTCGGCGCGAGGGTGTTGCGCCGCGCAGCACTGCACATGTCCTATTTGCTCCAACCCGTGCGAGCTCTGCCATAGGCCCACTGCTATTCTTGTGTACAACACCTGGGTAAAATAAATAAGTCAGTATGCTAAAGAATAAGGACGTTCCTAAATTTAGGAGAGGTAAATTGGATCTATAGTATTATTACGATTTCTGGTCGTATTCACGAAAACTCCATTCTTGGCTACAGATATGACAAGCAACAATGAACATATTATATTATTACAATAAATATAAATTCACTTTTAAAAATGAAACAACAAGTAAATGACTTTTGGTAGAGTAAATACATATTAACGAAATGATCAACTGCTAAGTAAAGGCATGGACTTCAAATATATTTTAATTCTTTGTTATCAGTATTTTAGATTTAGTTCCATTGTTAACATAGAAAGACATTGGTTCTACAAATTATAGAAATTATTATTATTTATTTACAATCACCTAAACATATTTTTTATTATATACGAGGTGCAGACACGCAAACTCATTTTGTTTTCATCATTATAGATTGTTTTTATCTTACTGAACGACTTAGTAAAACGAGTGGTAAGTGGCTACTGCCGCCCATGGAATCTGTTAACAATTTCATATCTATCTATCTTCTTCTTCTTCTATCTATACTATAATAAATCTGTAAGAGGTCGCTGTCTGTACATGGAATAAATTTAGGTGAAAACCATTTCTAGAGGTCTTTAATACGATATAGAACCCAAAATAATGGTTTTTAGAAATCTTTTCTGTTTGTCTGTTTGTCTGTTTGTCTGTTTATCTGTTTGTCTGTTTGTCTGTTTGTCTGTTTGTCTGTTTGTCTGTTTGTCTGTTTGTCTGTTTGTCTGTGTGTTTGAAAACGCTAATCTCAGAAACGGCTTATCCAATTTGAATATAATTTTCACTGATGTGTTGGGGGAAACTTCACTTAACATTTAGTGTTTATTTTATGTAAATTGGTTTACGAATAAAAAAGTTATGTCAATTTAAAACTACGCAGTATTGATTCTGTGTTCGATAAGTGTTAATAAGATAAGTAACTGCATAGTTGAATTGGTAGAAACTAAACATGTTATGGTCTGTAAAATGTATTCCTTTGTTATGTATTTTTTATTGGTGTAGGTGTAACGTAATTGTGATGAGTAATGTTAATGTTCTCGTATGTTCGATGCAATTATTAATATGGCAGTCGCGCTAACATCGCGCCCCGCGTCGCTCGCTTGTACTAGTGAATAAACCAGTGTTCAAGTCATTCTGCTGTTTCCGTTACCAACCCTTCACCACACACAAGAACACTACGACACCTAAAGTGGTGACCCCGACTGAACTCAAAGTGATAGTGACACCTCATACCCCGGACCGAACACAAGCAAGATGACGACGCCTTTACAGCCTGCCCACGTGCCCGCAGCGCTAAGCCACGTGCCGACGCCGTCACCTAACCCAACTGCAGAGTTAGCGGCTATATCATTGACATCCAAGATACCAGATTTCTGGACAGATCAGCCCAGGGTGTGGTTTGTCAGAACAGAGGCGATGTTGGCACCTCAAAAACTGTCGGACGAGGCGCGATACGACATTGTTGTGTCCAAGCTCAGCAAGGATGCCATCACGCAGGTAGCCGATATACTGCTAAAGCCGCCAGAAGTCAAGAAGTTTGACGTTTTAAAGTCACGCCTGCTAACCATATATGAAGAGTCTAAAAACAGACAGCTTCAAAAGCTAATAGGCGAGATGGAACTCGGAGACCAAAAGCCATCCCAACTCTTAAGGCGCATGAGAGAGCTAGCCAAGGACAAGATACCAGACGATACGCTTAGAATCCTGTGGCAGGGACACCTCCCCAGCGCAGTAAGAGCCGTATTGGCCGTCTCAGACACCAAAGAGATGGACAACTTAGCTACCATAGCCGACAACGTGTTTGAGACTACGCGAGCTGCTCATGTCATCAGCGAAGTATCTCAACAGCCTGGAGCTTCGAAGGATGCCGAGATGATCATGGCAGAGATAGCCAAACTTAGCCTGAAAGTCGCCGAGCTGGAGAGATCACGGCAGAAACCGCGTCGCCGATGGCATAACCGTTCACGTTCTGTTTCGCGTAATCGCAGCCGTGCTACATCGGAGCAACGGAGGACACCAGATAGCCCAGATTGGCTTTGCTTCTATCACCGTCGCTTTCGCGCCAGAGCCAGGAAATGCGTGGAGCCTTGTTCGTGGAAGCCCCGCCAGGAAAACTAGTCAAGGCGCAGACAACGGCGGAGCTCTGTGCCATCTCTCCTTGTCACCGCCTTCGCATTTTGGACATTAACAGTGGTTTAAAATTTCTAGTGGACACTGGCGCCAACGTATCAGTTTTACCGAAATATAAACAATTTTGTGCTAGCAAGTGTAGTGACTACAAACTGTTCGCAGCCAACGGGACAGAAATAAAAACATATGGGGTAAAGTCACTTGTTTTAAATTTAAAATTGCGTAGACCTTACCGATGGGATTTTGTAGTCGCCGATGTTAAACAGCCAATACTAGGCGCTGATTTTTTAAAATATCATAACCTTCTTGTTGATGTAAGCGCGCAAAAACTCATCGATCAGGTAACTGATATAAAAGTAGTAGCTTCGGTTGTATCGATAAACGAACCAACTGTACTATCTGTTAGTGTACATCACCCTTACCACAATCTGTTATCTAAATTTCCAGGCATTACTAAACCCATGTCATTTGTAGGAAACACATCAAGTTCGGTACAGCATTTTATCGAAACTTCGGGACCACCAGTTTTCTCAAGAGCTAGACCTCTTCCTCCGTCGAGGTACAAGCGTGTTAAAGATGAATTTTTAAAAATGCAAGAACTGGGTATTTGCCGTCCTTCTAAAAGCGCCTGGGCGAGCCCGTTACATGTGGTTGAAAAGAAAAACGGTGACATTAGGCCTTGCGGAGATTACCGCAGACTTAATGCAGTTACTAAGCCCGACAGATACCCGATTCCGCGGTTACAGGATTTCACGTATATTTTAGCAGGTACAAAAATTTTCTCAAAATTAGACATAAATAGAGCCTATCATTTTATAGAAACCGCACCGTGCGATGTTGAGAAAACAGCAATAATTACTCCTTTTGGTCTTTTTGAGTTTCCTCGCATGACATTTGGTTTACGTAATGCCGCACAGACATTCCAACGTTTTATGGATACAGTTTTTCAAGGATTAGATTTTGTTTTCAATTACATTGACGACGCACTAATAGCAAGCGAAGATGAAACTCAACACCTTAAGCATTTAGAAATTATTTTTGAACGGTTAGATAAATATGGTTTAACAATCAATTTATCTAAGTGCGATTTTGGTCGACCGAATATTGAGTTTTTAGGTTACCAAGTATCATCCGACGGTATTCGACCAACAGATCACAAAGTTAAGGCCATCATCGACTACCCGAAACCGGAAACAGTCGCGGACTTACGCCGTTTCACAGGTATGGTTAATTTTTACCGTGCTCACTTACCTAAGGCAGCATCTTACCAATCTTTATTGAATACGTATCTTGGTAGCTCGAAAAAGAATGACAAAACTAAAATTCAATGGTCAGCAGAAACGAGCGAAGCATTTGAGCAATGTAAGAACAGTCTTCAACAGGCTGCCACATTGTCTCATCCACGCACAGATTCGCCTCTCTCATTAATGACCGATGCTTCTAATGTATGTGTAGGAGCAGTATTACAGCAAAGAGTAAACGGCATTTGGGAACCGTTAGGCTATTTTTCTAAAAAGCTAACAACTGCTCAACAAAAATATTCAGCCTACGATCGTGAGTTATTGGCCATATATATGTCAATAAAACACTTTCGCAAACTATTTGAGGGACGCCAGATCATCGTGTACACTGATCATAAACCCTTAACATTCGCATTTTCAAAGTTAGGTAAAGAATCAAACGAAACTCCTCGCAGGATTAGGCATTTGTTATATATAAGCGAGTTTACTACCAATATACAGCATATAAGTGGTCATAACAACATTGTAGCAGATACTTTATCGCGCGTGGAGACAATTTACTGTCCCACGGTTCTCGACTACGAAAGAATAGCCGAGTTGCAATTAACCGACCCTTTCGTAGAACAAACCTTATCTAATATGAATAACAACAGTATTACTTTAAAGAAGATATTAATACCTACATTTAATACACCAATTTACTGTGATGTATCTACCGAAATCGCGAGACCGTATTTACCGCAAGAATTTA
This sequence comes from Spicauda simplicius, assembly GCA_949699795.1. Classification (NCBI taxonomy): domain Eukaryota; kingdom Metazoa; phylum Arthropoda; class Insecta; order Lepidoptera; family Hesperiidae; genus Spicauda; species Spicauda simplicius. Next base: position 11,243,589 of record OX453064.1, read on the forward strand.
GACGACAAGCATTTGAAAGTATACACAACTTAAGTCACCCAGGTATACGCGCTACTAGAAAATTAATTACGCAGAAGTATTTTTGGCCTAATATGAAAAGTAACGTAAATGAATGGTCTAAGTCGTGTGTTGCTTGTCAAAGGTCAAAAGTCGACCGGCATACTATTTCAAATTTAAGTCAATTTCCAAAAGTTAACCGTTTTGAACACATCCACGTCGATATAATCGGCCCTCTGCCCATTTCAGAGGATGGTTATAGATACTGTTTGACAATAATAGATCGTGGTACACGATGGCCTGAAGCTCTCCCCATACAGGACATTAATGCTGAGACAGTCGCGAATAAAATATATTCCAATTGGATATGTCGCTATGGATGTCCTGTTAAGCTCACAAGCGATCAAGGACGCCAGTTTGAAAGCTTACTTTTTCAGCACTTGTTGAGGTTACTAGGCATCAACAGAATACGCACTACGGCCTACCATCCACAAGCCAACGGAATTGTGGAGCGCTGGCACAGGACACTGAAAGCCGCCCTTATGGCACGCTTAAATGGTAACTCATGGGTTCAGGAATTACCCACTGTACTTTTAGGTCTTCGTGCAGCTTGTCGTAGCGACAGCGGAGTGTCCGCTGCGGAATTAACCTTCGGTCGTTCTTTACGACTCCCTGGCGATTTCTACGATGCTACTCAGGTAGGTTTATTAGAACCTTATAGCTTAGTAGAACAGATCCGGGAGAATATAAAAGCTCTTAGGCCAGTACCGGAACCACACAGCAACACGCGGTCATGTTTCATTCATCCAGACCTTGCCAAAAGTGAGTATGTATTCATCAGAGACGACTCGGTACGTAAACCATTGAAACCTCCATACGATGGTCCATATCGTGTTCTAGTTAGAAGCTCAAAAGTTTACAAAATTCAGTTGCCTAGTAGGAAAGCTTGGATATCTATTGATAGATTAAAACCTGCCTACTTATTAAACGACAAAATTCTTAGTGAAAAGGTTAGTACAGATAATACAGTTGCACTTAGTAACAAACCGGTTATTGATTCCCCGCACATTTGTAAACCTACACCTATACCTATTCGCATTTCACGTTCAGGCCGTGTAATTAAAACGCCAGTAAGATTTTTAGAATAAGATTTTGTACAGCATAAGCTAAGCGATGCAACTAGCCATCGCCACAGACAAGTATCAAGGTATAATTTACATAAATTATAGCTTTGTATAGTATCGTATGGCGTATGAACTTAGGTTTATGCTAAATTTAAAGTAGGTTACATATAAGCAAAAATTTACAATTTATACACGTTTTACGCAAGAATATTTTATTCCTTTATATCAACTACTAATATACACTTCTAATATACACTCCTTGTTTACAATATATATTTTTATTTTGTTTGTATCTACATTAACATGGGAAAGTCCTACAGTAAGCAGGAGGAAATAGTGATCGCGCAAAACGGCGCAAATAACGCAAAAACGAGTTCTATGGAAGAGAAAATAGAAATGTACGGAGTGCTAATAACAAGTTTGTTAGTCATAGCGCTAGTAATAACTGCAACTTGTATCATTTTAAAATGCAACAAAGGAGTGAAAAAGTGGGCAAGGAAGGAAATGCTGTCAGCTGTATCGTTAAGCCAGCTTGAAAAAGCCGGCCAACCTCCAGCGGTAGCACAATATCCATAAGTATAACAAGTGTGAAAATTAAATATTTGGAGTACGTATGTATTTTTATATCATATTTTAATGTACACTCATAAAGCAATCTTTGTAATTAAATCTACTTGCTATTGTTTTATTCATTAATGTCAGTTGCCTAATACCCAAAATTGTATTGTAATTTTCATCGTTTATAATAATTTGTGAGTTTACCTAAATGTAATCCTTAATACCAATATTGTCATATATATATTTCGACAGTGTTTATAATATTGAAATGTATTTAATCAAATTTGTGTAAAATACCTATCGATCTATAGTCTAATAACATTTATTGTAAACAATATGTTACTGTTTGTGAACACCTGCATTTATGTCAGCGTAATGAGATATTTTTGTTATTGTCTTAACGTATCTATGTCATGTCGTAAGTTGAATTCAGAGGATATTGTCAACCAATTGTAATATTATTTTGTAAAGGTGTGTTCACACTTTCCAAATGTTTTAATATTTTTTTTTCCAAAAAGGGGGGGAATATTGTAGGTGTAACGTAATTGTGATGAGTAATGTTAATGTTCTCGTATGTTCGATGCAATTATTAATATGGCAGTCGCGCTAACATCGCGCCCCGCGTCGCTCGCTTGTACTAGTGAATAAACCAGTGTTCAAGTCATTCTGCTGTTTCCGTTACCAACCCTTCACCACACACAAGAACACTACGACACCTAAATTGGTTATGTGGGTACCTATGTTATTTGATACTATACTAATCTATATCTCTATATATCTATATATATTTATATAAAAACGAAAGGATGTTCTCACACTCATATAATGAATAAACATCGTAGAGCCTAAACTGCTAAAGATACGAATATGATTTTTACTAGGGGTTCCTTTTATGACGTAGACGTCAGTTAAGAATGAATTTTCTGGTCCCCCCCCCCCCCAATTTAACCCAAATAGGAGATGTAAGTTTGTATGAAAGTCAGTCAATTTTGAGGCCACCTCAATAAAATTTAGTATTTCGCCTTGATTTTTATGTTAAAACATCGTTTCAAACCGACTTCCAAAAAGGAGGAGGTTATCAATTCGTCTGATTTTTTTTAATTTTTTTTTTATTTTATATTTGTTACTCGATTTCTCCGCACTGGGTGAACGGATTTGGATGAATTTTTTTTTTCATTTGATAGGTAGTGCGTGTCGTCGGGTCCCATTTATTTTTAGTTCACTTTTGACAGTGGCATCCATACGAAAAGGGCATAAGTCTGATATTTGCATTAACGATGTGCGCGATAAATAGATGACTAACTCAATTTCCCGCCAACCGATTTTGATGATTTTTCTTTTATTTGAAAGAATGTACTTCAAGGGTACTCTGATAAGTTTGATACGGTTCTGATCATAGGATCCATTTCTTTGAAGCAAATTAACGAAATTAGCGATACTCGGCCAAACCTAAGCTGTAGGAGTCCAATTGGGTTGAATGTAGAATGAGATTACTAAGCAGATATTTCCTAAAAAAATTGACCTTCAACTCTTCAATCCTGATGATGCAGGGGTACTGCTAGCCTGAACCGTAGAAGTAAGTCAATTTGTTTTTATGGATATATAATAAGATTGTTAAACAAATTCATGGGACAAAAATTTGATCTTCAACTCCTCAACGCTGATGATGTAAGGGTATTTCAAGACTAAACCGTAAGAGTTGGCTATTTGGCACTTACGGTTATGTAATAAAAATACCAAGCAAAGATATATGGTAAAAATGTTGACCTTCAACTCCTCAACCCTGATGATGCAGTGTTACTTCAAGCCTAAGCCATAGGAGATGGCCATTTGGTGCTTTCGGGTATGTAATATGATTACTAAGCAAAGATACAAAATGAAAATTTCGATCTTCAACTCCTCACCCCTGATGATGCAGGATACTGCTAGCCTAAACTATACGAGATGGGCATTTGATGCTTTCAGGTATTTAATATAATTACTAAGCAAAGACACATAATGAAAATTTTGATCTTTAACTCCTCAACCCTGATGATGCAGGGGTACTTCAAGCCTAAGCTATAGAAGTTAGCTATTTAGTGCTTTCAGGTATGTAATATAATTACTAAGCAAAGACACATAATGAAAATTTTGATCTTTAACTCCTCAACCCTGATGATGCAGGGGTACTTCAAGCCTAAGCTATAGAAGTTAGCTATTTAGTGCTTTCAGGTATGTAATATAATTACTAAGCAAAGACACATAATCAAAATTTTGATCTTTATCTCCTCAACCCTGATGATGCAGGGGTACTTCAAGCCTAAGCCATAGAAATTAGCTATTTAGTGCTTTCAGGTATGTAATATAATTACTAAGCAAAGACACATGATGAAAATTTTGACCTTTAACTCCTCAACCCTGATGATGCAGGGGTACTTCAAGCCTAATTCATAGAAGTTAGCTATTTAGTGCTTTCGAGCATGTAATATAATTACTAAGCAAAGACACAAGATGAAAATTTCGACCTTCAACTCCTCACCCCTGATGATGCAGGATACTGCTAGCCTAAACTATACGAGATGTGCATTTGGTGCTTTCAGGTATTTAATATAATTACTAAGCAAAGACACATGATGTCAATTTTGACCTTTAACTTCTCAACCCTGATGATGCAGGGGTACTTCAAGCCTAAGCCATAGAAGTTAGCTATTTAATGCTTTCAGGTATGTAATATAATTACTAAGCAAAGATACATGATGAAAATTTCGATCTTCAACTCCTCAAGCCTGATGATGCAGGGTACTGCAAGCCTAAGCCATAGAAGTAGGCCATTTAATGCTTTCGGGTATGTAATATAATTACTAAGCAAAGACACAAGATGAAAATTTTGACCATCATCTCCTCAACCATGATGATGCAGGGGTGCTTCAAGCTTAAGCCATAGAAGTTAGCTATTTAGTGCTTTCGGGTATGTAATATAATTACTAAGCAAAGACACTAGATGAAAATTTCGATCTTCAACTCCTCAAGCCTGATGATGCAGGGTACTGCAAGCCTAAGCCTTAGGAGTTGGCCATTTAATGCTTTCGGGTATTTAATATAATTACTAAGCAAAGACACATGATGACAATTTCGACCTTAAGCTCCTCAGCCCTGATGTTGCAGGGTACTGCAAGCCCAAGGTATAGAAGTTGGCTCTCAAGTTCTTACGTATAAGTAATAAGAATACTAAGCAAAGACATGGGATATTTTTTTTTACCTTCAACTCCTCCCTGATGATGCGGGATAGTGCAAGCCTAAATTAAAAAAGGTAGTCACATAATGCTTACGGTTGTGTTTAGTATATAAGTACAATGACAGCTCATTAAACTGAAATGTGATTAATAAATTAAACTTCAATTCATCAACCCTGATAATCTAAGTACACAACCTACTTAAGCCGTATGAGTTTGGTACTTATTGATTACAATACATTACAACCAGTTGAGAGAACATTGTGATGAAAAGTGTCACTTTGAATACCTAAATCCTGAAAATGCAGGAGTATTGTCATGTTATTGTTAAGAGTTGGATTTAGCTGTAGCTTTTTAAACAGGATGGGTTAGGTTAGGTTGGAACATAAAAGAAAACATAAAAAATAAGCGAGCAGGGTGCGGCAGCGCCCTGCGAGCGGGTGCGCCCTGTTCGTGTGAATTGTAAAAGTGTTTTGATTATGTCTTCCGCTTTACAAAGAACAATGCGGGATTTACGCACACAAATAGCCCGATGCACCTCTTAAAAGATCTTATATTTGGCCACATGAAACAAAATATGAACTTAGAATATATGTCGCTGTTCAGTGATATTCCAATTTTCTAATAATTTACTTCAAGTAGATAATAGTGCTTTGTTATCCGGAAAAGTTAAAATCAATCTTTATATCGATACGTCTTCGTTTAAATGTGGAGGAGTTGGTTGAAAAAGTATATCCCGATATTGTTAATACAACCAATAACACTATAAATTGGTTCCAAAAGAAGGCAATATACCCACCCACCAATGAACGTGTCGATAAAATAAATGATTTATTTTTTTTCTAAATTTAAAGCAGCGTCACAGATCTACTATTCGGTAGACACAGTCATTGAGATAGAGGAAGCAGTACATTATCCAACAGAATTTTTGAATTCCTTAATGCCTTCCGGAACTCCTGAACACAAATTAATATTAAAAGTAGGTTTACCTATAATCTTACTTAGAAATTTGAATCTAAAAATTTGAAAATTTGAATTTGAAAAATAGTATTTTCCAATTCGGAAAACTTGAAATCAATCTTTATAATCGATACGTTTTGGTTCAAATGTGGAGGAGTTGATTGAAAAAAGTATCCCGATATTGTGAATTAGAATGTAAATTGGTTCAAAAAAGCGATTTACAATATTAGAATTCGTCTAATTACAAAAAAATACATAACAATACGTTCCTACCCACAAATACACACTTTAAATTCGTTTTTCACTCTGTGTTTGACCAGGTAATCCTTGAGCGGCCAAACCGATATTAATGTTACTACTTTTTATCATAGAATTCCCACGGTGTCGAGATTTGCGCGAGAAAAACTTTGTGACACGTTGATTTGCACGCGGGCAAAGCCGCGGGTACAGCTAGTAGAAAATAAATTCTATCTGTATAGACGCATTGCTACTCCCGAGGACTAAGATGGTCGCCTCATATAAAAGTGTGCCGACAACCACACTTTTCCATCGAAACGCAAGAAATGATTCACATTAGAAAAAAAACGTTCGGCACTCGGGGACTGCGGCGGTAAAGCTATTACATAGCATTTTTTTTTCAACTTATACAATTATAATTATTTATTTATGTATGCAGTATTTTTTCTTTGATGTTAATTATTTTTTTCTTTTATACTATATACTTTCTCACAAACAGCTGCTTTTTTTTTTTTATTTGACTGAAGTAGCAAACGAGCATGCAGTCCACCTGATGGTAAGTGGTCACTGCCGCTCATGGACACCTGTAATCAACTTCATACAGAACATGGGTTCTATCTGAAGTCAAACACAGATGCGTTGCTACTCCCGAGGACTATGATGGTCGCCGTCCGATTTCCGAGCAGCTCGTCTCGACCCGTGCGAGCTTCGTACTGTCGTACCATATATGTACATACACATTAAGCGAAAGCTCGGCAGCGCTACATGGTAGGCGGAGTAGGGTGTGTTAGGTTTTTTTCGTCACGGAATTTCTTGGTTCGATTGCCGCGTTCAAAGCCCGCGATATAAAGTATGCAATAGCTTAAATAGATTTGGACCTCACCGGTCGAACCATACTGTTTTTTCCACCTGCCATATATGCATAGGTAGATTTGTAAATAACAAAACCTTACAACACAACGTCGTGGTAATTTCTTCACGAATATAATATGAAAACCCTAAATTTATTAGTAAATATAAAAATATTTCTCATATCCGGCGTATTTCGTAAAAATGAACGTTATAAAATTGGAATAAAATTATTCGGTAACAATCTGCGACCAAGATTTATGATGGCGCATATTTTAAGACGTGCAACTTGAGCAAACCTTTTTATTTATAAAGCTTTGTGCAGTAAGAATATAGACTACCTATACGATTTCATAGTCTGTCCCTTACTATTCCTTCGTTAAGTACGAATCTCCTCTCAGAGTGAGAATGGTTTAGGTCAATATCGGGTATAGGTAGATTTTCACACCTTGAGCACTATTGAAACATGTAGGTTCTTTAACGATATTTTCTATTTGAAAACGATACATAATTAATTTTCAACGCAAGTTTGAGTTCAAATTATCAGTGCCTGTGGGCTTTTATAAGTTTGAAGTAGCAAACAAACATGGAGTCTTGATTGTAAGTGAGCACTGTCGCTCGAATCTGTAAGCAACTGCATATAAAACTGGATTTCTATCTGAAGTCAATCGCAGATCCGTTAGTACTACCGAGGATTTAGTTGGCCGTCTCTTATGAAAGAGACCTGGCAACTACACACTTCAAATTAAACGAAACAACGGTTTTACGTGGGAATTAGATACAGTAGTGGCACATCCCCCACCGAACTACACTCGTTCTATCATAATGAAAAAAAATAGTTATCCCGTATACATCCTTTTTTCTACTTCTTTCTTACGTTTCATATCTTTCTTGTTCTTTTCCTTTACTTTTTTTTCCTTGTACCACCTATAATTTTCTCTGCACTTCCCTGAGGTTGACTGGGAGAAAATGCTAATAAGCATTAAGTCCGCCTTTTGTCCAGTGTTTTCTATGGTCAATAAAGGTTTAATAAATGAATAAACCCTAACTACTAATAACTACATAAACACTATTTACAATTTAACTAATAAAACACATGTCCCAAATGAAGCGCAATCAGGGTCAGTACATCATGACTATTAAACGCAAAGCTACTAATTTATGAACTACTTGTTTTGGAATTAACCGTAATTAATACGCGGATTGTTGCAAAGCACTTTTGTAGAGGGTAATATTAATTTGGGTTTAAACGAAATACTTCCGTAAACAAAGCGGCATTATAATTGAAGCAAGCTTCATCGAAGGAATTGTATTGTTAATTTTAACTACCTAATTTCAAATGCTGGGCAATTTATTGTGTAGAAGAGCCGGTTATTAATTTTTAATGTAGTAATTTTCAAATAAGTAAATGTTATACATTTTTATCTGTAACATGAAATGTTATTTACTTTGCTACATGAAAGTAACAAATAACATTGAATCTACGTATTTCATACATATTTGTTGCGGTCCATCTGATGATAAATGGTAGTAGGCTATGGACGTCTGTGACTAACTCCATTTAGAACAAAAGTTCCACCTGAAGCCGATAACAAATGCGTTTTTATTCAGGAGGACTACACATCCATATTCATGATAGGCAGATATTTATGATAGGCAGACACACGAGTTATCTTATAAGTGTGCCATTTTGCCATTACATACATACTGAGCTGTACTTAAGTATTTAAGAATTGAACTCTTAATCTTCTTATTTAAATCTTTGATTAAAAGCCCTAGATACAAACAGATTTCATTAAAATAGTTCTCAAGCTAATGTTGGCTTGTAGGTCCCAAGATTAATCCCTGGCGCAATAATGCCCGTCTGTGGCAGGTAGATTAGTTGTGTCTACATACTCGTATGTACATTCTTGCCATTTCAACATGCAGTTTACCTCGGAACGTCGTTCTAAGTTACGCTCAGAGATAAACTAATAGTACCTACACTTAACTAGACAGAATTTTCTAGTACATACTGATGAGTTAAGTACAAGGATAATTAAACAATTTTATATATTCACAGTCCACTTGGTCAGCGCGGTGGACTATGGCCTAAAACTCTCTCATTCCGGGAGAAGACCCGTGCCCAACAGAGGAACAATAATGGGCTCACAATGATATATTCAGTTTAGACCTATAATTGAATAATTCAGCTTAGCTGTATGAATTTAATTTATTTTTGATTTATTTTATTTCATTTTATCATTTAAGACAAATTTGTCATCTGACATATTAGCACAATAAGACCGATGGGTAACCTTGCGTAAGATGCGGGCCAAACTTAAACAGGAAAGTTCTTGCCATAGATAACACAACTTATGTAATACGGTATAGACAACTTCTTTCCTTTAGGAAGTCGATTAAAAAGACCTATAATTTGTATGGTTTTCTATGTTTGCTAGCGGCTTTCCATTTGTGGTATGTACTCTGCGGTATATTTTAAATTTATTATAGATATAGATAATTGTATTCAAATATTTCGTTCTCGAATAATATTTGATACTGAGTGGAAGGACAAGGATTCTTGATTTGAATTTCTATCAGGTAGACAATTAAAATTATTAATTTAGATCTCTATTGTTATGGGTGTCTTTAATTCATCTTTGTTACACAATATAGGGCCCAATGACACCCACAACCCTTGTAAACCTATTTCGGGCTATCAATATAGGTGGCTTTTATTTATTCCTGAAATACAATTATATTTCCTTGTCTCACGGCCGTTTTACTTGTAAAAGGTTAGAGAAGTAGAGTTGACACATTTATAAAATGCAAGCGTACTCATGTTTCGTTTTAAGTTAATAAACGAGATTATGTCACACCGCCCGTTTGCCATACATAATAACAACATTATGCTTCACGTTTCGCTTCATGATTGAAATTTTCCCATCCCCTAATTTAGACACACAAATTAGTTTTTACAAGGCTGCGAAAACAGATTAAACACAAAAGCCCGAAGCTTCCGCTGAAATGAAGCTACGATTTAATTTCTAGGCCAGCTGCAGGAACGAAAACAGGAAATGTAGATTTTTTTATAGAAATTCACCTATTTGTTGAGGTATGTATATTTTTAGAATCGAATAATTGTTGAATTAAACTCGTTCTATTTGGAACCATTTACACGGAGGGCGATTAGCAATTGATAATTTGTTACTCTATTTGAAATAATCGAATAAAGATTATTAGCTAGATTCTTACATTTTCTGTTTGGTAATCGAAATAGGACGACAATTAAATGCATTGTTGATATATTTCCAATTTGTTTTTCGTATAATGCTCTATCCAATCTACATATTGCATACATAAAACTCTAATTCTCGCAGCATTTTTATGAATATTAGTTCGTTACAAAATACGTATGAACAATAAATGCATATAAATAAATACCGCCAGTATGCTGCACAATTTATGAGTTGAGTGTTCGTTCGACAGTAATTTTGGCCAGTTTACCCACAGTATAAATTTCATGCATAAATTTCTTCTGGTAAATATGTTCCGCGGTATATTACCGGCTCAGTTGCTTAATAGGTATTTAGGCTGCTTCAGAGGTAAATTGACGCAGCTAACCCAAATGGTCGCAGACCGCGTTTATCATTAGACCTTTACCTGCCAGGCATTTAAAAATTTAAAAGGTTACAATTACATCACTTTTAAAGGTATGTTATATTACCATCTAAATTGTTTAAAAGGTATTTAGGCTGTTTACAGAGGCAAATCGCTAGGTAACTCAAATTGTCACAAGCCGCGTTTTTCATTAGACCTTTACCTGACAGGCATTTAAAAATTTAAAAGGTTACAATTACATCACTTTTTAAAGGTATGTTATATTACCAGCTCAATTGTTTAAAAGGTATTTAGGCTGTTTCAGAGGCAAATCGCTAGGTAACTCAAATTGTCACAGACCGCGTTTTTCATTAACCCTTTACCCACAAGACACTTAAAATTTATGTTACAATTGCATTACATTTTAAATCACTTTGCACCATTAAAAAGAATCACTAAAATTTATTGTCTTTGATTTGTTGACATCAATTTAAATGGCATCAAACCAAATTATACGATATATAGATAGTATATCTACTAACCCTAAAATAGAAGTTTACCGAGCTAGCCTAGCTCTATAAATTCCCTTTTCCATTTTCTGGTAACTAAGCAGTATTTAGCAGCAACACGATTTTGCGAGCTACTAATTACTAAGCACTCTTAAGCAGTATTACGCTGGTTTGCAGTTCCAATGTTTATGTGGGTCATGAAATATTCAACCCGCAAACGTGCGTCAGTGGCCCATTCGAACTTGCTAATGACAGTAAATCCGAGATGATGATGCGTTAGCCCAAGAACCGAATTGTGTTTCGCACATTCATGTGTTTGAAATGAAAAATGTATATACTTACTATTCGGATAGCCCCGATTCGGATAGATAGGATAGGATAGAAGTATGGAACAATGTAACTAGTTTCCCTTTTGCAAATATAAACTTGAGGAACAGTTACCACTGTAAATAAGGTCGACTGTATAAAAGCACTATCTGTATTTTAATATTTTCATAAAAACACCGGCTAATTGCGTAGTTACAATTAGGTTTTATTTTATTACCGGGTCTACAGACGACATCAACAGTCAATTGTATTTCTCGATTTGTCAATTTTTTTTTGTATATACTACTATTCTATATCTATGGCTTTCGATTTATTGTTTACTTAATACATTGTAATAAATCGAATGTGATTAACTGTTGAATCTTAAGATCATAATAGAAATATTCATGAAGTTAGGCTTAAATATAAATGCTAATATGTACCACAGGCTAACAATAAGTCAACACTACTTACATATTAATAGAAGAATATAATAATAATATACTTAATATATATTAGTACGTTCGAGAAGAATTGTTGCTTGTATCTTTTAAGGCTACTTTTATTTTTTATAAGTTTTATATGTTTAACCTTACTTTTTTGTGTATATTTTATTCTGGCAAAAAAGGTTTGAACCAAATCCTAGGAGCCGATTGAACTAGAATTTTCTATATCCATTTGATTTGATAAAAAAATTATTAATTGATTAGCATAGTGACGTTATTCTAAATTCAATATGTCGGACGTTCCAAGATGGCGGAACAATTTTATGCAGTCTCACAATGTATCAAAAGAGTTTTTTTTTTAATAAATACAAAGGCAAAGTGATGTTATTAAAAAGCTTGTTAATTTTTAAAATTTTATTATTAATTACTAAATTACTCTTCAATAGTAGGAAGTAGACACTCTTTTTTCGGACAATTAATCGTTAATTATCTTACATAATTTCATTATATGTTATAATTATCATTACAAATTGGTCATTTTAACACTTTTTCTTCTTTTGAGTCACTATTGCCCCATGCTCATTCCTTATTTTAACTCAATTTTTATTTAAAGTTCTTTGTACGTCAATGGTGAAGTCATCAAACTTATTAACTTAAACACTTATTTATGTGTGTGATCTGGTTTAAGGCTGCTGTAAGGCAGTTAGACTAATATTAGGTAATCCAAGATAATCTTTATTGGCAGCTCTCCATTTGTGATCTACATTTAGTGGAAAATTCAGTCTATTTGGCATCCGTTACAAATGTCCACTGGCGTTGATCAGCAGATAAAATCTAGTGCGTTGTAAGCTAGATTCGTATAGTATGAAACGTTTGCAAACAGTTTAATTTGCGGCACTAGTTACCTAATAAAGACAAAAGCAAACTAACTAATGCTAATTTATCACTGATGACCATGGATATCTGTTTCCAATCTTCTACTTTATAAAAATGAATGTTTGTCTGTATGTCCTCTATAGAATCGTAAACTATTCATTTGATCATGTGAAGATCTTAAGCAAAGTTGTTATTCATAAGCTCGCGAAGGTTTCTGGTGTATTATTATAATTGCTTTTTTTGTGATGGCGTAGCACCGCGCGCAGGCTACAGCTAGTTTCATATAAAACAGGATGTTTACGTGAATCTTGATCCTAAATGCATTGCCTCTCCTGACGATTAACCTCATACTCACCTCATATGTATATCAGAAATCTGACTGAAGTAGCAAACGAGCATGCAGTCCACCTAATGGTAAGTGTTCACTGCTACCCATGGACTGTAAGCAACTTCATTGACAGCTTCATCGAGAACATGGGTTCTATCTGAAGTCCATCACAGATGCGTTGCTACTCCCGTGGTCTAAGACGACCGCTTCAAATAAAAGTGTGCCGACAACCCTTCGATCGAAAGGTGAGAAATGTTAATGTGAAACAGGTGTGGCGGTGGTACCTCCCTGGTCAAACTACACCTTTTCTACCACCTATATAATGTTTGCTGATAAGAGGGTACTGTTATAAAGTTATACTTTCTTTAAAAAGGAAAGCGACAGATTATGCAATTACCTATTTCTAATGTTTCTTTATAACACGAAGCTTGTGGATGAGCCTAGAAATAAGGAAAGCTATATATTGATGTCCGTAGCGAATGTGTCCCGTATTGGACACCAATGGCCAATAACGTTGTTATTTATATCAAGACATTGTGACTTATAGGCCCAATTCCCGGTAAATCCGGAATTTCATCACAAGGAAACGTTGCGGGGATATGGGTTTTCATTTGTGTTACACTTGTATGATATGATACTTTTATTCTTTATAGAAAACTATTTATGGTTTTCATAAATTAACTGTTTGTTGAACAAATAAATCCCTTTACATACATTATTTTTCTAACGGAGAACCTATAATATAATAAATATGAATGTAAGGTTGTTTAAGACGCTTTCACGTCAAAATTACTTAACCGATTACTATGACACTTTGTACACATATTCTTATAGGTATTAAAACATAGGGTAGGTACATAAGTTTCATAAGAAGGGATCCTCACGCCCTTCTTCTACCCCCATAACGGAGGCATTGGTACAGGATACGGGGTTATCCTGTGCCACAGTAACAAGCCTCGAGGCGGCGCGCGCGGTGTTCCCGTGCGCATCTCAAAATCGGTGGGATGGAGAAACTCCAGCTCCATCCCAAAAAGAGAAGGGCTCTGTCGTGGGCAGACGTCGTCGGGACCGCGGTAGAATGTTACAAGTGTACCCGCAGTCCCGGCACAGGGCATATAGAGGAACACCGTGGGGTTTTAGCCGGTAGGAGGCCGGCATATCCTCTCAGCTGCCCCCGCACAGAGAGGAACCCATGATGGTTTTCCCTACGTAAAATAATAAAAATATATTAAAAAATATTTAAAAATAAGTATTTTGACAGACGTAAATGTTTGTCAAAAAATTTAAAGCCTTGGCTTCAATGCCAGCAAAGCCGCCGGTAACAGCTAGTTAAATATTATTGTCCATGTGGCACTAAACATTATGTTGTATGTTGTGTGTTAAGTAGTTTCTTTCACCGCTTGTATTCGAATAATGCCGAAGCACATTGCAAAGTTGTGGCAAAGTAGGTACGTTACGTTCAAAAGTTATTATGAAAAGAATTTCATCTTTTTTGAATAAAATGTTTTGATTTGGTTTGATTATTGTTACGCTCACGTCTGCATTGTCTGTTCGTTCGTATTTTCCTTAGTCTTTATGTTTCTACTTCGGTCCAACCACGAAATGTAGTACGTAATACAAATGCTACTTAGTGTATTTTACACCCCACACGAAAAAAAGGGAATTATAAGCATAACGAGCATTTGTGTATCTGTCTAAATGGCGGTCTACAATATCACTCTCTATCTGTGATTGTCATAGGAGGCAAATAAGGGAGGAAATCCAGAAAACGAGCAGCCGTGCCTTTCAGTGTAACATCAATACCCACTGAGGTCAATAACACATGCACACACATGCTAGGTGCAGTGACTATTGGCATAAAAAATCTATTAGTGAAGACTTATACCCAGTAGTAGACCTCTTAACGCTGATGGAAATAAATTAAATGCCCAATGTAGTTATGAGAGTCACGTACAGTTAATTAGGCAGGTTTCAGTTGAGTCGCGTAAAATCTGTGCTTATCTGGTTTTGTAACAACATTGTGCCTACTTGATAAGTCAGAAACATTATTAGGTATTCAAATATTGCTTTTCCCATAACAAACTTTGTTATGTCATAGGAGTAATTCCATCCACGATAACATTTCCGCTTGCCAACAATCTATGGGCTCCATACAAAATAACAAGCAAGAGATTTATGAAAATAAGAGATAAGAGAACTTTGTTTAAATTACATGCCCAAAATTATTCATGAGTAAACTGCTAAGTTATTATAACATTTATGAGGTATATTTTTATTAAAGCAATATAATATTGTAGTACGCAAATTTGTGGGGATTTGATCTTACATTATATCCTGGAAACATATTAGACGCTAATAGTAGCGCTGGCCTTCTGCAAACGACTTGTTAGATTAAACGACACCGATCATAGAACGAGAACGACTATTCAACAGGGATGGCATTACCGTTATACCTATTTCTAGCATGAAGTAGTTCTTGTGTTTTTATATTGTTGTGATGACCTCAACTAAGACTTTTGTTCTTTATGTTTGCTTATTGATAAGGTTTTAATGTCTATGGGCGGCACTACCCACTTATCATCAGGTGTATGTTACTTCACTATTTCAATCTTATAAAACCTTCGTAAGTCTACAAAGCAGTTTAATCATTATTTTAAAGTGTTTAAAACTTAATTATTACATTTACATACATTGCTTCTTATTAAAAAGTAAACATTTTTATCTTTTAAATATATTTGCGGGTCAGTTTGCAAATAATATCTCGGCAGTATAAAAAGATACGACGTGAATGAAAATAATAACTCTATTTGTTTGCACAGCTTACAAATAAGTTCTTTATGTTATGGACTGTTCGGTATAACCATTTGGAAGCAAACATTGCCTACCGCTAAGGCCTTTTGTTTTTAACCATCTTTTATTTAAGTATGCTTTGCTTTAATATTCGTAGTACAGATATAGAGAGTATTCTATAATGACTAACCATCTTATACCGTGTAGATGACACTAAGGTTTATCAGAAGTAAACTTTTTATATTAAACACCTATTTTGGGAGTGACATATTCAAAGGCAGTTTTGTAACAAATTTATGCCCTTAATAACTCTTTATCTCCTTACTATATTTTTTTAGTTATTTGCAATTTGTTTTTCCACCTCAACTGGACGATGAGGAATTTTATTAAAACCCTATAATTTTCTTTAATTACCTATAACCGCAGAAATGATTGGGTTGTAAATTGAATTGTAAAAAGTAAAACAAAATTCACTATAACCCACAGTTCCGTCTCTAAATCAAAAAATATATGGGCGTTATTTTAAAATGTCTACACAATCTACATAAATATTTAGTCGCATACTTTCAGGCAGCTATCAACACAATCTGTACTGGAAAAGCTCAGTTGAAACGACTATGATGTAACTATTTGGATAGTAAAGTAACCTGTCTGTTTGGTGAGTTTATATTATTTAGCAAGAAACATTTTTTTACTATTCCTACATAGTATACATTTAAAATACACGAATACCTGTTGTGCGTTAATACCATTTCGACTTTCTCGATAACATTTCTAGATATAATTTGAACTGTAATATTTTTTGCGGTAAAATTACATTATTTTTCTATTTGTTAAAGATTGAATTGGCAAATTAACGTGCAATCCACCTGGTGGTAAGTTATCCCTGCCATCCACGTCCATGGCCGATAGTGACCACTTACCATCAGTTGGACTACATGCTCGTTTGCTACATCAATGAGATAAAAAAGTACACTCAGAAAAAGACACTTAAATGATTCATTTCTAGTTAATGGAATCATGTAGCATTATGAAGCTAGGAATACAGACAAATATTCAAATCCTAGTATTTTCCCGCAATACCTAAAAAACATTTGCGCTCGTCTGATTTATGAAGTAAACTTCATTTCCGCACCACATAAATGTTTATAGGTTTTATTAATTAAAACTCCACGTTGCATGGAATATTACCGCATATTCCCGCATGGTTTCGCAGAAATTTTAAATTTTACATACACTTAAAAACGATTACCGAAGGAACAATAAATTAAATAAAAGATTCCGGTTGGACTAATAACTGAGAAACTATGGCCGTTTCTTCCATTACACTACAAATGTAAGAGAGAGTTCCTTAAAATATTCTCGGTCACGATTTGCATAAAAATATCTTTAGATTTTATGCGACCGCAGCAAAATGCGCCCAACTCGGATAAAATTACGCGGTGCAACTGATTTCCATGAAATCAAAAGATTAATATTACCATAGTGCTGCTTTGTTGTTGGAAATGGAATAATTTGTACGCTTTCAAACTACTGTTGTATTAAATGTCGTAATCGCTAGTTAAAAATAAATGAAAAATCATATATGCGATGAATTCAATGAGGTAACCTAGCGGCCGTTTTTACAAGCTTTTAATTTACATGTATTTTTCTTGTTTACGATTCCAAATTTGTACATACTTTTTTATATTTCTGGAATTCGACTATACTAAAAGATAAAGCAACTGAGAGAGTTAAAAGAAATTCTTTTGTATGTAAGTCCGTATTTTTAATAGTTTTATTCTATCATTCATTTTAAGATTATATTGGAATTATAAAATAAATCAAAAACGTACTCATGCGCTTGCACGACTCTGAACTTGTGCCTGATATTCATATTTGAACAAGCATTTGTCTACACGATATCATTACTCAAAACTTAACTAGTTAAGCAAAACGTTTTTGGCACGTTATAAGATCGGGTGTGGAACCTTTGTTATGCCCGATCGGTACGTACCTATAGACATCAAGTTTCGTGCCAAGGAACATTAGGAGAGTTATTATGCTATATAAACCATACATGATTTGCTCACGTTTATGTTTAATAAGGTATGAAATGGGTAATATATTACCCCTATAATAGAAACGCATCGAATTTTGACGGCGATCGCTTTAAACAAAGTGCTATAAAATCTCCGTATTCGCGGGAGCTATGATGGTCTGTATATGCGGGTCTATATATCGTGAATATAGAAACTGTGGATCGGCTGTACTCAACTAAAGCTGAAGTGCAAACAGGAGGCGCAGAATCTTTCTACGTGAACCTGTAGTCACATCTGAAAATGAAGAAAATGATAGTCGCGAATATAACAAAATGTCCACTATTTTGAAAATAAAAAATTGCAGTAACCGTTAATAATGAACCTCTACTTCAAAACCGGTACCATTTAATCTGCCATCGGTACAAATATAAGAAGTTACTATGCCCATACACGTACGCGACATCAATTTAAGAAACATATTCCTTTCCGTACCGTTCGTTCATATGTACTGTACAAAATTATATAGATATAGAACTTCTGAATAGGACGTAATAAATTGTTATGGGAACTTTTCAATGATATATGATCACAAGAACTATGTGAGTTTGAAGCATGAAGTGGGTACGTGCGTGAGAAAACTTTTAGATATAAGTGAAATTGATGACAAATAAAATGTAATGGAAAATGCGGAGGAATATCGTTACATTTAATATACAAAATATTATATTTCATTTTGATGCACACGCGACTTAAAATTTAAGGAATAATTAAGTGAACAATGGAATTTAATATTAATCCGTTAGGGTCTTGCTTTTGGGAGGGGTTTTGTGAAGAAATAATTTTACGCAATTACCTTAGTTTTTATTTATTATTTTTATTATTTTCTGTATGAATCGGCGAATGCATTTTTGTTATTCCTAATCAAGTATTTTTCTCATGTAATTGATGTAAACCTTTTATGAGAATAAAGATTCTTTAAACATAGTTTCCTCGCCACATTTTATTACATTAAAGAAGGGAATATCTGATTTAAAATAAGTCATTCCTTTCTCTAATGCGTGTGTTACGGGTAGAAATCAATGACTATTCAAATGCGAATCATTACAAAGTTTAAAAAATATGTATCTCGGCACTCTTGGAATTATTTTTTCATTTTAGAATACAAAATATTTTTTTATTCCATTTAAGTAGCAAACGACAATTCATTCCATCTGGTGGTAGGTGGTTGCTACCGCTAATGGACATCTGTAAGCAACCTCATATAGAGCATGGGTTCTATGGTTCTGGGTTGATCGTTTCATTAAAAAGTGAGCGACAATCACAGCATCCACGGAACGCAAGAATCACTTCATGCTAGAAATAAGTGTGGTGGTACCTCCGTGGTCGAACGATACCTACCACCTTGTAATTAATAATGATTGATAAGTAACTGCTAACAATACATTTGAAGTCTGTTTGAATTACTATTAAAGTTGTCCTAATTTGACAAATTAATTTTAATTCTTATGTGTACGATACTAATTCTGATGTGTGAGTACATCGTATTAGTAGTAGTGAATAACTAAAACATGCATGTAATAGGATGGCTCAAAATTAAAATTACCGTTCGGGTGGCACGTGCGGTGAGGCGCGCAGGCTGTCAGCTAAATTAATATGAGAGCAGCTGAGCTAGTTAAATGAATATATATCTACATATACCTACGTTCATGTCTAACTCATAGGTATGCATCTGGATACGTCTCTGAAGACGACTTATTGTAGAGCTTCGAAAATTAATATCACTTAGAGCAATAATTGAATTTAAATTACTTGTCATCTACGCTCTAGGAGACAATCCTGTACATTAATCATATTCAACGTTTCTACCTACGATAAAGCGGTATTGTATGTTGCCTTAATTATTTAGAAGATATGCACAACATTAAAGAAGTGTTATGACAGTCAAGTGTAAATTTTCTCACAAAATTGTGTCTAGTTACAAACTTAAATGATTATTTTCTTTTTCTATAATATGGAAGTAGCAAATGGACATGCAGTCTATTTGATGCTAAGTGACCACTCACGTCCCTGCAGTTCCGGGATCAGAATAGGGCTACGGCATCCCCTGCCTGTCGTAAGAGGCGACTAAAAGGGGCTTCCGGGGTTGCAAGCGGCTAGAGCGGGAGCTCGAACCGTTCGGTCAGGCGATCCCGGGAAGGACGGCGATATATGTGGTCGCATACTGTCGTAAGGACTAGACGGAGTACAGCGCCGAGGACGGCCACCGGGGGGGTTTAGTGCGGTAAAAATCCTACATAACCCTGCATCGCTCCCACGGCATCGGGTACCTTTTGAAGGTTTCCCCCTCAAGAACAAAAAAAAAAGTGACCATCCACGTCTTATTTGCAATCAACCTCATATTCGATCAGTCTTACCCTCAGATGAATATGTTCGAAGGCTTCCGATAAGTATTTTTCAACCGGAATCCTCTGAACGCGTAGCCCCATGTACTACAACTATGCGACCACACATACCGCCGTCCTTCTCGGGGTCGGCTGACCTAACGGTTAGAGTTCCCACTCTAGCCGCCCGCAACCCCGAAAGCCCCTTTTTGTCGCCTTTTACTATTCCTGTCCCGGAACTACAGGGATAAAGTATTTCACACCTGTCACACCCCTCAGAACATAGCGCTTAATAGGCAGACTGCTATATTACTAAATACACCTGACACAGCACTCAGAACATAGCGCGTAAAACTGGTATATTAGGCAGAAATAATTGTGGCGGTTGTGTTTCCGGAGTCAAACCACAAAGAGATCTACCACATTTAATTAACCACATTCATTTATTTCCTAATTACTTCAGTAATTATTTATTATTATTGATATGGTTGACAAATACTTTAAATGAAAAATAGTTGATTTACCTAATAACGCAACTTCAGTTGGAATAAATGGGGCAATAACAACTTCTTTATTCTACTAAATTTACCGCATTTAAGAAGTACTGACACATTTCAGTGGAAACAATGGCATAAGTTTAATTATTAACATTTTATTGCCATATTCTGGTTTAATTGAAATATATACCTACCATCAGTACGAGTTTACAAAGTTTTCTTAACACAATAATTGTTTACATTTTCCCCATATAATGCTATATATAATGAACGCTTACGTTTTTGTTTTCATCCATACTTGGAGATGTATGTATGTATGGATGAACTAGAGATTTAACGAATATTCGCATTCGCATTCGCAAGAATTGTGCATTTTTTGCAAAAATAAGGCCGCCTAATTTATAACCTTCGGCACTCTACACCAAGAGCTAAAAAAAACAACAGTCGTATACGAATGTCAATTGCGAATGTCAAATATTAACATTCGTTACATCACAAGTATGTACTTAATTAGCGATAATGAGAAAACTTAATAAATTCGTACAAAGGGTACAGAATAAATACCACCATTATTTACTTTTTCTTCCAAAGTATTTATAATACCGATCTTGAAATTTCAAACTCGCACCAAAGGAGGTATCTGGTAGCATAATTCAAATTCTGAAATGGCGTGAATTTTTTGTCCTGCGCACTATGCTAATATTTATGGAGGAGTTATGAACACATTTTGCGAGAATTGGATTGTAAATCGTTTTACAAAAAGTACCAGTCGCCGGGGATGTAAATGCAAAGTGGGTTCATAACGCTTTACTGAATTTTAAAAAAGATTATTATGTCACTGTAGGCTTTGGGTCGCCTTACTTTTTATTTTTCCTACTGGTAAACACTGCACTGTCTGGCCATTTGTAGACGCATTTTCCTTTTTAGCCGTAGCTTACATTGTAGTATGCGATGAAGTTTACATGTACATGTTTGAGCAAAAACGTAAACGGTAATCGGTTGGAGAAAACGTAACAGACTTTTACTAAAGGCACGTCTTTCTTTCTACAACTCAAGGAGATTTGAACATGATCGTGACGTTACAATGTGGCTTAGTGGAAATAATAATACTGACGATTTGCAAGGTCTCTATATCGATCTGATACGCAGTGGGTTGCGGGTTCGATCCCCGTTCAGAAAGATACTTAAATGATGATAGCTTTTGTATCTGCGTGTTTTGTTTTCATCTAATTCGTCTTTCCATTACATGTCTCCATGTACACTAGGAAAAATCCTAGTGTAGAGTTATGAGTGTTGATAGCGTTATTGTTATTACGATTTTTTCAAATCGACGCTCATAAATTCTCCGAGGTTTAAGGGCCTGCGATCTAATGATAATGGTCGAGCACTTGAGGAAAATGTTTATATACTTGTATTACTTATATTTTTCGTACGGTAGAACCGGGTGTTGATTTTTAAATTATAAAAGAAAAATACTGTACGATGCTGAAAATATTATTTTTACGGTCATTATTTTTAAATTAAAAAAAGCGCGACATATTTAAAAGCAGATACATGTTCCTGTTAAAAACAAGTATTTGAAAATGTTAAATAAAAGTATGATGCTTTAAAATCAACGCGTTCAAAATATCTTTGAACAAAGACCGGGAGAGAAGCTTTCGCAAAATGTGCAACATTCTTTGTCGATCCGCTAGTGGAATGTCAGGCTTCACGATATTTATTTGACGTAGATTTTGTATTAAACAGAAAATAATTTATCTCGTCCAATATACTTTACAGTTTCGTGAATATGATTAAGAGGGTTCACCACCGAAAATTGCCTTTACAAAGTTTGTATTCTGGGTGGACCTTGGATTGGACCTAAATTCCAGTTTGTTGATATAACTTAATTAATGTGTATTATAATTAATTTTAACCTTTGCCTACAATCCATATTTGTAGAAAAATATTTCTTTTAATTTAAATAATTTCAAATCCAAAAATGTTGGAGTTTGCGTACATTTTATATAATTATAAATGTACTGTGATGGTTAATCAGATCACTTCTTCTTACAAAAAAGACAACGTTGTCCACTGTCTACTTATAGCCCCTCACTAGGACTTTTCCTGTGCAGCTGGTGTCATGGACACATAAAAAACG
The DNA here is from genome assembly GCA_949699795.1 of Spicauda simplicius. Lineage (NCBI taxonomy): Eukaryota > Metazoa > Arthropoda > Insecta > Lepidoptera > Hesperiidae > Spicauda > Spicauda simplicius. Next base: position 11,266,402 of record OX453064.1, read on the forward strand.
AATACTCAAACCCTGAAGCTAAAAATCTAAAGTTATTTAGATCTCTATCTGGCTGGTGACGAACCCGGAACTCACTGCATTTCAAAGGTGTTGTGATCGCGCTGCTACGCGGGTCGTCGAAGTTCATATGTATTACCTGCACTTTATTTACTTTTATATCCATTTTAGAAAATATTTTAGGCAACTGAATGATGAAGGAAAAGTAGAGATCTTAGATCAGTATAAGTTACCTTAGTCACTAACAAGCTTTTTATTTTGTTTTGTTTGTTATCATGTAAATTTTATTTTGATTAGTGTATTTTAGGAGTGGACGGTTGCATATAATTTGTTTGGGTTTTTCAAGAAAAATAAAGCTTTCCTTCCAAAGATCGGTACAAGATATTCCTTAGCGGAAATTCGTGCAACACAAGGTAAAAAACTACTAACAAAACAACTACACACACCACCAACTTAATGGGTGGTAGTGAATAATTTATTTTAAATGCGCCTCTATTCTACGAGGCAGTGATCGCTGCACACTGCACGGTACTAAGTGTATACCATTATAAACACATAGTTGTAGCTGATTGTTGTAGTAATTTATTCTTACTTTATGTTTTTTGTAATCATTTACACTGGCAATTAACACATATTTCTTTACTGCCGGTTAAAATGAAGTCTTTACAAAATAACTCGTAAATATGCCCGTATTTCCCGTAAAATGTTGAAACCTTTATCACAGTCTTATACACTCAAGAAAGAGATCAGAGATGCATGAGTCTATCTTGATTTCAGGTCTCCAATAAAACAATGTATCTACCATTGTATGCGACTAATCAATATTTACTTATTAATAGTGCCATGCGCTGGTGGTCTTAAAAACACCATTCTGTGTCTCTTTTCGTGGATGTCGTAGGAGACGACTAAGGGAAAAAAACATGAAATAGGCTGATGCTTATCTCACGCTGATGCGTTTTCCGGTGTCACTAATACGTATACCTAATGTGTAATGGTTACCAAAAACACCTGTTCAGTAGTGGATTTCAAAAGGCTGTTGGATGAATGGATAAAATAATTGTGCATTAAAATTGGTTCATTTGTTTGAGATTCGCCGACCACGGGTCGCCGCAAGTAGGTTATAGAGCGGAAGTACGTAAACAAACAGTGGAGCTTCAATAAATTCCGCAAAGTCAGGATATAAATAAAAGTGAGCAAAGCCTCGGTAAACTACTACTATAGACACATTTCTAGGGAAAGCATTTCAACGGTTAAATTACGTTCACTGTAATATGTGGAAGAATACAGCAGACTGTTTACTTGATGAAATTGCGGCGCCCAAATTATTTCTTTGATGAAAATTTTGTTATGTACACAATCTTACTAATATTAAAACCCAGCATAAATATTTCTATCGAACATTCATTGTTTAATACAGTTAAATAAATGGACATGACGAAATAATGAAATAAATATCAACCTGGACTTAATTAGACGTAGGACTTAATTCGTTACTACAAAATTAATGACCTGTACTTTAAAATTCCTTTTACAAGATTTTTTTACCTCTAATATTTTTTTAATTCATTCTTTTTTATAATTAAAATTCATGAGACATATTTATTTGGTCTAGTGGTTCGAAATTTGGCACCTCGATTTGGGAATTTTGAACTAGGGCTTAAATTATTCACTCTAAAAGGATAGTCATGTCCCGGAAAGGGTCACTAATAGGTAGACGACGAAAACGGCCGTGTATATATAGGTACTTAATTTGTGTATACTGTAATAAAAGCATAATTGGGGAATATCGTTAATTATATCCAAACTCTACAGGTATTTTTTAAAAATATATAGTTACTAGCTCTTACCCGCGGCTTCGCCCGCACAGTCAAAGGGACTTAATTAGCATTTGATAGCGTGGTTTAGGACTTGCAAATGAAGTTTACTAAGGCCACCTATTAACAACGTCTGGAACTACTAAATATGTATCGACTAACATAAGAACGATATTCTCATGGGAATGAGAGAGCACGGTGAAAAGTAGACTACGTCACTCTTCGCCTCTCTATCTCCCAGCATATATACCATACAATATAATAGCTATGTGGGGACGTGAAAGAGGAACAAACAATCACACTTTCATATTTATAATATTAGTATTAGTGTTGCCCAAATGCAAGAACAAGACGAGACTTAGCTAGTCTTGGTCTTGGTCTTGCGCCAATACACCTGATCTTGGTCTTGGTCTTGGTCTTGCGCTCCCAGTCTTGGTCTTGGTCTTGGTCTTGCAGCAAGAGTCTTGCAAGTCTTGCAATTACCTATTAGTCTATTACTATTTATTAAAGTTTACTTTAAATCTTAGAAAAACGTATTAGAATTGGAACATTGTGAGCTTGAATTAACATAGCCATAGTAAAGATCAAGCAGATTAATAAATAACTGAAGATTTGATAAGAAATTCGAAAAATCAACTGACCTTTATGTCGTTTTCCATGGAAGTAACTGTTTCTTAATAAACATTTATGATTTATAAGCTTACATTTGCTAAAGTTTATATTATTTTATTAGTTTTGTAGAATTTTTTTACACATTTCAAGTACATATATTTAAAAGTGGCTACAATATTTATTAAACGGGTGCGGGGTGATATTTGAACACTTTTTTGCTATTTTTTCTTGTAAAAACTTAAGAAATATAATGACTAAATGTACAATAATAGTACCTAAGTAATTAGTTTAAAACCATATAAGTAATCAATATTATAATATATACTTACTAGAATGAATTAATATGACATCTACTACCTATCCTTACCATTTTATCCCAATCATAATACTACTTGCGTGATCTGTATAATGTATTCATTTTCATTCTAAGCACTCTGAAACTTATTTATTCTTTGGAACACCTGCAGGTACTCTTAAAATTCGAAATTATTTTGCATGAGTATACCTACGCCCTATGGCGGCAATCAAATAGTGTCAAATGTTATGATTTCGGCGTGGCGGCAACGATTGTTTTAGATTTCAAAAGAAGCCGCCGGCGCGTGTATCATAACCATGTACTTCCGAAAAGCGGCAAATTTCTTTGAGAAGTAAGTACAAAACCTTTGATGCCGCATTATTAAAGTGCCGATGGTTAAAACATAACTATGCATGCACTCAGTTTGAATTTAATAGATATTTTTTTATTCGCTATGTTTATGGTATTAGTCGTAATGCGCATAGGTCCAGTTTTTCATATTCTTTGATACAGTTTTTTGCGTCTCATAGAATTCCTAAGCGTACCTACCTATACACCGAACTGTTACACCTAACTACTCAGTGAAATAGCGCTAAGTCCTAGCTGCAAGACGCAAGAGTCTTGCAGGCTATGTCTTGTTCTTGCTCAAGTCTTGCACGGTCAGTCTTGGTCTTGGTCTTGCTAAAAATACGCGGTCTTGTTCTTGGTCTTGGTCTTGCAAAAACGCAAGAACAAGACCAAGACTGCAAGACCAAGACTGAATTTGGGCAACACTAATTAGTATGGATTATAATAAGGCAAAAGTTATTCCATACCTTAAGTCCCATATTTAATGTCTACTGTTAAATATTTATGTAGACGTCAAGGTAACATATAGTATACACAGGTACAGAGGGAGTGCTGCTGTTTAAGACCGACACCACAGTAAATCTGATCTTTTTTTATCTGATTGAAGTAGCAAATAAGCATGCAGCCTACCTGATCGTAAGTGGTCACTGGCACCCATGGACATCTATAAGCAAATTCATATAGAACACGGGTTCTATCTGCAGTCAATAGTCAATGCTGCTTCCGAGGACTAAGATGGTCGCCTCATATTAAAGTGTGCCGGCAACCACACCCTTCAATCGAAACGCAAGAAATGCTTCACGCTAAAAATAGATGATATCTCTCTGGTTAAACTACACTGATTGTGCCATCTGGTAATAAATCTAATCTGTCCCTAAAACAAAATTTAACATAATTATCTAATTATAGGCTATTGTGAAGGTTTGGTAAAGTGATTAATATTTATGTATAAAGTGGAAGTAGGATAGATATAACAGTACACGTAGCCTTAGTTATTTCTGAAAGAATTGGAATCTTTCTTATCGTTCAACATAATGAAGTACTCAAAGGCTATTCAAAATATTTTATTGTGAAGATTTGTAATAAGTGATAAGAAATACGAATAAGGAGAAAGTATGGTAGAAATAACAATAGAACATTTCTCTTGGTCTTTTGTAAACGCATTTAATGTTTTCTTACAGAGTTTGATATTGTAAAACGTACTTATGGGCTATACAAAACATCTTATCGCGTAGCCCAAACCTTGTTCAATCCAAATCATTTTGATATCAATTTATTTAGGATAACGTTTTCGAGATCGGGGTTAAAGTTTATTCAGTTCCTGTTTATGAAGTTGCGAATTGAATTTGCTATCAGCTTTATAAGTTACTGACTAATCAATTAACTTGGGAAGTTGCGAATGTTTGCTTACGTATCATAAAATATGACTACTCTTTGTTTGACCGTTCGCGTTGTTGTTCATGAAAGCAATTTTCGGACGCTTGGAACAAAAGAGAATCTATTCCAAAAAGTAGGACGGGATTGTTAACGGTATATAACCGCTTCTAGATATTTTTGATAGCGCTACTTTCAAAATTTATCAACTATATACGTACATAATTATATGTAAGTTAAAGATATAATTTTATTCTTATTATATAATTTTAAAATTGAAAACTAGTGCTAACTCCACCGTTGTTAATAACCTTTATATAACTATTATTTTAACTTCATTCACTAAAAAGCTAAAAACAAAATGCATTGTTTATTTTTTATCTAGCTCCCTAAAACTTACGCGTGTTTGTGTTGTTTTATTAACATGATAAATCAGTCATCATTAATCACTTTTTAGCAACAGTTAAACAACAAAGCACTCATTATTTTTATGATACAAAAATGCTTTAGAATACTAAATCTTTACGAATACACCTACTACCTACGATGCATTGTAACATCAGAACCCTTATAATTTATTCATCTGTCAATCAGTATGTTAGCATTCTATTTAAACTCAGCTATGCTGTGATTTATATATTTATAATTCATAGGCAAGTAGTTAAAGAATGGAAGCCTATGCAGTATGTTTTTAAATGTTCTTGAAACATTAAGGTGAAGTTTCAAATTGATTTTCTATTTTTCCTTGATTGTTCATAATAGAACTTAGAATATTTTTCCCGAAAAGGGCAAGAGACATGTTTCACTACCTAATGTTTTCAGATTAGACTTATTTTTGTTTTATGTTCTTTTTTAAACATATTTTTGTGAATATTTGCTTAATAATATTAAATAAATACAAATTCTGTCTTTGTTTAACAGAATGAATTTTATTTGGAACTACGGAACTCTTTCACTCGCTTAGCGTGACACGCACTTGTTCGTTTTCGTTTAATTGGAGTCTTAAAATACATAAAACGGCCATTAATGTAATTGCAAATCTAGATTCGTCTTTTTGATTACGCTCTATTTGTCCAAACTGATGGAAAATGTATATTGTGGACTGTAGTTTCTATCCGACTGCGACAGGAATATTTTTCGAGCATAGAATGTACCTACGTTTGTTTGTATGTCCATTTATTTGACACGCGCTACAGCCCAAGTAGTTTGGCGGATTATAAAATACTAGTTGAACCCTGCAGCTTCGCCTGCGTTATAAAAATCGATGTATCGATTGTCCCGTGGGAATAAGATATTTTTCCGCAATAAAAAGTAGCCTATATGTTAATCCAGAGTGTCAGCTAACTTCCTACCAAATTTGATGAAAATCGCTCCAGCTGTTATACGTGAAGAAGTAACAAACATGCACACTTACAAACTTTCGCCTTTATAAATATTAGTATGATGACATATTGTTGGAATCGACTTAGTATAAAGAGTGACATATATATTTTTTTGTATATAATTTTGCTATATAATATTAAGTATGACACCTGCTTTCAGAGAAATAGAGGAGGGAGAGGAAACATGGGTATCAAATGGAAGTTAGAAAATATATACCATTCCAAAAAACATATATACGGTTTAAGACATTTATTTCTCATTCGAATACAATTCATTTAACATGAGAAATACAAATTACAAAAATAATAATATATTGTTACACTTTTATGTTACTATTGGCACAAATCCCGAAAATTTGGTAAATTAAATAAATTTAGAAAAAATTGTCCGACTGCAAAGTAGCTACAAAGCTCTAGCTTTTGTTTTTTGTAGTCATTATAATTACTAGTTTAAATAAGCGGACTTTTAAGTACGCGTGAAACCTACAGGGTATTGTCTAATTTTGTGAATAGCACAGTGTATGACTAAAAAGTTTAAATTAGCTAGGTAATGGCAAGCATGTTAAATTAACTAAGTCTGTCTGTAATTCTAAAAAGACTAGACTGAAAATATTCAGATTAAATTATGTAAGCAATTACAGTATTTAGGTCGAAAAACACACCCTGTTATCTTCTTTATTTTAAAATTGATCTAACGAAAAGCCTTTACTGTGTGCTATTTATAAAAAAAAATATTGGACTAACTAGTAAAGCCGTCGTAGTGTTAACCTCTGTTGATTTCGCGGATTCAAAAGTATGATAAGACAAACTAAACCGACGCAACCCAACTTAGGTCCCTGAGGATTAATGTAGAAACACGTCCGTGGAAGAACTTAGGTAGTATTTAAATGCCATCTGTGTATATATACATACACATATATATGTATAATCGAGGATTAAGCGAACAGCAGCATAATGTCGCGCGTCGTATAACATGAAGGAGCGAGCTTTTCACTTTTTATTAAGCGGCTTTAGCGCCTTGATAGGCGTGCATAATAAGCTTAAACTAAAAGCCGCTCATGAATAATAACCGCAATTTATATAAACCATTTCAAACAATAAATCGCTAGAAAATGTGTATGCTTTTAATTCGGTTAATTGCGTAATAATTTCTAAGTTTCCCTAGACAAGAAGATTTTCACAAAAACGTCGTTTTGCAAATTAGTAGGTATAGTTAAAACTATGTGTCTTGCGTCTCGTGAAATATTGTGGTACCTATAATATTGCTAGTATCTATAGTATTACCTGCGACAATATTAGATTATAAGTCACATTATGTTGTAACGTTAATTGGATGTTTCAAGAGATGGCAATATTATGATTATACAGAATAGTTGTATTGTTATGTTCATTAAATGAAATGTGTCTGATCACGTACGAACATATACTTGGAAGGAGGTGCTAGGTATATTTAAGTAAGTGGTTTATTGTCTTAAGACCTTATTACAAGCCCGCATTAAATTTAGCTAGGGGTGGTCCCCCATCCAATTTTCGACCGCAGCCGATATTGAACCGAGTGAAACACGGAACTTTGAATGTCAGTTTTGAACAAGCCGCGAGGCAATACGTACTTCCGCATCTGTTTTCGACATAAAAAATATCGATCAGTTTTGGGAAGTCCCTAGAGAATCATTTAATAAGAGAGAAGTTTTGTCTTACTTCCCACTGGTTTCCCTAATGTCCTTATTATCCAGTAGATGAACAGTAATATGTATATTATCTTATTACATGACACTTGAATATCCGATTTCTTCTTTATATCGTATCTTCTAGTCACCTGCTGGTGACTTAACATATTGTTAAATGCTGCAGTGGGTAACAATTTCAGATTAAGTTATTTATTTAAGTCTATTTTTGTTACAGTTGTAAAGGGATTGAGTACAACCCGTATTGCCTATTAAATAGTCGTAAATAAAAGAACTGTTTCCTGATGCTAAGAGTAGCTATCGCACGTACGTCGGTACTGCTTTTGCAACATTAACTTAGACTTTATGGCATGACGAACTTCCGCCAACGTTACTAGAGTGCTTCGGAACTTAAGTATCTACTTACAAGACCCACTAAGGGTCCTAAAAGTAACATTGAAGTATCGTGCTTGTAATAAGCGCTTACATTATTGTATTTAATGGTTTGTATTACGAGTGGAAAAATTATGTAAGTAATTTGTACGTTCATTAAACTTGGTGCTAGAACGAGTATGGTTCGAGAGGGGATGTACCTCCATCACACTTATTTCTAGGGTGAAGCAGTTATAGCGTTTCGATAGTAGATAAAATACTAATCTTAATCCTAATCCATCCATCCCTTTGAGGTCCACTGCTGGACATAGGCCTCCCCTAAGTGGCGCCACTCCAACCGGCTCTATGCCCACAGAATCCAACGGTTTCTCGCTGTATTCTTCAGGTCATCAGCCCACCTGGTGAAGAGGTGACCTGTGCTCCTTTTGCCTAAACGTCGTCGCCACTCGAGTAACTTCCTTCCCCGTCGGTTTTCGGTGCTACGAGCGATGTGGCCAGCCCATTGCCATTTCAGCAAAATTAGCAAAATTTTAAGAGCTATGTCGGTAAGGTTTGTTCGTCTACGGATTTCATCGTAGCGAATCATATCTCGTAGCAAAATTACGAGCAGGAGCCTCTCCATAGCAGGCTGATCGACCCTGAGCTTCCGAATGAGGCCCACAGTGAAGGACCGCGTTATGACGCCGTAGGTCATCACTGGCAACAGCAGCCCGGCCGAGTTGAATTCTTCGAGTGAACTCGCTCTCAATGTTGGACTTACCCATCCCTTTGTCCCAGGTAAATATAGGTACTCGTCAAAAACTTCGAAAAAAACAATATCATAGATGGATATAAATATATAATACAATAAATCCGAATATCAAATATGGAAATAGCTGTAACTACTTTTATTGACTAATATTTTATTCTTAGACAGTACCTATAAGATGTATTTGGCCCTACCACACTTAGACTTATTTGTTTTCAGTTATTCGTAGCAAGAGTGATTTAAGTTATCCATCTTGTAAGATTTTGTTCATTAAATTAAAACTTTGTTCTGTTTTGTTAACTTACAAGTGTAATCCCAGCGACAAATTGTAATAATGCTAAAGTTTCGCCCGCTGACAAATTACTTTGAGAAAAAAAGGGAAAATATTAAAAGAAAAAGAAAGGCACTTTGTACAGAGCTTGAAAATTGTTCCCTTTGAATCTAATGATCTTCCGCTACTTTCTTCAGATCATACACTACGTGGAATCATTTGTTAAATATCGAGATACGATTCAGGTATTGAGCCTTTGGGTCGATATCAAAAATCTTTACAATTCTATAGGTACATACCTTTTTTTTTGTTCTCGAGGGGGAAACCTTCAAAAGGTACCCGACGCCGTGGGAGCGACGCAGGGTTATGTGGGATTTTTACCGCACTAAAACCCACCCGGTGGCCGTCCTCGGCGCTATAAAGAGGTCTCCGGGTACTCGGTCCGACCGCAACCGGAATCCTCTGAGCGCGTTGCCCCATCGGGCTCCTCCCAGATGGGTGGCTGGGCCCACCGCTCCGTCTACTCTTTACGATGGTATGCAACCACACCGCCGTCCTTCCCGGGACCGCCTGACCGAACGGTTCGAGTTCCCACTCTAGCCGCCTGCAACTCCGGAACCCCCTTTTAGTCGCCTCTTACGACGGCATCCCCCGTAGCCCTATTCTGATCCCGGAACTACAGGGACGATAGGTACATACCTAAGAGTTGTAAACTTGTAAGTTTATTTTACGGTAACTTTCTGTTACTTTAATTAAATAAACTTTTTCTGTTCTTGAGGCGGAAGCCTTCAAAAGGTGCGCGAGGCTCTATAAGCGAGAGCTATGTGGGATTTTTACTGGCATGCAAAACCTACTACGGATAAAACACTTGAACATAATGCATTTTTATCGGTTTATATTTCCTGTGCTGTATTAAATAGTCTAGGCTTCCCGTATTTGTTGAGAGAAATATGCTTAGCGATGGAATTTAAAATTAATTACATCTTTATTCAGATTTCAGACTGTTTAGACTAGAAGGCTCACACATGTTGTTAATTAGTTAAATAGAAGCAACATTAAATTCAAAGCTTGTAAATTTAAATGATAATTGAGAACAGTCATTATAACCGTCTTAACGACGGGGTACTAATTGAGGAGACATGTAATGTACATAAAATCTCTAAATTTGTAGACAAAACTCTTGATTACAGGGAGGTTACAGGGGTCTTATTTGACAGTTCTGATTTGGCGGACATGAGCCTTAAATATTTGACAAGGTGGTAGAACCAGTGTACTCAAGGTGGTAGAACCAGTGTAGTTCGACCGGGGAAGTACCACCGCCACACCTTTTTCTATCGTGAAGCATTTCTTGCGTTTCGATAGAAGGGTATGGTTGCCGGCACACTTTCACATGAGGCGACCATCATAGTCCTCGGGAGTAGCAACGCGTCTGTGATTGACTTCAGATGGAACCCATGTTCTGTATGAAGTTGATCACAGATGTTCATGGGCGGCAGTGACCACTTACCATCAGGTGGACTGCATGCTCGTTTGCTACTTCAGTCAAATAAAAAAAAAAAAAAAAACATAGTACAGACAAGTAAAGCCTAAAGGCCCTATTTAGTCCCCCGCACTGACCAATTGCGGTTAGTCTGACTCCCACACCTTTCGGAACTAGTCACGTAAACTCTTAGAAAGTTTAGATTTACTTGTTTAGTATTAGAGCCCCAGTCCTTAGGGTGAGAACCTTAAATGATACCACAAATCACTGCAAATACTGTCTCTTAGTTAGTAACATCATTTTATTTTAAATGATGTGTGTATAACACACACATAGCCTTATAATATTTACTTAAGCGCACAAAAGGTCAAATTATACTTAGTGTTGCAGTGCAATTGAATGTTATAGTCAGTACAATGTAAATCCATAATTGGCTAATTAGTTTAACATAGGAAGTATTGTATACATTAGTTTAATAGCTGTGGTTTTTGTTAAATAAATAAATAAATAAATAAATAAATATATAAATAACAAATTATTACTAATCACTGATTTACAGTGAAAGAAAACATTGTGAGGAAACCCGAGAGTTCTTAAAAATAAGTTCTTAGAGTGAAGTCTACCAATTTGCACTTGGCCAGCTAGGTGGGCTATGACCTAACGTTTTCTCATCCTGAGAGAAGACCCGTGTGCAGCAGAGTGACAATAATATACCGACATTACGGTACTATAAGTGATTTAATGGGTTTTGATTGTATACTTAACAAATATTGAAGCAGAGGAAAATTTGACTGAAAAAATATTTTTCCTTCACGCCGCTCGGGCAAGTGCGTTGGTAATTTACCAAATGTTAAAATAATAATGTTTACTCTTCATTCCCCGGGTAATAAACACAGACTGTAAATACAAACTGTTATCGCGTTAATTCACTCGCAAATCCCAGTAAAACAACACAATCATAATAATCGTATCACAAAGTAAACTATGTAGAACATGAGCAATAATTAAATTATTCGAATGTAAAATAAGAAAAACATAACATGCCTTCCAGCCGTTTATTTCATTTTTAATATAAATTTATGTTCACGATTCACTATATAGGATTAGACCCATACCTAACGGAACGTAAATTGGTTTCACTTATTTAAAACTAGCGGTTGTTTGCGGCTTTTTACTCGTAGACTATAATACAAACATTTAAACCATAGCGGAATATTAATGTCTCTTTTTAGTTAAAGCTTATTTCATAAAATTAACGTGTTGTCTTCATAAATTAATAACGGATTACTTAATTAATGGAACTATGGGTCTAACTTTAGTAGTGCAAGCTTAGCTATAATTAGTCAATAGTGAGTATCCTCAAGCTTTTATAAATACGTATAGTCTGACCAGGGTGCATTCTCGAAATTAGTATAAATGGATCTTTAGGTCTCCATTTTAACTCTTATAGCCCTTACTACATTTGGACGAGAATGTACTATCAAATTTCCCATTCCCAAAAAAATAATTAAGCATTGTATTTAAGCGAGTTGGAAATTGAATATGCCGGCTTAATATTTACATTGACTTACGCAAATATAATTAACTGACGTCTCTGGGGACACAAATTGGGCTTAATTACAAATCGCTTACCGTCATGACACATAATGGTGTGACGTAGAGCAGTCCGAAGTTGACCATGTCGAATATCGCCGAGTTGTACTTCATCCGGTGAGGGATGCATATAGTCTCTAGCCTTCCGTCACTCAAAACATTGGTTATCGTCTGCACCCAAATAAACTTTGGCGCGCTGTAAGCGGCGCTTGTTATCCAAACTCCCAGTATAACCAACTGCAACAATAAACAACAGTTTAGCATTAATTAGTTTTACCAATAGTTATTGTAGTTAAAGTTCCACCTGCACGTAGTTTATCGTGCCTATATGAACTTTTGCGCGCAATTTCGCTCGCGGGAAAGTTTTTACAATGACTTACTGTTCCTGCCTCAGTCTAGGATAAAATGAGAATACCACCAAATGAGATTACCAAATTGCAAATTTCTAGTAAAAGTTAAAAGTTACATGATTCCAAATAGCTGATAAAGCTTCTCGCAAATATCAATATTTCAATAATTATAACAATCACGTGTCGCTTTATTCGTACATGTGAATATAATAATAATAATAATAATAATCTTTATTTTCTTTATAGTCTTAAGTTACAATCGTATGGGACCCCCTTATGATTGTAACTCAAGACTATAAAGAAAGGAGCTACCTTTTAAGCAACAATTGCCTGTGTTAGGAAGCTCCGCTCTTTCAGTAGTTATTAGCTACATTTAACTGAGGACACACTAATCTAATTAACAAAATTAATATTCAAACACTCAATTGATATTCATGATATTTATAGTTGATCCAGTTTGAAAGAAAGTACTTATTGACTTAATGGGCAATGTTGTCATGATTATGTATCTATTGTATCGTTTTCCGCAGCAAGCCCACGTCTACCTGGGCTTACTAATATAATGTAGTTATATTTTTCCGCGCAAGTCCTATGCATGAATTATCACAAATTATTATACAAAACAACCCCTATTTATCGCCGTCGGAATGGATATTCCACAATTTCTTCCTTAGAGTTTTTATGGTACCTGTGTTTCGTATTAAGGTTACGAAATTCATGGCTCTGCGGTTTTGGTTGTGCATTTAATTCTGGGTTAATCAGCTCCTCTTATATCAGGTGGTAGAACCAGTTTAGTTAGACAGTGTAGTTACACCCCCGTGTACCACCGTTATACTGAATTCTAGCGTTAAACATTTTTTGCGTTACGCTGGGAGGGTGTGGTTGCTGGCCCATTTTTATATTAGGCGACCATCTTAGTCCTCAGTAGTTGCAACACGTAGTAGAGTGCTTCAAATATCCCAATCAGACCCATCTTCTCAGTTGAGGTCGTATTCCGATCCGGTGGTAGTGTAAGAAAAAAAATGTAACTGACAATTTGTAAGTGCCCCCGTAGGCCTATACAAAATAAAAAAATAAAGACATTTCATTTCATTTCATTTCAGTAATTTCAGCCATAGTCCACCGCGCTGGCCAAGTGCGAATTTGCGGACAAGTTAGTCATTTATTTTTGATAAAGTTCCTTAGTACTCAGGTTCCATTACAATTAAACTAGGTGATTTCCAAAGTTTCGTCTGCTTCGGTCAAGCTTATCATGGTAATGGGAATCCTATGTGGTTATCTAGTTATGAAAGAGTAACGTGCATACCTACATCCTTACAAACTTCTGCCTTTAGAGTATGAAAAGATTTCCAAGTACTGATAAAAAGAGTTGTGAAAGTAATATTGAGCTATCACAAATTAAACTATATTTTTAGATAAATCTCCAGTTCGTAACGCACAAACTGAATAAACAAGTTTAAAAATTATATTATCTCTGTTTTAGTTCCTTTTAGAAATTATCCTTTGTTTCAGTTTCGCAATTCTATAATAGGCTGGAAAATCACCCCTAAGTTTCTAGATGTTTTTTAAGATTTCTACATATTTTCGTAGAAACGGTGTTTAATATAATAAAGTATTTTTGATATAGAATATAAATATTTGAAAGTTTTATATAAGAGACGGATAAAAACAACTATTTTAACGAATCTTCGCGATCGCAAACACAATTTATTTTCTTTTTTAGTTTTATATTTTTGAAATTACATAGTTGCTAAATGTTGCTTGGAGTTTGAATTGAATCGTGGAAATCATCACGTGACGAAAAAACGTTGTGACAAATTCAAGTGATTTCTTCATATTTAGTTTTATAAACTATAATTTTTGTTTTCGTGGGTTATATTGCCATAATAATGCAATTATTGGATACAGAGTATTAAAGTTCAGTTCTTGACGACGATCGCCTGAACGCAAATGTATGTGTTATTTTAAGACCATACCATGTTGGTAAACTAAGCGAATTAAATAGATTAAGTTAAGACAGTGTCCATAGTCTAACAAGGTAAACTGATTAATAGAAAGAAGGTACTTAAGTTAATTGTATTTATTGCATACTGTCTGAAATACCGGTGCCTCACTACGGGATATACGTAAATGTCAAAAAAATAGTCGCCATATATAAATAGTGCAAAATATCGGAATCAAACGCAGCTTAAACGCTTTAAACGCTTTCTACACTCATAGCCTCACAGTAGGATTTTCTCCTGTGTCGTGGGTGCTATGGACACACACAAAGACGAATACACAAACACCCAGACCCAGAACAAGAATCTAAACTCATCATTTAGATACCTGTCTGTCTGGCCGGGAATTGAACCCGGGACCCACTGCGTGTCAGACCAGTACGGTAACGGCCACGCGGATCGTCGTTATAAACTGATTAGTTAAATAGGCATCATCCATGCAAAATTTCATGTAAATCGGACTAGTGGTGTTGGCGTGATAGAGTGACAAACAGACACACACCACCCCCCTTTCTTAAATTTGTATAGTTATAAAAACAAAATGGTAAAACAGTAACGCACAAATAATAGTACCACTGAAATAGGAATATAAATATTGAAAATATTTGGAAAAGATGGAAATACGCGTTTCTTCGCTTCGTGAACATTAGTGGTAGGTATAATTTTTATATAATAACGCGCAGACATAAAAAAGATACATAGGTAGTTCAAATGGTTCGAGAGTTTATCATTTTTAGGTATAAAACATAAAAATGTTTTCGTTTCTTATTAAGCAACTAGCTGCGCTACCCAGGTTTACCGCAGTCTAAAAAAATAATGTAACTTTATTTTCGTAATAATTATTCATTTTAGATGGATTTAAATGATGTATAGACCAAATGATTAGCACTTCAAGATATGGACTCTATCCTTAAATTCAATAATGTGGTACGATGTATAGACACATAGATAAACAAACGGACAAAATTTTAAAAATATATAAATAGTTCTATTACCACTTATTCTCAGACTTCCAGCTATTTTTTACAACAAAATGTACTGGCACGCGTAACTTTCATTGTTTTTACATATATGGATGTCGCTTATACGAAAATGTGTTGCTGTGAACTTTAAATTGATACCCTTACTTCTATATTAAGTCTCTTTGTTCTTTCCGTGAAGAATATTTTGTTTCATTTGAAGTTATTTTGAGTGTTTCTTTTAAAATAAATTGATAACTCGGAAGAAATCCGTTTTCTCCCAATTGTAAAGACCCATCAATTTCAGCTTAAAGTAGAGACGGAGTAATTCTGAGAAATCATTTGTAATGTTTTGTGTTGTTCTTGATCAAGATAAGAAATTATTATTCTTTAGTACAACTTATTACAAGCTTCGCTGACTATCGTTTTGGTGTTTCTATAAACTTTGCCATCGTTATTTCCTGCGTGGAAATACAATATAATATAGTCCATATGATTTAAATAGATTTCCCAAAAGATGTTTTATCAGGGAGATGATAATGCATCATATATTCATATTTTAATCTTATTTGAGTTAAGTAAAATACATCTACAAAAGAAATAAACCAAGCGATGTTATTCACTGGCAAGCTTCAGAAACCTATAAATTTCAGTGTCGAGTCCTCTCAGGTACCTATGTATGTATTAATAAACTAAGCCTCGCACGTAGGAGGCCATATTTTAGCTACTAAAAATAAATCTGCGTCAGGCATAGTTCGTTGAAAATAACTTTTTACATAGTCTCAGAAACAATACCTAACCTTTACCTGTTTTCTGTTTAAAAATTACAAATAACAGAACTTCGTTTAACAAAATAGTGTTTAACAATGACAGAGGTCCATTACTCCAGTAGTTAGGCACGTAGAATGGGAAACAAAGAGTACTAGGTGCAATTACTTACAATGAGAACCGTCCCACGAGAACGTACTGCCTCTAAATAAAGAAGTGATTTAGGTTCAAAACGTATACAAGGTTACTAGACATTAAAGGTTATTTAAGGTAAAAACAACGTTATGTATCTATATATTAATACGTGAAGTAAAAACTTGTGATCCGTTTCTAAGATACTTGCCGTGGATGGAGGAGTATGAAATTACGCATGGTTAAAGTTGATGTAGAAAAGGATTACGCAATGCTAATATTTTTTTGAAATAATGCATAAAACATACCTAAAATCAACTCAAAACATATTATACCCACTAACTTGCATTTGACACAAACACATAATTAATAAAGAAATAAACATTCAATATTAAGGAAACACATAAGTCATAATTATCTCTTTGACAAAATACCCGCTATTGCTTTTAAATGCATCTTAGTTAATTAAACCTCTTTTTACCTTTAAAGAATATATTTAAAATAACTTGAAAATCAATTTAATTGAATTTGAGAAGTAGTCGTGCCACTTTGGACAATGTGAAGTTTAGTTTTTGAGTTAAATTACGGTCGAATTTCGACCATTGTGACGGGTGACTAGTAACTTGAATTATAGCAAGCGAGCTTGCAGGTTGCATAGTAAGCATTTTTGGATGCCTTAAATCTACCACAAATGTATTGCTGCCACATATCAGGATTAAGTTGGGGTGTCTTGTGATGTACGTACTTGTTGTCTTAAGTTATGTTGTTTACCAAGACGAAAACGATAAACAAACTTTAATCACATTTTTATACGAAAATATTAAAAAAGTAGAATTAAACTGTTAACTAACAAGTCCTTACGAGTATTTGATTTTTTTGTTTTTAGGAATATAGATTTCAAGTTTAAGTATACGAGTCCTATTTTATTTAATATCAATTCATTTCATACTAATAAAAGAAAAGTATACGTACCAAATTACTTTCCTGTTGTTATAAGTTCACAAACAATAAAAAAATATATATAATTAGACTATTTCAAGGAACCGTAAGCCGGAGGTGTCGAAAATATGTTTTGCTTCCTAAATAAAGTAATCGGGCAGGGTTTCTAACGAAAACTTGTTGCTATACGAGTTTTAATATAATTTGATAGATTTTTATTTTTCTCTCTAAAGGTTTAATTTTTTACTTTTTATCTAAAGAATCGCCCAACAAAATCTTTGTAATTACTAAGCTACTCGTATTGAGGTAAATCACTGAGTGAATCGTTAAGTAAATTCGTAACTACGCTGAAAAGAATTAAAAGCAGTAATAATATCGGGTAACCCTTACGTACGATTGAAACAGCAATACCTAATATAATATGTAAACTAGTACTTAATTGAAAAGCCACTGTTTAATTTACCTCGAATATTTAACTGTGTTAAATTGATATTATCTGTACTATTAAAATCATCGCAGAGTCGAAGCACTGAAGCAAGAAACGTGTAAGCAATTTGCAAAGTGGTTTAGTGCAAAGGCGTTTAGCTATGACATGGCCGCCTACTAATAAAAGATTTTTATAATATCACATCTCTAAGGAGGTTAAATAGACGTTAAAAAGTTTGAAATTCCTCCAACCTTAAGCAAAAACTCTGAAAATTATTTTAATATATTTAATTTTATTTATTAATTCACAAGAATTTACCTTTGTTTGAATGTCAACCCTCAAGGATATTAACCTTTAACCACCTAATAGCAGTCATGACACCACGAGGGCGTATTAAATTGAAATTATTTAACGAGTGTGCATACGTTGTTGCTCTCACTTCATTATCAATCTACCTTGTCTACATCATAAAGTATGTGCACGTAGTTTTTAAATTGCATTAAAATACAAGGTTAGTCTTTATCAGTTTTTATAATATATCTGTATTTCGTCCTGAATTCCGTCCTGTACCAATTCGCACTTGGCCAGCGCGGTGGACTATAGCCTAAAACTCTCTTTCTGAGAGAAGACTCGTGCCCAGCAGAGGGACAATAATGGGTTAACAAATCTGTATTTTTTTTTTTTTTTAATTATTTACATACGACGACGGTTTTTATAACTTCAACATATTGGTGTTTTTAAAGGGAACTCTCTATATAATCATGCCTCACAACTAAAAAAAAAAGGTCATGCACTAGGGGTTTTTAATGAAGGCTTTAGGGGAATACATTTTTGAGACTTGGTAACCCTGAACCGAACCCGGACCGGTGCGGTAACCGCTCGGCCACGCGTGTCGTCTATAGAAACTCAATTAATTTAATAAATAATAATAATTAGTCACTACAGATACGCTATAGATGAGTGGCAGCCGAGCTAACGTCAGCGACACGGTATTACAATTTAATATTTAAGCAAGTGCCTAATACAAAAAGATTGTTTTTGATTTTTGAAACAAAACATATTTTATTCAACTACATTTTTTACTAAATTCGGCTAAGTTTTCTAATTTTTCGAAACATTGAAACTTTTCCTTACTTTACATTTGCAAGACAAAGTCTTGTAAAAGAGGGTTATAAATTTGTCATTAGTGCTAGCTTACAGAGTTTTGACGTGTCTCTAAGATTCTGTAAATATTGTCATTAGTTATTTTCGTTTTTTTAAGGTTTTTACTGTCGTGCATTGTATTATGTCACACGCACAAGCCTCGTGAAGAGAGTTTAGCGAAATTATTAATTCATTGAATTAGTTCAGATGGGACTTGTGCGGGTTTAAAGACGCGTGACAAGAAAGGCACCCTTATTTATCATATTTCACTCATAATCATATTCTTACTAATTTATAATATTTAATTAACTTTTCTTACAGTCTACCCAGGCATTTTATTTCTAGTATAAATTAAGGTACTATGTTATGTCATAGAATAAAGTAAACTTACCCTAAGTCTGGTCGAAGTGAGAATCTGTTTGCACGTTATTGGATGTATTATTGCAAAGTATCTCTCGGTGCATATCACCACCAGGATGAATATTGATGCAGTATAACTTAGAGAGTGCACGAACTGGTACATTTTGCACAAGAAGTCACCAAACACCCAACTGAAAGAAAACACCACAGTTAATAATTAGAGTTAAAGGTACTTCGCTACAGGAGGCTACAGGGTGTGGTTGCCGGCACACTTTCACATGAGGCCAACATCATAGTCCTCGGGAGTAGCAACGCATCTGTGATTGACTTCAGGTGGAACCCATGTTCTGTATTATAGATGTTCATGGGCGGCAGTGACCACTTACGATCAGGTGGACTGCATGCTCGTTTGGTACTTCAGTCAGATAAAAAAAAAAAAGATAAAAAAGGACTGCGTGAGAAGTGTAGAGCTTTTCGAACGAACATATGTACATACATATGTTTTTTTGTTCGCTCTACAGCCCAAAAAGAACTAAGCTTTCATTATTCTTAGTCGATATCAGAAATTGAAAATGATTGTTAACATAACTGCTTATGGTTTGTACTCACACTTACTTAATATTATAAAGAGGAAACTCAGTAAGGATGAATGGATGTTTTTATGCAAACTACTGATTGGCTTGGTTGAAATTTGGCAAACAGTTTATGACCAAGATTAAAACATAGCATGCTCTTTACAGTAAGCGTGATCCAACCAAGCGGAAAATTCTAGTAATAAAATAAAACAAAAGCCTTGTAATATAAACCTAGAGATAGTCCAACTGTAGACTTGTAGACTTGAACAATAACAAATAAAAGGCCATTATTGTAAGGCTATATTAAAAACGAAGAACAAAATTCAAACCCCTCTCGTATTAGCATAATATACTACCAAGGAAAATAAATAAATGAGATCCCTTTGTCTCGTTCAAATATATTGTAGGTATCTAAACAAAATGTACATTGTCTGAAAACAAGTATTTATAACAACAAAGATTGACATACTTAACAAAAAACTTACAAAATTGCCTGCGATTCAGTAGACGCAATATTAATACAATATGGTTCAAGAACTCAATGCCTATTTAAACTCCTTAGGGCTGAAGTGTAAAAAACCCTTTCTTAGGGAGTGTTCATATTAATAAATGTACCTACTGTCCTAATTTCCACCCTAGTTTCATTATTTTAGTTTTAGCGGTGATAACTAGAGTTTTAACAAAGAATAAGCGAGAAAATATTAATAAAATTCCTTATACGTTAATTATATATTTTTTTTAATTTATTTGACTGAAGTAGCAAACGAGCATGCAGTCCACCTGATGGTAAGTGGACACTGCCGCCTATGGACATCTGTAATCAATTTCATACAGAACATGGGTTCCATCTGAAGTCAATCACAGATGCGTCGCTACTCCCGAGGACTATCGCCTCATGTGAAAGTGTGCCGGCAACCACACCCTTCTATCGAAACGCAAGAACTGCTTCACGCTAGAAATAGGTGTGGCGGTGGTACTTCCCCGGTCGAACTACACTGGTTCTACCGCCTTTATATTTACTACTTTTACCTACTAGACCTAAAGTAACCATTCTACTCTAGAGTGGTTTATTTGTCGATATGAGATAAGCTACATAGAGTTATGTTTGCACAAAATAGCGTACTATTGGTTGTTGCTCTCGAACGGTGCTCGAATCAAGTGCAATAACGTATGAGCTATTGTGATACAAATCTGAAAGGTAGCTTTAGCAAAAATATATATAGTATATATATTATATTGCTATATTGAATTTGGTGTCTTTTTTATTTATATATGTGTCGTTATAAGTAGTTGTTTTTTAAATACCCTTTAAAGATAAATAAAACGGTAGATAGGTAAGGACGCTAAAAATATTTTATCCTTTTTGAAGAACATGAAATTTTTCTGAGTATTAGCAGACTTATGTTTGTTCACCTAGCATAAGTCCAAAGGTCAGAAAACTTCAACTGTGCTAAAAAACAAGTGAGATGACTAAATCGACATTTTAAGACTAGTCAACAACCCAAGCCCGGAAAAATAATATAATCTGGAAGTAGATACCATTTATTAATAGTACGCACAATACCCGAGTTAGTTTTAAAAACTGATGGCATTATGTATTTCGGAAAAGGTTCAAATTGTAATGAATGTTATTATTACTTTCCTAATTTACTTTATCATTCTGTATTAAATCGCACATTACTACAATAAAATCAAATGGGCTCTGAAGTAAAGTTTTACTCATGCCTATATGAACGTAATCGAAGAGCAATGATAGATATAGATGACGAGGACTTTGTATATAACTAAAACTGACCAGGCATTAAATTATCTTTACATTACGACTATTACTGTCATAATATCGGATAGGGCTTTTCTCTCAGAATGAAGTCGTTATTCCATGCCCATTCAAACAAGAGCTACTACAATTTTGTCAGTTATAGGAACCTACTAAGTCACGGGTCTTCTCTCAGAATGAGAAAGTTTTGGACCATAGTCCACCGCGCTGGCCAAGTCCACATTGGTGGACTTCATACAACTCCGAGAACTATTTTTTTAAGAACTCTCGGATGTGTAGGTCCTCACGATGTTTTCCTTCGCCGTAAAGCAGTGATAATTAATTCCTAATACGCACATAAATCAGTGGTACGTGCCCGGGTTTGAACCTCGGACCTTCCGATTGAGAGGGCAAGTTTCAACCATAAGACTTTAAGCCATTCTTTGTACTAATAGAGCAGTGGCTCTATTTGTAAGGAAAATGGCTTGAAGGACTAAAATTAATTAATATCATATATTTCTGTAATAATCTATTCGAGTGTTCGATGTGGCATTACACCAAAGGCTGTACTTAATTTAAAGTATTAAAATATATGATTAGTCGATACCTTGGCGTAACATTTATTTTCTGTTTAAATCCGTTTCTATCACAAGTTTCATTTTTTAAATGTAAATCGTAGGGGATAACTTGTAAGTAATATTCGTGTAATTAAGCTAAAGCTTGCAACGAAATATATGAGGATCATGCTTTCCATTATAATTAGCCATCCAGCGCGACTATTGTCGATAACCGATTGGCAAACATATCTATTATTCGAATTATTTTTAACAGCAACCGAAAAAAAATCAATGTTAAATGTTTAATGTAGTAGATTATGATGATCTGAATACATGCTATAGTAATATTATCTTTTACGAGTTTCAAATTAACGACTAAATTGACAATTTATTTATTATATACACTCAACTTACCTAGGTATGAGATAGATAGATAGATTTTGTAAAACGCAAAAAACTCCGACACATAGGTCAGCTACAGCCAGGTTTGCCAGGAAGAAGTTGGTTATCGACCGCAGACGCCTTGATAACGTGACCACGAGGATAACCAGCAAATTACCTGCAAAATAAAATAACATGTAACTTATCAATAGTATTAGGAAATTGATTTCAACTACATACTTAATTGAGTTTTTAGAGACTGTCTTATAAGACGAAAGAATGTCTTTTATCCTGAAAGGTCTTAAATTTCGCTGTCTATCAAAAGATTATGAATGTACTTAAGTAGATGATATTAGATTTTTCATGATTTCCTTAGCCCTCCGCCTGGTTCATTAGCCATCCCGTGTGAACTATTTTCAGGGTAATAAAGTATGGTAATCTCTGTAGGTCCACCAATTCGCACTTGGCCAGCGCGGTGGACTATGGCCTAAACTCTCTCATTCTGAGAGAAGACACGTGCCCAGCAGTGGGACAATAATGGGTTGACGAGAGAATCTCTGTAGGATCTTGGTTTGCGCAATACAAAATTTATATAAAAATCAAAAATCAAAAATTTACATAATAAATATATATAAGATTTGCACAACCACAATTTTTTAAAAGAATTAATTTAATTTTGTTGTCGTCGATGCATAGAAATAGATATTTATGAGTTCACGAAAATCTTCACGTTTGTTAGTTTTGTAACACAACATGCGAAAAAATCGCTTATAAGTATATGACTAATATCTTAGAACGCCATAATGAATTTGTGGGCATCGGACAGTAACACCATGTAAGTACCTAAAATTCCGTGCGACCAAAGGTTGGCATCTTCGAACCCTACGTCATGACAGATAACCATAGCAAATTACATTTCTCAGAAAGGGAAACAACTGTACTTTCAGGAAGTTCTCCCATCTTTGTTGCCTGTCATTGTTAAAACTTTTTTCGCATTCTGTTTGATTCGATAAAAGTCTCACTGAGTTTCTAATGGAACTTAATGGAAGAAGCCTTCGGTTCTCTTTTAATTAACGGCCATTTAACGTTCAATCTGCACTGATTTAAAAAACACTAACCGTCACCTTCTTCTGATGAATACTCTGTTTTGGCGTATGTTTTGAAGAAGTTTCTTCTTGTCTAACTACTGTGATGAACGCTTGTAACTATCATACTGAATTCATTTCTCATCACAAGTGATGATTCAATTTAAAAATGGTTCAGACTTGTAGCGAGAAAGCCACAAAGAATCAAATAAGCTTCCAAATGTTTCTGTGTTTTCGTTCATTTCATGGAAATCTAACTTTTTCACGTTCCCGGTTTGAACTAAATGAGTTAGTATTGTTTATTTTCTTACACCGACCTTGTATGATAATTCATAAGTACTTTGAGAAGGATCAAACTCTACAGTGACCTTTATTAGTATGCCATTATTGTCCTTTGATTCTGGGTGACCGCGTGGATCATTTGTGAGGTCAAAGTGACTACTCCGAAGTTTGGCAAACCATTTTGATATAGTTTGCTGCGTAGGTACACTAGAGCCAAATACACTTTTGATGTTTAGGTCTACGCAAGAACTCATACTTCATTAAAGTACGAATTTCCGACTCATAAGACTAACTAACAGAAACATTAAAACCGGATTAAAAGTTTCCGAACTGTTCAAGGAACCTTTTATGAAACTAAAAGTATAAAATAAATTTAATTAAAATTTAACTTATTTTTAGACAGCAATGCCCACCATTGTCGAAGTTAAACATTTAAGTAGCTTTAATGTTTGCAACTTCGAATCTTAACGAGATTAAATGTTTTACATAAAATTTGCGACACAATTAGAATCAATTCCAGCGGCCTGCAAACAATCAACGCGGTTTATTTTAAACAAGGAAATTTGAAATTAATCCAATCAATATAAATTATTTATATCAAAGTGGAGAGTTGTTTCTTCATTCATCATTCATGAGAGGTCACGACTAAATTGTACAAGTAACAAAGAAAACTGGTGTATTATTATTTTAAGGAAAACTTCTGTGGAAACTTTTTATATTATTTCAGCTTAGTCATATAATGTCACGTTAATGTGTATTTTTTATATAATATAGTAGTAGCAAACGAGTGCGCAATCCATCTGATGGTAAGTGACCACTGACTACGGACATTTAAAATCAACACCAGATAACAGTACAATTCTAGCTGAAGGCGACCAAGGATACGTGGCTACCCCTAAGGACTAAGCTAGGGTGCCTTGGAGAAGTTTGCTGTTTTAGGCAGAAATAGGTGCGATGGAGCCGCTGCAATCGAATCACAAAAGGTTCTAAAACCATCCAGTTGACACCTACCACCAGAGCTTGTTTGTTATACACATGCCCGTATTTACTCATTATTAACGTTAATAAATTACAAAAATATAGACGTAATTTATTTATAATTATTTAGTCATTTTCTTTTAATAATGTATTAACAGCATATTTCATGCTGTTATTTTAGATGTGATTTGCTAAAAAGATTTTGTCACCATGCATAAAGACTATTACAAAATTGTTAGGGTTCCATATTTTCTTTCGTATTACAAAATAACTACATAGTTCTAAGACTTTACAAAATTATCAATATTCACTAACATTATACTTTTGACATTGTTTTGTATTTATGTCAATATAATCACTCCCTGTCCCCGCATGAATGTCGTAGAGATTACCGTGACTATGGAATTAAGTTCAGGTAATGGACAATAACGTCTTCGAGCTAATTAATTTATCTCATGCGGTCATCAACACGTATAACCGAGGGCAAGGTAGTATAGTAAGCACTACATCAAATGAGCCTCTTTATGCGAGGGCCAAGTACACATAAAGAGAATGATTTATGGTAGGACAATGATACAACTTTTTCGCAATAACATGTCACAATTGGAACAACATGTGGTAGAATATTTTATTTATTTTTTTATCACTATGTTATATTATTAGGAAATCTATACTTAAAATAAATCTGTAGAGAAGTCAATTCTGTACATGAAATATATTTCCAAAATAACTATCAGGAGGTGATTAGGGATCGATACTGATGCCAAAAATGCAATCAGTAAAGTTTTTGTCTATCTGTCTGTCTGTCCGTCTGTCTGTCTGTATAACCGTTATAGAAACAAAAACTACTCGACGGATTTTAACGAAACTTGGTACGATTATTCTTCATACTCCTGAGCTGGTTATAGTATACATTTCATCACGCTACAATCAATAGGAGCAGAGCAGTAAAGGGAAATGTTGGGAAAACGGGAGAAGATACTTCATTTTTTAAGCTTCCGTCGCGTGTGCAACCTTAATGGTTAAAGCTATACAGAAATCATGTATGACGGAAATATTCTCCTTAAAATTATATAAAAAATATACCACGACTGTATATATATGTATCTCTTATGGTTGACTCACAATAACATGTGTAACTCCCAGTAGCTTAGCAGTTCAAAGCTTTGTGATTATGTTTGTCAACTCTTACGTTTATAACACTTTCAGTCATCCATAATTTAAAAAGTTAACATTATTTAGGCGGGACGAAGTTCGCCGGGTCAACTAATTACTAATAATACTACAAAAAATATTTGAAAATAAAAGTACACCCGGGCGAAGCCGGGGCGGGCTGCTAGTACTGAATAAATGAGTAGGTGGATTCATTAGAAAAGTAAGTTAATACTACAGTGTCTATAAATGCCTAAGATATGAGAAATGTTAATATAGTTAGTACGGAACGTGAAAATATTTTCGTACTCCAGATAAGAGCTATTCAAGCAAACGACAAACAAGAAGTTAAGCCAAATTATATCCGTACAAAGTACTCGTATGTACAAAAATAGAACAACAAATTACTTTTCCCCTATTTGCGCTTCACGTTTATCGTTATAATTAAGAAAGACTATACCTAATCGTACTTTCGCATTTTCGTCAATAAGTTCCGACTAATCTTATCTTTGTCGATACAGATTAATTAAATTGAAGTGTGTGATTATATCGATTTGCCTATTCGTTGGTTATAACACTAACAAGTGAAACTGGTTAGTCGATAATCCGTCTGTGATGTGACCGTTGCCGCCGGAAGGTCGCCCACAATGTTTATTTTTGATTAAATCCACCGGTACTTGTTGACATGCCTTCCGAAGGACGAAATGTTAATGAAAATTTGTGATTGATAATCACCAAACACCTTGTTTGTTAATCAACTAGATTTAACTAAACTAACAAGCGAAGACCAAGAGCGAGAACGTGCGTGGGTATTATATCTCATGTCTCTGTTTATTTATCCTATATATAATAAAAAATAGTGACCATAATATAATACCTTTAACTTATACACCAAGAACGGGCACATCATTAAATGTTTATAGCAGGCGGGGTAGATCTTTTAGGTGCGTTCCTGCGATTCTCGATGTAAGAGAAACTTATGAGATCGCGTTATCAATATGCTAATGTTTACTTACTAACTACTAATCATGAAAGTAAAACATCGTGAGGAATCCTCCAAACCGCACACACCTACACACTTTCTCTTTCAGATCTTTTAAAAAAAAGTTCTCGGAGGTGTGTGAAGTCCACTAATTCGCACTTGGCCAGCGCGGTGGACTACGACCTGAACTCACTCATTCTGAGAGGAGACCCGTGCCCAGCAGCGAGGCAATAATGAATTGACGAGAGAATCATGGCTAGATATATTCTATATTCTATGTACTAATATTCAAAGGGCTAAAGTTTGAGAGATTGAACGTTAGTTACTCAATCACGCCAGAAAGGTAGTCGTGGTGGTGGAATTGTTAGCGATAGTGTGATGGTGATGAAGCTGGTGATAGTGGCAGCACTTGTGGTTGTATAAAGTTAGAGAATTACTGCGTCTGATCTATTATTATTGAATTTAACATCCCTAACGCGGCTTACGGGAAGTGCCTATTAGTAGACTGAGAAATCGTCACGTAACGAAGTGTGTTATGTATGTATGAGTGCGTATATCGAGCCTTCTATAAAAAGAAATAATTGAAAGCAGGGAAGCCGGGCTAAAAAAACCATGTAGGTATCTACGCTATAAGTTGTTCATTTATGTCAATGCATAGGTGTGAGTAAAACAAAATATGTCTGTTTATTATTATTATTTTTATTTTTTTATCACAGACCACTTTCTTTATATATTGATTATCCTAATAATTATAAAGTCGAGCTAAGACTTCAAACCTCCAAATTCGCGCTATTTGCACCCGCATTATGTTTGTGTATCTACTTACGTTTGTATTATATGCGCGGCGTTAAGTGCTTCTGATATGCATATCCCTATTGAAAAAAGCCATAACAATATATCTCTAGTATTATAATGACGGTGCTTTTTGAACTTATGCAATAAGTGTAATGAACGGTTTTTATCACGTTTACGAGAAATTTATTACACAGGTAATGCATGTTATTATTACGTACGTGTATTCGTAGTGTTAAAGGTAGAGCTTTTAATAACTTCGGTGCTATTTAACACACTTGTAGGTATGACGCCAGGAATTAATAAGAAATATTTTTTACAAACTAGTTTTAGTTTACCTTTAAATTAACAAAAGCAGATTATCTTATTAATTAGAAAACAAAATTGGCATAGCTATCTGTGAAAATCTAATAGATGGTCTCTACAATGTAGCAAACTATTTGGAAACGTTTTTTTCTAAAACATTAAAAAAGACAGTTAATTTCAAATTAAAAAACTCAAACTCATCATAGATCGCTAAATAATCCATAGTATTACGTGTTTTATATCCACTTAAAAATATTCCCAAAAAGTTTACCCTGTAAAAATTCCCTAAATAAAGTTATTCTTTCTAAACTGGGGCGTAAACATCCGAATTACATGGGATCTTATAATTTTTGATGTTTTTGTGTTCCTTTCTTTTTTGCAGTACTATCATTTAAAACTTCTTTTATGTCACTCGGATGTAAACATTTTAAAATAGATGCCTACTGCGTATTCGGGTTGTTGGCGCTTCTGGCTTTTTCCAATAGAAATCGAATTTTCGACCACCGTTAAAAGCTTTTATCCACTGCCGAGAATTCACAGCTTTTGTAGTAACTATATTTAATCTGTTTTTGCTTTTGAATCCCAGTTTGCATATTAATACAGGATGAAAACGTGGATTACCCTGCCTTCTTTTTACGAATAGAATAAAAGAAAACTAACGTATCGATTAAAAAATATTTTTTTGCGGATTTCTGCCTTGTCTAAATAATTATTACTACATGAATGTTCTTAATCATATCATACTAATATTATAAAGGCGAAAGTTTGTGTGTATGTTTGTTACTACTTCACGTCTAAACGGCTGGAGCGATTTTCATAAAATTCGGTAAGGAGTTAGCTGATATTCTGGATTAACATATAGGATACTTTATCTTACTCCCACGGGACAATCGTTACATCGTTTTTTTTAACGCGGGCGAAGCTGCGGGGTTCAGCTAGTTCTTAATATTTTATTCTTAACGGTGCTTCATCGGCCACGTACTTGTCAACTTTTTATTTCCGAACCGCTGACTTCAAACAGTCCGTAACATTATACAATAATATCAAAAAACTTTATTGAAAAGTGCGAACACAGTGAATAAGTAATAATAAAAAAATGGTTTAACATTTTGTTTCTTAAAAATATGTTAAGATAACGACTTAGATAGTGAGATAATGGACTTGTTTTAATGGCACGTAGTTCTAACGTAGATATGTTATCGATAATGTATTTTATATACATTTTTTTTATCTGACTGAAGTAGCAAACGAGCATGCAGTCCACCTGATGGTTAGTGGTCACTGCCGCCCATGGACATCTGTAATCACTTACATACAGAACATGGGTTCCATCTAAATTCAATCAGAGTTGCGTTGCTACTCCCGAGGACTGTGATGGTCGCCTCATGAGAAAGTGTGCCGGCCACCACAGTCTTTATCGAAATGCAAGAAATGCTTCACGCAAGAAATAGGTGTGGCGGTGGTACTTCCCCGGTCGAACAACACTGGTTCTACCACCTTGAAGTTATGTATAAGATATCTTATTGAACAGTCATCAACTTTCTAATGACCATATACCAAAAACACTTATTGAGTTGTACTTAGGAACTAACAAAGTATAATCGAAATTGCTTTTGTATTTACTAAAATTAGCCAACATATGCATGAGTGTATTAGCAGCCATCAAAAAAGTCGCTTTTCTAGTCGTTTTTTTGTATGCTAGTTACTTGATTAGTTATGAACCGATTTCGATTTCGGTACAGGACAAGGTTAATTGTTCGGTTGTATGTACTTTCTGTGTATTCTCCAATCGGTGAAAGCGATTTCCGCCAAATCTCCCGATTAAGATGCTTGGGGCGGCTTTGCATGCAGCTTGTTTATCAGCAGAGAGTATCCCATTTCATCGAAATTGGCATCTTATAGCATTTGTATTGCACACAGCTTACGCGGTGATTCGTGGTAAGTACTAATATGTAAGAATATGTTGATGGCCAGGGTCCGTGGCGATCAACCTATTAATTGTCATTTTTTAGTATTTATTGGTATAGTCCAGCGGTCGGTAACCTACGGCTCGCGAGCCCCATGCGGCTCTTTGGATATGAAGCTGTGGTTTCTCAGCTGCGCAATTAAGTATTATTTATTTTATAAAGAAGACATTTAATAGCCGTTGCAAAACCATGCCAGGCAATTGCTGTTGGATTTGTTTACACAATTGTATGTTATTGTAGTGCAAGTTACTGTTATAAGTAATAAGTTACTTTTATTAAAATTATGCAGGTAGGTACTATTTATTGTTGGCAGAAAAAAGTGGTTATTTAAAAAGTCAGAAATTCTGTAAATTATCTTATTTAATTCAAAAGGTTGCCGACCCCCAGACGTATTCAGTTGATCTTTCGTATTTTTTGCACATTACAAATATATTCTGCGAAAATGATCTTAGTTGTTAAAAAGTCATACGAATACTAATATCCACATGAAGAATTACTATATCACAATTTTTCTGAACCAGTGGTCCGTGGAAGTACTAGCAGCGATCCGCTGTGTTGAATGAATTACTACTTGGATCCATAAAAAATATGTTTTTTCTTAGATGGATAAACTTCATGGCAAAAGCAATGTGACTTTTTAGATCATCTGATATGTTTAGTGGCGGTGTAGCTTGACTTAGGGCTCAAAATTATGTAGGTACTTATTTAAAATCATGTGCTTAAGTCCATCCACGACTTTAAAGGGAGCGACATTTTTTTTTAAATAATTGGACATATAAGTTTGTACGTCAGTACGCAATAACTGTTATTTTTTGGCCAACTGCTTTAGACATCTACGTTCGTCAGCTGCGGCCCGAGTCTCACCTTTCTCTAAAAGAAAATATTGCATCCGCTAATATTAGTGTATCTCTCGTCAACCCATTACTGTCCCACTACTGGGCCCGGGTCTTCTCTCAGAATGAGAGAGTTTACGCCATAGTCCATCGCGCTGGCCAAGTGCGAAATGGTGGACTTAACACACCTCCGAGGACTTTTTTTAAAGAACTCTCGGGTGTATAGATTTCCTCACGATGTTTTCCTTCACCGAAAAGCAGTGATAATTAATTTCTAATACACACACAATTTCAGAAAAATCAGTGGTGCGTGCCATTACTATTAAGATTCATAGTACTCACCAAAAAAACAGCAACAGAAGACGATTGTGTACAGGGTGATAAATATAGCTCTGACATCCGTTCTGTCGAACACGAATTCCTCATGTCCGAAGTCATACTGGCTGGCATTCGTCCGTGACACATTAGCGTTTTCGGATTCCGCTAACTCCGTCTTGTTTACCAGATCCCAAACATTGTTCGAATTGCTAAAAAGCCTCGTATCGTTCATATTTTCTATTATAAAATCTACGGTTTCAGTTTGAATATCTTCGGTTTGTCCATTTTCTGAAACAAGATTTATTAAGTACAATAAATATCAGTTTTTAATAGCATCGTCGTTCTTAAATATTTATACTTTCTCGATATTGGATATTATATCATAATGTATTATATATGAAAGCCCTCGAAATTCACGACGCTTATGAGTTCTTTTTCAACGTATAAATTTTAAGGTTCAGCGACTCTAGCGTCCTTCGATGGTTATTATGATATGATATTAAAATACATACGCAATACATATGTAAATATTAATTTACTGTATTCGATAATCTAGATATTCAATTTAGTAATAGGTTACAAAATATTAAAATTGACATATAGTATATGGATATATTAATTTAAAATCCTTATGTCATACATACAAGCTATACAACATAGCAATACGGAATTTAATAAATACCTTGTAGAATAAATTGATTTGAACTAAAACCTAAAATAACTAAACTAGGCAAAATCTAAGTTATTACTTTACAGATAATTTTGTGAATTTGTCCATCTATTTTAGGCGTATGTTTAGGCAATGATAGACATACACATTGGTTAATTAAAACAATGATTTAAATCTTTTTTTTTAATCTGATTGAAGTAGCAAACTAGCATGCACTCCACCTGATGATAAGTGGCTACTGCCGCTCATGGACTTCTGTGAGCAACTACAAACAGAACATGGGTTCTATCTGAAGTCAATCACAGATGCGTTGCCACTATAATATAGAAATATCAAACGAGCAATATGATTCGAGTCCTTCGTGATGTCGGCCCTAGAATCCTTGTCATAGCCTCAGATAAATTTAGCTCTATGAACAAACTCAATTATATTAAAAAGCAGTTTCTTTTGTCTAATTTGACGAAAGCCGTAACGAAAGTTTTGTACAGCTAGTCAAAACTTTTATCATTTTTGGGCCAAATCCCCTACATTTGAATGAGAATTACCACCAAATGTGTTTGGACTGTCAGACACACAAGTGACTAAAAATACGACTCTCGTAACGCAATAAATCAGAATTATAAATAAGCTTAGTAAATGTCAGATATTTAGATTTTAAACTACAATTGCTTACTTGCTTACAACTTATTTAATAAGGAAGTCTTGCATGTTTTGAATTCCTTTACTTAAGAAAAATATTGTTTTGCAACTACGGTCAAATGTAGTTACCTACTATAACATAATGCTGGGTTATTAATATTAAAAAAGATAAAATATTTAACCATTTTTAAGAACCTTTTCAGTTACCTAAAGTAAGTAGTAATGATAGCTCAGTTATTGGGATTACGCAAATGGAAAATATCATGAGAAAATTTATGTACGTGACGATTTTCCATAATGTTATTACGAATATAAATGATAGCAGGGATTGGGATGAAAGAATTATAATAAATAGACTTGAATAAAATAAATAGGATTAAACCTCCAATATCTATCTATTATTTTATGAATATTTCTATATATGTATATATAGGTACCCAATATGTTTATGAATGCTTTCTTATGGCCCTAATTTTGCATTGTAAAATCATAAGTACTTATGGTGAGTTTAAGACAAAGAGTTTAAATATTTAAGCTAGATATTTGATTGATTTATAGTCATATTTGTAGAACTATTATCCAACTTTATGTTTATCATATATATAAACCAAAATGTGAATATATTAGGAGCGAGAATAGATAGCGAATAAAAACCGAAATAAAATTGTAATTCGGTACATCTTCAAAAAGCCGGGTAATCGTTTATATAAAATCGCCTCTTGAGAATAAACGGCAATTTCACGGAACATTGTGGATCAAGATTAGGGTTGCTAGGTTTTAGTTAGCCGTGTCTGGTTTTTTACAATTATTGTGATTGGCTCAGGGTTGGTGAGCCTGGCTTTTATCAAGCCCGTAATTAAGCATAGTGCCAATGCGGGTTTACAACTTTCATTCAATTACAAACTAATTTTGAAATATATACTTACGGAACATTGTTTGCTGATATATATCAGTACAGAGTTTAGATAAAACATACTCTTCGCTGACTTCAAATAATATAGAAGCCTCGCTTGAAGTAAAATACAGAAACGTTGATTCCATTTGAAAGTAATAATATCATGCGTTATCTCATTAAATCAATCAACCAGCAGATCAAATTGGTATATTGGTCCGATATGAGGCAGATGTATAAAAGACTATCTAGTGTCGTGATTCGCGATTTCACTGCTATAATGTCATATTAAAATCTTTGTTCATCTTGATTTAGGATTTAACTTTGCGACAGTTTCCAAAAGTTTTCATCGCCAAATTTATTAGAATTGACCTAATGACTTTCGTAAGTTTCGCTAAAACATAATAAACTTTTATTCGTAAAATCTCAACCCTCGTCAAAGATTTCAGCTTTACTAGTCGATAGTTGGTCAATTACTAAAATAAGAACATTAATCTCGAGTTAACCGTAATTTGTCTCGTCGCTTGCCTTAATAGTGTCTAAATATTGGGGATCTCGGCTCCACTTTTTCAGAATAATTGTACTTTAATTTTGTACCTTACAAATAAATTTTCAGCAATATTAAAGTCCCAGTTCAATATTGATTAATTAATAATAATCAAAGATCGTCGTAATGAATATGCTATATTCTCGCTTATTTAATTGCTCTGGATTCTTCTTTTATGTGTAGGTATATCTGTTTAAAGTAATCAATATGATGTTTCCTCTTTCGACTGCATTATCAGACCCAGTCTATCATTTCAACGCATAGCGGTCATCATGACTAGGTAAATGATTCAAAACACTGTTTTGTGGTTACGTGTCATGGCTACCGACATAAACAATAAGTATGTGACCGTTATTAAACTTAGCTTATCAATGCCACGATAGGTCATTGCACATTTGACAAACATTTACCTTTAACCCTTAATGAGTATATAATCTGGAGAACTGAAAAATATTTATTTGCCAATATTGCTCGCTAACTTACCAAAGTCTGGGTTATTATATTAATAGTAAAATTTTAATGCTGTGTGACAGGAAACACGTACTTAGTTCAAACCTAGTAACATAATGACGCACAAATTTCTTGTCGTATGTGCTCGTGTCGAAGCCTACCATTTATTATATTTTGGCAGGTTGAAAATTGATGGGCTGCAAAATAAATGTCATTAATTATTTGGACCGGGCAGTAAAAAAATATCAAAATTATCAGTACCTATCAGTAGTAAATTTATATTATTTGATTGTAACTATTACAAGTTATATTTAATTTAGGTTCAGCACTTCTATAAGCTTACAGTTTGATGAACACAGATACATAATTGATTTATCCTTCAAGATGCCTAAATACAACATAAAAGCTTATAATAAAAGTAATAAGATTTTATGCATTAATTATTAGCAAACTTGCGTGGGCGAAGCTACGGTTTCGAATGCGATATACAAAGGCTTATATCTATTTTGAAATTTATTCTATCGTAAACCTGTTTTAATTGCAAACATAAAAATTCAACCGTTCTGAACATAAAACAAAATTAATGATGTTTTGTAATTCGGATCGAAGGAATAAGTGTTCCGTAAGTGAGCTATTTTAACAGCCTTTAAGGAATTATTGTCCCACTGTTTGGAACGTGTCTCTCACAGAGCGAGAGTACGCCAAAGGTCAACACACAGCACATGTAGCCAACGTGAATACGTATGAAAATATATGCTGTGTATTGATTAATATCTATACTAATATTATAAAGCTGAAGAGTTTGTTTGTTTGTTTGAACGCGCTAATCTCAGGAACTACTGGTTGGAATTGAAAAATTATTTTATATTGAATAAACCATTTATCGCGAAAGGCTTTAGGCTATATAACATCACGCTGCAACTATTAGGAGCGAAGAAATAATGGAAAATGTGAAAAAAAATAAGGAAAATTATTCATCCTTGAGGGCTTTCGTTGCGTGCGCTGCGAAAACGGTTCAAGATACCAAAAATATATGTATGAAAGAAATATTCCTCTTGAATGACTATATATATGTCCTGTATTTTTTAAGCGCAGGCGAAGCTGCGGGTTTCAGCTAGTCTTTTATATACCTTTACCAACTTTTTAAAGAACCCTCAGACCTACAGATTTCTCTACAATGTTTGTAATGCGCAATCTCGAACAATCAGAGGTCGTGCTACTTTAATCATAAAACATATTTAAAATTGCTATTGATATAACGGAAATGTTTTTGTACCACACAATCCAAATAATTGCGTTAGATGTATTTTTCAACCCATCAATTTCAGACCTGCCAACGTGTGAAAGGTATAGTTCGACAAAGCCCACACAGAATTCTCTGCGTCATTATTTTCATTAAAAAAACTATTAATAATAATATAATGTTCTGCTATATTTAGAGTCATGATTATTTCAGTAATAGGTTGGGTTTGAATATTAATTTTACTAATGTACACTAATATTTACATGAATTTTAGTGAATATTAATTCAGGCGTTAACAATAATATGAAATGGCTTCGTAGCCGTTTCCGGATTTTACATTTGAGTAGACAAAATCACGACCCGAAAATTGACAACGAAATTTGATTGTTTGTAAAGGGTCCGAACGAATATAAATTACATATGTATGTGTCGACTCGTATAATATGAAACGGAACATATTTATACAGGGGATTTTAACGACTTAAAAATTTGCACAGGAATTAAAACAAATGTGTGGTGTGTGTATGTAAATTTGATCGTTGATGACCATTGTTTTGGATTTATAAACGTAACGATGTTGAGACCCTTGTAATCCCTGTATTCTCTCGGGTCATGCTTTCTGAAACGAACGATTGTACCTTTTTCGTTCTTTAGTGAAACAAAATATATTTTGGCTGTATAGCAACGTATATTCTACAGTTTATGGCCACCAATTTATACAATGCAATAAGATAATATTAAAGCTGATCGTATGTTTTTGCAGGTACCTATATACATAGTCATTTTATAATGAATTGATCCGTGCTAAATTTTATCAAGGTACCACCTCCAGTATCCAGATCGAGTTTAGTTCGACCAGGGAAGTACCACCGCCACACCTATTTCTAGCGTGAAGCATTTCTTGCGTTTCGATGTAAGGATGTGGTTGCGGGCACACTCTCACATGAGGCGACCATCATAGTCCTCGGGAGTAGCAACGTATTGATTTCAGATGGAACCCATGTTCTGTATGTAGTTAATTGCAGATGTCCATGGGCGGCAGTGACCACTTACCATCAGGTGGACTACATGCTCGTTTGCTACTTCAGTCAGAAAAAAAATGTAAAAGATTATAGAACCATTTATATCTTTTTGCTATAAAGTGACTTGGAATATTCTTTTTGGATTTTTGACTAAAACGTATATGACACTAATTATAAATTAACATATAATATTTATGCAAAGTGGTAGGTACATCAAAGTAGCATTGCAAGGTGATAGAACTAGTATATTTTTTAACCGACTTCCAAAAAGGAGGAGGTTATCAATTCGTCTGTATTTTTTTTTTTTTTTTTTATATTTGTTACCTCATTTCTCCGGACTGGGTGAACCGATTTAGATGATTTTTTTTTTATTTGAAAGGTAGTGCGTGTCATAGGGTCCCATTTTTTTTTAGTATTTTTTTGACTAGGGCATCCATAAGAAAAACGCATAAGTCTTAAATTTGCATTTTCAATGTACGCGATAAATGTATGAATAACTCAATATCCCGCCAACCGATTTTGATGATTCTTTTTTTATTAGAAAGGATGTACTCCAGGGGTAGTCTGATAAGAGTTTGATAAGGTTCTAATCATAGGATCTTCAACTTTTTGGAGCAAAATAATAAAATTAGTGATAGTCGGCCGAACCTTAGCTGGAGAAGTCCAATTGAGTAAAATATAGAATAAAATTACTATGTAGGTATTTACTATGAAAAATTTGACCTTCAACTCTTCAATCCTGATGATGCAGGGGTACTGCAAGCCTGAACTATAAAAGTTGGTCGTTTGATGTTTGCGAATATATAATGAAATTGTTAAGCAAATTCATGGGACAAAAATTTGACCTTCAACTCCTCAACCCTGATGATGCAGGGGTACTTAAAGCCAAAACCATAGGAATAAGCCATTTGGTGCTTACGTATATGTTATAAGATTACTGAGCAAAAACATAAGATGAAAAATTTGACCTTCAACTCCTCAACCCTGATGATGGAGGGGTACTTCAATCCTAAACCATAGAAGTTGGCAATTTGGTGCTTACGGTTATGTAAAGAAAATACTAAGCAAAAATATAAAATCAAAAATTTGACCTTCAACTCCTCAACCCTGATGATGAAGGGGTACTTCAATCCTAAACCATAGGAGTTGGCAATTTGGTGCTTACGGTTATGTAAAAATAATACTAAGCAGAGGCACAAAATTAAAATTTTGACCTTCAACTCCTCGACCCTGATGATGAAGGGGTACTTCAATTCTAAACCATAGGAGTTGGCAATTTGGTGCTTACGGGTATGTAAAAATAATACCAAACAGAGGCACAAAATTAAAATTTTGACCTTCAACTCATATAGGACGTAGTTACCGTCGTCCAGCGAAATATGTCGAGCACCGACTTCAGGACTATGTACTAAGTACTGAGTATGTTCTAGACCAAAATATATTTAAATTATTTTTTACTTTTTTGTGACATGGAAGTCGGTAGATATTTTTTGTTAAAAAGTTTTTATTAGCGTAAATAGTGGAGCGTGTGATTGCCGAGACATTTTTAACGAAGGGACCATTTCAACCGTCAGAACTAGCAACCTATCTGTAATTAACTTCAGAGAAACTTCCGTTCCATATAGAGTTGTTTACATATGTCTATCGGCGGTAGTGACCAATTTTCATTTGAGGGATTCTTGCTCGCTAGTTTAATTTTAAGAAAATGTATCTTTTTCAAGATGCTTTTAAAGTATAATCATATTATATTAAAAAGGCTGATGTGTGTGCTGATAAGATAATCATGATCGTTATTTGGCAACAGCTGCGTTGTTCTAACTTTGATTATGATAAAATGATGATTATTTTTCAAAAAAATATGCCCTTCCATGGCTTGGCGCTTCCTTAATGACCTTTATTTTTGATTAAATATACTTTTTTGCAATTAATATATGTCATTACAAACATTTAAATATACCATATGATAGAACCAGTGTAGTTCAACCGGAGAGGTAGTACCGCCAGGACTTCTAATATTAAGCAGGTCTTGCATTTTTAATAAAAGAGTGTGGTTTCCAGATCACTTCTATATGAGAAGATGGTCTTAATCCTCGTGAATAGCAACGCATCTCTTATCGATTTCAGAAAGAACCCCTATTATATATATAGTTGCTTTCGGCTGTCCAGAGGAAGCAGTGACAACTTGCCATCAGATATATAGAATGTATGTTTAATAAATAATTTAGTTTTATAAACATATATTGAAATGTTTACTACTTTTAGATTGTTTTCGTCACTAATTAAAACAAAAAAATATAGACAAATTTGTAATTTACAAATTTAAATTCGATAAAATATTTGTATTGTATTAAATAAAATATTTGTAGTTGTATCTCTAAGAAAAATACTCTGCTTACATTAACAGTTATTATTATATGAAAACCGTTACCCTTTGTAACGTTATTGTTTTATCTGACATCGCTTACGAAATATTTTTATTAAAAAATACACGACTCAAACAAAAGCAAAGAATGAGCGTAATTGGAAATAATTCAATATCAGATACGAATATTTGTAAAATGTGTATTGGATGTAAATAAAGTCAGTACATACGAGTATTTTTAATAAATATATACTAGCTATGCCTCGCGATATCATTCACCTAAGGGTGAAATTATAGGTGTACTCATAAATTTAATTGTAATTTTTGTAGTCGAAAAAATTGGGGATTGAAAATAAGTAAAGCGACCATAGGACACTTTTGGTCGAAAACGAAGCCAATTATTTTGTAATTGTCACAACCTTCGGCCAAAATCTAAGCGCATAATTTATAGTTGTAAGAATTTTTTGTCTCTCTGTTTGTGTTGGTTTGAAGTCTCACGAAACCAAAAGTAATGGATTTAATCACAAATATATGCATACTACATATCACTAGGCAACATTTACCTGCACTAAAATCCATGAGCTCAATCAAAAGTTATAACAATTTAAAGGTGTGTTTTTTTGCAAAAAGCGGCTGAAACGGCGAGTCACAATATGTCATGAATATTATACTCATGCGAAAACTCGTAACGTTATTTTAAATGTAAATAAATCTTAAATTCAAAAGCTGTTTGTCTTGTCTGTACTTATCATGTCCATAAGCAACTTATATTTATGGGAATCAGGCAAACAATATAAAACTTTGACTGTCTAAGAAACGTAAAACACAGCCAGATAGAAGGATTGCCGAGTGCCGAGAGTTTCGGCCATGTCGGCCTGTTCATTTTCTTCCATACAAAATATACTCTAGAGGGTATATTATGTATCAAAGCATGAGAAATGAATACCACGGTACAAATATCTACAGTAGTCTAACTCCTTAGAAGCGCACGAAACGCAAGTTATACCTACGCGCCTCGATTTCGGTCTGCATTCGGTAGCCAAACAGACGCGAATGTGCCGTAGAGACGAGCGGACGGTGTAACGGTTTTTTAAGCAGTGATTTTTTTATTTTACTAATAATATGGCGAAGAAGAATTGTAGACTATATTGTGCTGTTTTTGGTTGTTTGAATTCTACATTAACACATTCAAAGATAACATTTTTTTAATTGCCTGGAAACTACGAAAGGTAAGATCATAATGTTTTTTTTAATGTACTAGAACTACCTTCTTTCTTTGTTTCTTTTTTAATAAATTGGTATTTAGGTTTTCTATCGAATTTAATACCTGGATCCATAAATAATTAAAGGATATTATGATAAAGGGAAGTGACATAGGTAAGTATGTGTGTCCTACCTGCCATTGGCGAAGTGTATCTCTTTTCAATAAAGTATATAGTTATAGGTAAGTGATATTTTAGCAAAAAATAGAATATTGTTCGATAAATAAATAAAAACATAAAATAAATTAATTATTTCAAATTTATAATTATATTTTTAAACCTTTTTTTTGTTGTCGAGGGGGAAACCTTCAAAAAGTACCCGACGCCGTGGGAGCGACGCAGGGTTATGTGGGATTTTTACCGCACTAAAACCCCCCCGGTGGCCATCCTCGGCGCTAAAAAGGAGGACTCCGGGATCTCGAAATGACTTCAACCGGAATCCTCCGAGCGCGTTGCCCCATCGGGCTCCTCCCAGATGGACGGCTGGGCCCACCGCCCCGTCTAGTCTTTACCTAGGTATGCGACCACACATACCGCCGTCCTTCCCGGGATTGCCTGACCGAACGGTTCGAGCTCCCACTCTAGCCGTCTGCAACCACGGAAACCCCTTTTAGTCTCCTCTTACGACTTGCCTGAAAAAAATGCTCTTTTTTATATTTGTGGATATCTCCTAAAACGTTGTTTGGAAAAAGATGGTTGTCAAGCCTTGAAGTATAAATATAATTATAAATATATATAAAGCCCGATCAAAGAAGCCATAATTTCAGCGAAGAGAGTCGGTATTTAAGGTACCGGGACTACTGCAAAAATAATTTACAATTTTTTTAATAATACCCAGGGATGCTTTTGTGCAATATGTAGAAAAATTGGAGGAAAATATTTCGAACCTCATTTAAAACAACACATATAAATTGAAAAATAGCTGCAGGTATTTATAACCAAATGAAAGATATTCCTTTTTCTCCACCATGTCAATGTTTCCCAAAATTATTTTTTATCAAGCTTTTTATCCGAATGCCATTTTTTTATACTATTAAATTTATTAATAAAGCTTTTCGTACGTCTCAGTCGAGGCGCAAATATTTTTCAGTTTCAAATTAGTAATTATTATTAGTAAAATAATTATTTGTTATTAAAAGTCTCACATATTAAAATAATAGTTTTTTTATAACCTAAATCGACTAATTAAAAAACATTACATATATTCAACACTTCCTATACAATTCACCATGAGTTGTATTTGTTTAAATAAAAATAAATAATAATTACTATCAAAAAACTAGAAAGAAAGTATTCATACTGGCAGATGTAATTAAAATACTTTAGGCAGGCAGCCCTAACGCAATCTTTCGCCCAACGCCTCTGTAGGTATAAAATTCAAGGACACGGCAGAGTTAGACTACTGTATGATATTAATACTGTGTGAATACGTTTTCGTCCGCATCTTATGTCTCTTTTGCGTGGCCTACTCCTCATCTGGCTGTCGAACTTTCAGCTTTATGTCACAATTTTGTCACACTTAATTAAGTATTAGGTAATAATAAGAACTTTCTAACTTGGAATTGGAGCCTTTTCTCGACAAGTTTTCCGAAAGTCTTAACGATTTTCCTTCTGAAGTAATTCTACCTTATTAGTAAGAATTAAGTGAAGTGCAAATTACTGAGCAATTTCAATTTACTTTGGTAAAAAAGATATTTATTGGATCCTATTAGTTTACTGATCTAAATGTCGCCTGAGCTCATTTACATAAAATTATAACTAATTATTATTTTTTACTCTTACTTTCATAAAATATTAAAAATATATATACATACATCTCTATTTTTTATTATACTAAGAAGCTTAACACGGTCTTATAGTGATTAGAAAACGGTACAAAGAAAATATGTTATTAGTT
The DNA here is from genome assembly GCA_949699795.1 of Spicauda simplicius. Lineage (NCBI taxonomy): Eukaryota > Metazoa > Arthropoda > Insecta > Lepidoptera > Hesperiidae > Spicauda > Spicauda simplicius. The sequence continues at coordinate 11,308,399 of OX453064.1, forward strand.
CACAGGCTGATTTCGCTCTTGGTCTGGATTATCTCTTACTATCCGACTAGACTTTGGGATGAAAACCTGCGGTATACAATTTTTAAATTCTCATAATATTACAATTACTAAAATAATGTCCATTGGCCACAGCAGGCCATCGTCACCTTTCATAAGTCACCTATTCGGAGAGAAAAGTCCTAAATATAAAGAGAAACATGTTTCAAAGCAGGAAGTATACTTTATTGTGTATTTGTCGAAGTTTCGTGTCTGTTAGAAAGTTATCGGCTATTTTTCCGTCGTAATATCTGACATGACAATGTGAAAAAACAACCATCAAATATTTTTCCAGCTGGGTTTAAAAGATTGCAGGTAAATAGGGCTTAGCTGTCAAATATCGTTCTTTCAGCTGGGTTTAAAAGATTGCAGAAGTTACTGCTTACTTGTCAAATATCATTATTTTTCGTAAGCGCATGGAGGAAGCAAGTGCACGACAGAAGATTGGACTAATTTAAGGTGGTTATATTATCGTGATAAAAATACGTAATTGTAATAAGTAACGCTTTGTAGAATCTATAGCCGCTTACGAGGCTCAAAACAGAAATCTTAATGAATTATTCAGATATCTCACCGGGAATCGATCCCGGAAAACACTGGGTGCCGCTGGAATGGTGAACGCTTTGCCATACATGTCGTCATATAGTTTTACTAAGTATACCAATATAAATTTACAATTATGGAATAGAATTCAAAAGTATAATGATTAAGCTGTTTCTCATACTTTAGGAGTTAGCCAGCAATGCGCAACTTAATAAAAATGTCAGCACGTATCGTCTGATGATCGTACATTCTTTTCATTAGGTTCATATATCCATTATAGCATACAATAGAAGACGTCGAACTGTCTGAAGTTGCGTTCATGCGTTTAGTATTAAATATTATATGCGAGACATGGCGACATTGGCCTGACCACGCAGTATTTTTAGACGACATTGTTATTTTCTATGGAGAATTTAAAAGATACATAAATATATTTCGTTTAGGGCATTGTTATTTTTTATTATTCTTCTTATTTTTCATTTTTTAAACTTTCAATAGGTAAATATTAAACAATACTTTTTGTTTTTATCTTTTTAATGAGTAAAGTTATAAGGTCAGTAACCACAGTGTAATTAAAGTACTAGTATCAATTTATTCTATAACAATATTATAAGGATTTAACTGTATGTTTAACTTGAAATGTATGAATTCGGTGAAGGAAAACATCGTGAGGAAACCTACACACCCGAGAGTTCTTTAAAAAAAAAAAAAGTTCTCGGAGGTGTGTGAAGTCCACCAATTCACACTTGGCCAGCGCGGTGGACTAAGGCCAAAACTCTCTCATTCTGAGAGAAGACCCGTGTCCAGCAGTGGGCCAATAATGGGTTGATGAGAATGAGAAAAGAATGAGTATGAATTTCGAACTCTGCGGTTATTCAAACAAATCAGCAATAAATAAGGAAAATCCCTTTTCTCGCACGAAAAAACGGACTTTTCTGAGTAGAACTTTTGATAATAGTATAACACTATTATCAAAAGTTTCTGATATTAGACGGATAATATGAAAGTAACGAGCATACATTCACCCAAATAACTAAACAATATTTTATCTACATACTTACCGCAGAAAACAATTTAGTAAATTGTGTTACAATTATTCGGGTATTCATACAATTACAATGGCACACAAATTTAACGGAGAAGAAATTAGAAGAGAAAAGAAACTCTTAAGATAGTCTTTGAATACAATATCTAAATGGAGGTCTAATGAAGTAAGCGAAACGAAGATAATCTTTATAAATACGACATTATTTTTATTTAATAGATATAAAATAATTAATAGGAAATGCGTTTTCGAGGGGGAAACCTTCCAAAGGTACCCGACGCCGTGGGAGCGACGCAGGGTTATGTGGGATTTTTACCGCACTAAAACCCCCCCGGTGGCCGTCCTCGGCGCTGAAAAGGAGGACTCCGGGATCTCGAAACGACTTCAACCGGAATCCTCGAGCACGCTGCCCCGTCGGGCTCCTCCCAGTTGGGCGGCTGGGCCCACCGCTCCGTCTAATCTTTACAACGGTATGCGACCACACATACCGCCGTCCTTCCCGGGATTGCCTGACCGAACGGCTCGAGCTCCCACTCTAGCCGTCTGCAACCCCGGGAGCCCCTTTTAGTCGCCTCTTACGACAGGCAGGGGATACCGTATCCCTATTCTGACCCCGAGGCTACAGGGACGAACTTATAGTCTTTTCATTTCGTCTGCGTCTCATATTTCTGATGCAATTAGGTTTAAAGATTAAGGCTATCAAATGATACGATGTTAATGTTTTATCAGTTTTAATAATATCGCATATACTAAAACGACCATGCAATCCACATGGTGGTAAGTACACTACAACCGTCAGATTGATATGTGTAATTATATAATTGATCAACCTATAATAGGTTTAGTGTCCTACCAGATACCACAATCAGAACATAGCAGTAGTTAACACTGACAATACTGTTAATGTACAGTACATAAGTCCATACTTATTTCGGCCTGTTTTTTTATTCAGGAGGGAGAAACCTTCAAAAGGTACCCAACGGCGTGTGAGCGCGCAGGGTTATGTGGGATTTTTACCGCACTAAAACCCTCCGGTGGCCGTCCTCGGCGCTACAAAGAGGACTCCGGGATCTTCAAAGGAACGCACCCGGAATCATCTGAGCGCATTGGCCCATAGGGCTCCTCCCTCCTACCGCTCCATCTAGTCTTTAGGACGATATGCGACCACACATACCGCCGTCCTTCCCAGGATCGCCTAACCGAACGATTCGAGCTCCCACCTTTTAGTCGCCTCTTACGACAGGCGGGAGATACCGTAGCCCCATCCTTTTCCGGAACTTAAGGGTGACTTATTTCGGCCCAGTTCATATTTATTTTTTTGTCTTCTACGATAAATTGCTTTTTAATAAATTCGTCTGTATATAGCTTTAAATTGCATCAAATTATCTCATAATCAGAACTTTAGCAAGGTTTAGCGTATATTATTTATCCATTATGTCAGATTATTTATTAATCTCATATATCATATACTCGCCACTAAATAAAACAGATTTAATTCTGATATCTCGTGACAATAAGGGAGGCTATTAACAATAAGAGTCACTTAAACTAAATCATAGTGTGGGCGTGATAGAAGGACGCGTTCTAGAAATAGATTCCAAAAAGCTTAGGCGCCAATATACGTATTAGCCAAAGAGAGGATACTATAATTGGTGATATGATATTGTGTGATGATATGATATTGTATGACTGCGTTAAATATAGTAACATAAAGTAATTATACATTTACTAGCTTACTTCGATATATACCTACTTAATTCTATATTGTTGAGTTCGGCTCTACCCACTCTTTTTTCTGCTTACAGGCGTCGGCTTTATCTTTACTAATATTATAAAGAGGAAAACAATGTATTTTGTATGTTTGTCATGAAATAATTAAAAACTACTGAACCGATTTTAAAAATTTTTTCACCATTAGAATGCTACATTATCCCTGAGCAACATAGGCTACTGGAATATATAATGCGTCAAAGCGTCAATAATTTTTTTTCATTGCATACATTGCGATATCTATTGATAATAGAACAAAAAATGTTGTACAATATAAGATAACAAAGACTTCGACACCGCCGCCACATAATGATCGGTGTACCCTTACGCAAAGCAGTCCTCGCCAATTTTTTTGGGACTACTACCGGAATAGCATCAATAGTCAATGCATCGGGGGAGGGGCATGTCTAGGAGTGGTGCTCAAATGTATAATGGTTGGATAAATAACAATATAGTCTGCGATAACGAAGTCGCGTCGATTCTGCTAGTATGTTATATAATTATGTCAAGTCAATTGAGCAGTAGAGCATGACAAAAAAGGGGGTTGCATATATACACTTAAAAAACAGTAGGTACCCTCCTTTCAAGGCAGGCGGATTCTACTGTTAATAATACTGTATTTAAAAAAGAAGGCACAATTTACACAATATCGGTTTACTGAAATTTGTTTCGGTATACATTTATCATCGCAAACAAATTAAATTACACATATACGACAGTGACGCACACTTCAAATTTACCTCAAGATTGAGGTAGCAAAGTCATGCAGTTAACCTGATGGTAAGTGGTCATTTCCGTTCATGGACATCTGTGAGCAACTTCAAATAGAACATGGGTTCTATCTGAAGTCAAACACCGGCGTCGACACCCTTTAACCGCAACGCAAGAACCGCTTCACGATAAAAATAGATGTAGTGCGATAAATGAATGCTAATAATAACTTAATATTCACTGGATTTTTTGCTATCAAAGAATATATATGACTGATATATAATTAAATGTGGTAAGTTTTAAAAGTTTTCACAACTCCCCAGTGCAAAAAGAACAGCTCGCGAATAACGTCTACGTTATTAAACTGTAATGAAAACTTTTGTCCGTTTACGTTTTAACCCATTAAAACGTTATTCCTGCTTAAAACTCGAAAATTAAGGTAGTATTTACCGCGCGAACACGACTTAGTGATTTCTAATCTTACATAATCGCGTACTTCTTTTTAATGACAGTCACCGCATAAAGTTGCGAAACACTAGCTCTAAATAAGTTATAATAATTTAATAATACATGTTTGTATCCTAACTTAGGAATAAAATACGTGAAATTCAGTGGGAGACGATTGAGTCCTATCTCACTACATTCCACTGAGGGAGGAGAAGGTTTCAACAAATTGCCAACATCGTCTCACGTAATTAATCGATGCCAGTTTATAAAATGATTCTAATGTTATAGCCATAGAAACTGTGGGAATTTTTGGCATCTAATTTCGTTTAATACATATATTATCGTAATAATGATAGGTGGTAGAATCAGTGTAGTTCGCCCGGGAAGTACCACCGCCACATTTATTTCTAGCGTGAAGCAGTTTTTGCGTTTCGATGGAAGGGTGTGGTTGCCGGCACACTTTAATATGAGGCGACTATCTTAGTCCTCGGAAGCAGCAACGCATCTGTGATTGACTTCATATAGGATCTCATGTTCTATATGAAGCTGCTTACAGATGTCTATTGGCGGCAGTGACCACTTAAAATCAGGTGGACTGCATGCTCGTTTGCTACTTCAATCGTATAGAAAAAAATAAAGAATTAATAATATTCGTATAAAGCCACATACACCTACAGTGAAACACAACACGGACAGTTTTAATAGGAATTCCGGCATAATATTTGCTTTCGCCACTCGATGTCGGTTTAACTTTCAACTATTTAATTCGCCACAAATTCTCTTTCCTTCATTTGTGGCGCGGTTCTTGTTCCCTAGAAAAGTTTTTTCTGTCTACTGTATGTCTAATTATATTTACCTACTTACGACATTGATATTTCATATAGTGTTTTTGTACTAGGTATTTATTAATACATTGTCCCTGTAGTTCCGGGACCAGAATAGGACTACGGTACCCTCTGCCTGTCGTAAGAGGCGACTAAAAGAGGCTTCCGGGGTTGCGGGCGGGAAGAGTGGGAGCTCGAACCGTCCGGCCAAGCGACCCCGGGAAGGACGGTGGCATGTGTGGTTGCATGCTGCCGTAAAAACCAGTAGTTGCGGTGAGCAGTTCACGCCCACCAGGGAAGAGCCCGATGGGGCACACGCTGAGGACACCGGCGGCGGTCAATTGGAGTTCCCGGAGTCCTCTTCGCAGCGTCGAGGTCGGCCACCGGGGGGGTTTTAGTGCGGTAAGAATCCCACATAACCCGCGTCGCTCCCACGACGTCGGGTACTTTTTGAAAGTTTCCCCCTCGAAAACAAAAAAAAAAGATATTTATTAATACATAGTAAAAAACAAAGTCGCTTCGCTGTCTGTCCCTATGTATGCTTACATTTTTAAATCTATGCTACGGAGTTTAATGCAGTTTTTTTAATAGATAGAGTGATTCAAAAGAAAGGTTTCTATGTATAATACATTCATCATATAGTGGAGGATATAGAACTCGAAGAAGTTCTATACTGAAGTTCATATACTGAAGTCGAAGATGTTCGAGCAGTGTGTGTTGCCAGTGATGACATACGGCGCCGAGACGTGGTCCTTTACTGTGAGCCTCGTGCCTAAGCTCAAAGTCGCTCAGCGAGCTATGGAGAGAGCTATGCTTGGTATTTCCCTGCGCGACAGAATTCGTAATGATGAAATCCGTAGGAGAACGAAAGTTACCGACATAGCTCTCAGAATTAGTAGGCTGAAGTGGCAATGGGCAGGCCACATCGTTCGTAGGACAGACAACCGATGGGGTAGAAGAGTCCTCGAATCGGCAAAAGGAGTGCAGGCCGCCCCCCGACCCGGTGGACTGATGACCTGAAGAAGACGGCGGGTAACCGCTGGATTCAGATGGCTCAGGACCGGTCGAAGTGGCGCAGATTAGGGGAGGCCTATGTCCAGCAGTGGACTTTCAAAGGCTGATGGATGGATGGATAGTGGAGGAACGTGGATAATTTTAGATTTTTGACTTTTAGGCGGAAGGAAGTTCGCGGGGTCGGCCAGTAGAATATAAGTATCTATAATTAAAAGAGTATAGCGATTTACAGTCTAGTACCGCCACAGTAATCTATTCACGACCTAAGCTGTGAATTATTTCGCCTAACTCCAATAAATACACTTGCCACGTGAGTTCTCTTGTAACTGGCTAAAGTTTTAGGGCAAACATTAGCTAGCGTAGGCGCGGCTCTTACAACCGCCCACTAAGTCACAGGGCATACAAAACAAAATAATTACGGCTAAATAACTCTTGAACTATACAAGATTCAGACTCCTCAGAACACCATCGTTGCAAGTGACCATGGCTACCTACATCGATGAGCTGAGTACGTTTGCGGTAAATTTATTGTAGAATTGTAGATGTGGTTATTCTTAATTTTAGTATTATTTTCTTTCCTCTTATATTGAACCGAATAAAAAAGTTTTCTTTCTTCGTTTTTTCGGTAACTCTCGGGGTAATATTGGTAAAATCTATTTTCAAATATGATATTGGGTTAACTTTCATCTATAATAAGTACCTACCTAATTTTATGTGGTCCATATGTTACGATGCGTGCTATATAAACGTTCTTACCGGGTAATATAAATTCCTAAAAAAATATTTATGGTTTGAAATGGTTTTATTGATAAAAGGCTAACGTTTGATCTCCTACCCTTGACCTATAAGTGCTCTTATTTCGTTGCATGGAGCACATTTAATAAATTTATTCTCGTGAGCAAACTTTTCGGGCTTTTACTAATACAGCTTGGATAATTCTATGCTCTACCAATGACGCTTGCTAGATTTTGGGTTTGAGAATAAATTAATGAGTCGTCGCTAACCTGTTGTCCCAACCTAATTGTCCCACTGCTGGGCAGTCTCACTGCAGGACTTGTCTTAGAATGAGAGTTTTAAGCCATAGTATACGGCGCTGGCCAAGTGCGAATTCTCACGCATTTGAGAACTTTTTTTTAAAGAACTTTCAGGCGAGTAGGTTTCCTCACGATGTTTTCCTACATCGTAAAGTAGTGACAATTAATTTCTGAAACTCACATAATTTTAGAAATATTAGTGGTGGTTTGAACCTCGACCCTACCGATCGAAGTTTCAACCATTAGGTTAATTGAGTTTCAGCCAACCATCACTGAACAATCAAAGAATAGGTATTCATTGACTGACAAAATCAGTTTTAAGTTTCACTTCAATGTGTATTTTACGAGTATTTATGTTGATATTTTATTACTCTGTCCAATATCTGAAACACATTATGTTCAGCATGAGTCTGCGCCGAGCACATCGATATGCCTATATTTCGACATTTACTTTATCTCTGAAATAAAACTTAAGATATACCAAAGTGAATGGTAGTGAAAGTTTGAAATAAATGGAGATATCTGATTATTTCACACTTTTTCCACTAAGTTGATAAATCTTATGTTTTACAAGTTTTGGGATATATATATATATATATATTTTATTTTTTTATCCCATTGGAATAGAAAACAAGACCCGTGACCATCTGTAAGCAGCATTGTACAAAACAAGTGATCTAAAAGTCAGTCACAGATGTATTGGTGCTCTCGAGGACTAAGAAGGTCGCCTCGAGTAAGTCAGCCACACCCTTCTATCAAAACGCAAAAATTTCTTCATGCCGCATTAGATGGTACGTCTCTGTGGAATTACACTGGTTCTACAACATGCTTTTATAGTTAATTGTATGTATTTAAACAACTTGCATGTAAATGTGCCATTACTGATAATTTTCTGATTGTAAGTGTCAACAATTAATACAGTACTTTAACCGCGGACTCTACAAAGTGCAATTAAACTGATGGCAATTCTGATGCTGAACTGCTGAATGAATTATTGATTAATTAATTCAAAGAGAAGCAATTTTAAACTTCATCTGAATTAAAATGGATGAGTGGAATATTGTACGTATTAAATATAAAATATAAAGTATATTTTTTTTGCACAATTTTCATACAAGTAGTAATCAAATGACTCTCATTATCATTACAGCAAATAAGCGGATAGAAAAAATGTTTTTATAATTTTAGTTATTGTATCTTATGAACGTTTAAAAATGGTTAGTTAATTGTTATTCAAAAAATAGTTAGGCTAAACTCGCTCCTATTTTTATATTTTATAGAAGTATGAACGAACATGAACTTCACCAGATGGTAAGTGTCCACTGTAGCCCTTGGACACCTGTGATTAACCTCGGGGGTCTACCACGGATGTGTGCCTTTTTTATCGAGGGGGAAACCTTCAAAAGGTAGCCGACGCCGTGGGAGCAACGCCGGGATTGCTCCCATTATGTGGGATTTTTACCTCACTAAAACCCCACCATTGGCCGTCCTCAGCGCTGCGAGGAGAACTTCGGGATCTTCAACGGAACTCACTCAGTGTCCTCCGAGCGCGATGCCCATTTCGGGCTCTTCCCCGGTGAGCATTTGAGGTCACCATATCTCCTGGTGTTTACGACGGAATGCGACCACATAACCTATCGTCCTACCCGGGGTCGCTTGGCGGGACGGTTCGACCTCCCACTTTAGCCGCCCGCAACTCCGGAAGTCCCTTTTAGTCGCCTCTTACGACAGGCAGGGATACCGTAGCCCTATTCTGGTCCCGGAACTACAGGGACAAACCACGGATGTGTACCTAATGCTACCATTGATAAACTAACTAGGAACACCTGCGACAAGAACGTCTCTAAGACGTCTACTTTAATATTAAAATGTTTGTACAGTGTATTGAACTCTATGTGGGTTCATATCACTTGGGACCGAAGTTAAATTCGCTGCCTCCGTTTTTAGAAAGTTGCCGAAAAAAAGCTGCCGAACCTAAATAACCTTTGACACCTATAATTTGACGACTAGAAATAAAATCAAATCATCAATCAAATGTAAATATTCAAGCAAAAAGTTGTCAATTAGAGGGAATGTGAAAGAAATTTTCCAAAATTTCTGATGTGGTAAATTTTCCTCAAATTCCGGCTCTGCTTGTTGTAAGCTAACATCATTATATCGTCATTAAACTTGCTACTTTACGCGTTGCCTACATTAGCACTCTCCTACCTATCTCCTTTCGCATCAAAATATTGCGCATAATAGCAAACTGTGGAGAAATTAACAAATTTTATTGAAACTATTCTGAGCCGTTTGCGTGTTCGTGCAAGACTAGGATTCAAATTTGTTTGCTAAGTTTACTGCTTTACCTTCAGGTGCAGGTTTGTATTATTGTAGTTAATGATATTTCACATTCATTATGCGGCAGAACTTATGCCTTCTTGAAATATAGTTTACCTAGCATTATTAACATTTTTATATTACAGTCTGCACAATTTAGATTTGTATCGGGGCTTTAGTTTTACTTGTATTCATGAATATTCTGCATATTTTGTTGTTTTTATCGTACTAGCTCTTAAAACAAATGTTACTGATTAAAATTGTTCTGCGAAATATATTCTATAAAAAACCTATTATTGTTAGTCGATGACCTACGGTGCTTACGAGAATTGCATACCCATCTACTCAATATTTCTCTTTTCCAGATCAATATAGCTAGTTCTGTAAATAGACTGAAAAGTGATGAAAATATTTGATTTCCCATAATTCTTGTAACAAAGAGGTATTTATAGGCTAAAATACACATTTATAGGGAGTCTTACAAAGGCAAGACGAACGAAAATAGACCAATGTCATTGTTATCTTATTTAGGGTCGTAAAACACAATATTGAAACAGGAATTTAGTATGTCTTACTGCTTTCATTGCTTTTAGTAGGATTCAAACTTTACATAATCTAAAGAATAGAATACTTTTTATTGCGTACTGAAAACATATACGGGCATAATAATAAGATGCACATTTCATTTAAATAGGGAAAGAATAATCATTTCAGTTCACTACATTTTTCTAGTGTTGGCATTTGTATAAATTAAAAAAAAGCAAATACACATGTGTACTTGGAATTGAAATAATCCCTACTAATATTATAAATGCGAAAGTAACTCTGTCTGTCTGTCTGTCTGTTGCTCTTTCACGCCTAAACTACTACACCGATTTTTATGTAATTGTGTACACAGATAGTGGTGACCTTGGGATCCATTATAGGCTACTTTTTATTTCAAAAAATGGGTCGAAAATGTTAAAATCGAGCATAAATGTTTGTATGGTAGTTCGTTTTTGACAAAGAGGTGTACTAATAATTCCGTCAAGGGGTATCATAGATTTGATTAAAAACTTATGTGAATAATAAAACATTAAAAAATATTGATTTTGAGTTGACAACATATATCTGTAAAACTCGGTATGTTGTGAAATTTATTAAATTCCAATGCAAATGACAATCTCCATATTGGCTTTTGACAAAGAGGTGTTCTAATAATTCCGTCAAGGGGTATGATAGATTTGATTAAAAACTTATGTGAATAATAAAACATTAAAAAATATTTATTTTGAGTCGACAACATATATCCGTAAAACTCGGTATGTCGCGAATTTTGTTAAATTCCAATGCAAATGACAATCGCCATATTGGCCATTTCGCCCGGACGTCATCGTGAGTTCGTTCAGAAATAATACATATAAATTGGTAACAATTAATTATCATTCAAATAGATGTGACATAAATTTGATTTAATTTATCCATAATATGGGTTTATAATATGAAAATGTATTTATAATGCGAAAGATACGATTATAATTACGAGGAATTCCCGATGAGTTAAATATTAGGTATACTTGCGCTATCTATCACTGTTCTGTTCTGTTCTGTTGAATTACGTTGAATGAACATTTATTTTGATAGATGGCGTTATCTACAATACAACTTCGAAGTAATCGAAGTAATATCGATCAATTAATTGTTGATGTTGAATTACTAATAATTACGTCAAGGGCTACGAAACACTGGATTGCAACCTTAAATATAAAATCAATCCGCGATAGTATATCTCTATAACTTATGGTTAAGTAACAATATTTTTTTTATGTTCCATATTTCAACTAAAAATATTACGTTAATTTCGAGTGTGTTTTCTTCTGTTCGATATTAATCCTTATATAAATACATGAATTCGTTAGCTTTTACACTATATGCATCAAATAAATACTTTTAAAGATATTAGAGATTTAAAATAATAAAGATCGCGATGTGTCTCTCGGCAGGGGTAGGTAACCGTCTCGCTCGCGCATGCAAATACATGCCGGCCGCCGATGCGTGTGCATTATTAAGGCAATCTGACCACTTGATAGTGTCCAGTGTTGAGTAGGACACGAATGTTAAATGAGTTTGTAAGAGTAGCGTCTTTTTGTACTAGACCAGTACAAAAATTGCACTTCACCCTGCAGCATCACCCTGAGAACTTTTAAACATACTGCGGAAAAGTTAAAATCAATCTTTGTAATCGATGCGTTTTGGCTTAAATGTGGAGGAGGATTTGGTTTACAAGGTGCTTCTTGGTATTGTGTTACCACTAAGATTGTTAATTAATTCAAAGAAAGGCGATTTACAATCGTCTAATTTTAAAATTCTAATTCTAATTTGTCTAATTTTTAAAATATTTTTACATAACAATTATGATCCTAACCACAAATACATACTTTAAATTAGTTTCTTTACTCTTTGTATGTCCGGGTAATCGCCTGAGCGGTAAACTCATTTGGATAGGACTTGCACTATAGAAAAGGTTGTGGAATAACACAATTATACTACTTTATAACGTACTAGCTGTACCCGCGGCTTCGCCCGCGTAAAAATGAGTGTATCGCAAAGTTTTTCCCGCACAAATCTCGACCCCTTTGAAATTAAACGTTAAATAAACGTTGTTGTAATTCAACATCAACAATTAATTGATCGATATTACTTCGATTACTTCGAAGTTGTATTGTAGATAACGCCATCTATCAAAATAAATGTTCATTCAACGTAATTCAACAGAACAGAACAGAACAGTGATAGATAGCGCAAGTATACCTAATATTTAACTCATCGGGAATTCCTCGTAATTATAATCGTATCTTTCGCATTATAAATACATTTTCATATTATAAACCCATATTATGGATAAATTAAATCAAATTTATGTCACATCTATTTGAATGATAATTAATTGTTACCAATTTATATGTATTATTTCTGAACGAACTCACGATGACGTCCGGGCGAAATGGCCAATATGGCGATTGTCATTTGCATTGGAATTTAACAAAATTCGCGACATACCGAGTTTTACGGATATATGTTGTCGACTCAAAATAAATATTTTTTAATGTTTTATTATTCACATAAGTTTTTAATCAAATCTATCATACCCCTTGACGGAATTATTAGAACACCTCTTTGTCAAAAGCCAATATGGAGATTGTCATTTGCATTGGAATTTAATAAATTTCACAACATACCGAGTTTTACAGATATATGTTGTCAACTCAAAATCAATATTTTTTAATGTTTTATTATTCACATAAGTTTTTAATCAAATCTATGATACCCCTTGACGGAATTATTAGTAC